>JAVUPR010000492.1:1200000-1721696 GCA_036785695.1 Gentiana straminea | reverse complement strand
TTAATTTTGTTTTAAACGCATGAAATTACTTATTTCTCTTTTCGATTTAAATTTGTTTAGGAAAAAGCTTTCATTAGTGCGATAATTTTTTTGTGGGATATATTAAAAAACATAAAAGATATAGGAGAAATGAAAATATTTAAACACATATCAATAAAAAATAATTTTATTCTTGATGAGCGTGCTATGTGATTGGTTAGAAGGCTCAAGGAAATGAGTGAGCCTACATAAAAGATTTAGGACTGTACCATAAAACATTATATATGGCTATTTTGATCTACATTGGTGCATCGCAAACAATGAAACTTCATTACAAATGCTGCTGTTGTGATCTCATCCCATTTGAACATATGAAGTTTTTAGGGCATTGCGCTAGCTCGCGCTTTACTTTCCTAAAGCTAATATGCCAAAACAGTCTAACGTGCTCTTATCCTCACACTTAGCATTTACGGTTAGCTCAGTAGAGCGGTACTAAAATTGTCAGCCGACTCTGTAAACAAAGATTGCTAAATCGAGTTTTAGTGCGTCCAAAAAACCAAATTATATATACATACGTACGAACATACTTCTTTTAGATTCTAAAACGGAAGAATTATCTTAACCGCCCAAAAAAAATCGAAAATAAAAACTCTTAATAATATTTGTTCATGTTTGATCATTTCTATTTGAGTCGAGGATTTTCTTTTAATTACCTTGGGAAATGTTGAGAAGAGCTTAGGATTTAGGCACAAAAGCAATGGTTGCTTGTACTTCTGAACTTCTTTCAAACTTTCTATTACTTTCTATCTCACGATCAAATATTTTTTTGTCTACCGATTTTTTCTAGTTCTTTTAAATCGTGTTTGAAAATTGGATGGATAGATAAATCTCTGCCGTGTTTACATATTTATAAGTTCATTGACAGCTTGGATAGATTGGATGGACTACTTAATTTCCATATTAAAAGATATTGTCTACTTACACTTTTCTTCGTTCCATCCATGTTTCATATCCCGATCATTTGGAAAGGTATGTTTGTTAGCACAATTAATATGAAAATTCTCAAACCATAAAATTTAATCGGCATTAGCAGGCTCTTTAAATTTATTTAATAACAACTTTCAAGTAGTTTTAAATACCATTAATTTATCAAGTGCATATCTAATTTTTTTATTTTTAAATTACTAAATGAAAGTGGATATCTATATAATAAGAATATCATTGTTAAAAATCGATGTGCCATGTCATTATTTTTTTTTCATATTTTTTGTCAAGTTTAATCATTCTCTCACTGGCAACTTGGGGAATTAGACATCAACGTTCCACATACAATATTCCGATGCTTGATTAATTTAATCCCTATTTTTAATTTTCTACTTTAATTTTTGTAAAAGGATCTAAAAGTCAAGCTTGTTGTCATACTACATTGTATAAAATCTAAAAACAAAACAATGTTATAAATAGCCAAATGCTTATTTTTCTATGTATCATTGTAATGAATTGCAAGCGGATCTAGAGAGGTTATAACACATACTGCTTATATAACATCTATCACCTTAAATTATATTTGTCTTTTGAGTGTACTAACTAGCTTTTTCTGACCAATATTGGCCCTTATTTGCCTTGTATGCCACACTCTTTGCCTGAGGATAAATTAAGTCTACTAACTTGCTTTTTTGACCAATATTGGCCTTTATGTGCGTTTGTAGGCCACAATCTTTGCCTTAGGTCAAACTTAAGAATTCGTGTTTAGTTTATTGTGTAATTTTTTAAATTACTTACATCTCTGCTAACTTTTATCTTTTTCAAAGATATGATAATTCAATCTGATATTGTGATTATAAAGATTAGTTTTTATTATAAATATTTGTATGTAAATTTCCAGTCGATTTATATCGAATGCAAGGTTAGTACGATGTATCAAGTACAAACAAAGTGTTTTTGAACCCTTTCCAAAAAATGGTGAATTTGTCTCCATTCGTTATTAACTCAATTTCCTATTTTATAATACTTTTATAATACGGATAAATTTTTTAAATATTTCTAAATCATTAATCATAGTCTAGTCATCAAATAATGTTTCCGTAAAATTTTATATTTCAAATTATTGTAAGCTAATCAATTTCATTAACAATTACTCCTCGTTTTGGAGATACATTGTGCCTTACCGCATTAGATATCGGCTCTCAAGAAAGTCAACTTAGTCTATTTACCACCATGTTTTGATTTTCATACTTGTGAGGATTAGCGTGTATGACCGTGGAAATGAAAAATATGTTCGATTAAATTATGTTTTATATAAAGATTATAACGTTACATCACTATTTAATCACTTATGAGTATAAAGTATATAAAATGTATTTTTACTACATTAACTAATTATTTAATCCACATACGAATTTGAACTCTTGTTTTACGAGATTACCCTCTGGAATAGGAAGACCACTCAAACATTGAACCAACAGATTTGTTTGAATTGTAAACGTTTATATCCTCGAAGCCATACTAATTCTCGATGCTACTTATTTTTCATGAATTGTCATTGACAAACAACAACCATTTTTCTAACACATAGACTGTAGCGGAACTTCATCATGTGTTGGGGTCTCGATTTAAGTGAGAAAATGATGTCAGCATTGTTGGAAATAGCGCCCGAAAGACAATTTCTGTAATTATTTTTAGAAATAATAAATGACAAATTTATTCTCATCTTATTATTTGCTTTGTGCTTATAAAAATACACTACTGAAAACCCTAAGTCGTATAATATGTATCCATATAACTTAGTGTGTATCACACATGAGGATTAAATTTATGGTGATACACTTGAAATGTTAGTCGTGGTGAAGTTAATCAAAGTATGGGGTCTATTGATTAAACCACCATTAATGCGCCCAGAACACTTTATGGTGTGACCGTCTTATCCGGACCATCGACATTGGTTGTCTAAGTGGGGCATTTATATACATGATGAGAGTCATATAGGACTGGACCGATTTAATCTGCATTTCTCATATAATTCCGTGATTGAGAAATCTTATTAAATCATAAGATGATCATATATGGATTAAGCTTAATCCTGAAGTGATTACGGACTCCTACTTGTTTTAGGATAGGGTTTGATGTGTTCGTTAAGTATCACTAAGAGGCGCGGTCCGAATCAACTTTCACGTTGGCACTTATTACGGAATCGGGGAGAAGTGTGTATCTCACGAGATATGGAATCCATTCCTTCGTGCGGGAAGTAGAAAGACAATCCCCTTATTTGTTAATCCTAGAAGCGATCGAACCGCGGAGTTCGTATTGGTTATGAACTAATTGATCACTAGTAGGTTAATGGTAGATAAGGATAATATGTATTGAAGAGGGTTTACGGAAATAATCCTGCTTCATTTCGGATAGTCTATGGAGAGTTAGTTTATATTTAATGATTATATCAATGGACACTTATCGACTCGACGTTTTGAGAATAAGTTATATCTATAATCGATAGAGTTCAGTTTCGGATTTATGGTGGCGTAATTCCGGAATGAATAAGTTGAGTAGAAATATTATGTTCAATGATTATGTTATTCCATTTATTGTAGCTACTGGTTATAGGTCCATGGTCCCCGGGTTGGCTGCTAACAGGCGAGTGTTTTCTCGTATTAAGGAACCTCGAGAATAAACTAAATAGTTGGTCTATTTAATGAATATGCAATATTATTATTTATTTGGTAAATAATATGTAAAAAAAAGGCATTTTCTATTAAAATTAATGACATTATTGGCGCCACATTTGTGGATAAATTAGGAAAAGAAATTTTTCTAGATTATGTCACATGTGTAATTAATTAATTATCTATTTGTTGGATAATTAATGGAAAAGAGATAAAGAGATTGATTTTTTGGGAATTATCTCTTATCTTTTGGCAAATATCTTTTTCTTGTGGGAATAGGTAATTGTGGTGTGAAAAGGATAACTATCTCTTGACTAGTTATTTTCCGATATAAGGAGAGTTCCTCCCAACACATGAACAATAACAAATTGTGCCACTTATTAATTAAAAGAAGAGAAAAATTAGTTTCTCGTTCTAGTAATTAAGAGAAGAAAAACCAAGGGTTTTTCTTATGCATATTCGAGGAGGTTCTACGGCGAGGATCGACGTCCTCTAGTCGTCGCTAGGAGATACAATCTGGAAGACTGCGGCTTCTCCCTTGGTCGATTATTTCTCATCTCTCTCCGGTTTGAGTAAATCTACTAACCTTTTTGTATTTATTGATTATTTATGCAAATCGAATCGTGGTAAAATCGCATGCGAATTTATTCGTAGCTTCCGCTGTGCATGATCGAGCATCTCGATCGGTCTTCGAGAATCGGATACGACGACCCAATTATGGATCGGATCCGGATTCGGGTTTTTGTATATCCGGCATGTGGTATCAGAGCGAGGTTAAAGCGATTTTACGATCAGGATTGCATAATTAATTAATAAGGAGTGGAATAGAATAAAAATTGCATCTTTTAATTTTAATTTATGCGATTGAATGTTTGGTTGACGAGATGGATTGGGGTTGGTACTTGTTTACCGTTAGATCTATTGTAAACCCGTTTTTTCCGGGTATAGGATATCATGTAATTAATTTTTGCAATTTTAATTTTAAATTTAATTTTATTCGGCCGAGACATATTAAATTAAATCGGATGCATTCTTCATCAAAATTTAGAAGATGGCGTGGTGGTCAAGGCACGGAATCATCAAGCTAGACACGAGTTCGAATCCTTAGCCGGATTAATTTTGGAAAAAAAAATTTGTGCAAAATTTTGTTTTTTAAATGTTCGAAATATTCTTTTTTAAACCTGTTCGAAATTTTTTTTCCTGTACAAAGATTAAAAAAAAATTACGAAACAAAAAAAAAAAGGGTGAGTTTCGGGGTCCGGCAAGGTCAAGCTATCCTGCGAGTTTCGGCTCAATGGGGCGACCTTAGCCCGATTCATACGGCGAGTCATATATGAACCAACGAAGAGGACGGGTCGGCTTAGCCAATCCCGACACCATTCGGTGAACTCCGTCAAAGCTCAACCGGGGTTTAATACCGATAAGTTGGTTATTGCTTTTCAAGATTTATTATTTTCAAATTATTGAGATAAAATTCTACGATCCAAAATTTTATCATGACGATATTAGGACTATAAAATTATTTTAGTGAATTTTAATTGTGTAGTGACTACACAAGAAATTTTCTAATAATCGATAAATTGAAAGATCATGAATACAGTGTCACTAGTTAGACGGTATTTGGAACCGATAAACTAGTGGGAGCTTTAAATTTGTAATTTACTGTTTTTCGAATTGGTGGGAAATTCATAAGTCCTAATATATTAGGATTATAAAATTCATGGTGAATTTTAATTGTGTGGTGTCTACACAAAGATTTTATAAATCCGAGAAATTGGAAAGTCGTGAATAGGTGACACTAGTTAGACGGTATTTGGAACCGATGAACTAGTGGGAGGATTAATTTAAATATTAATGATTTATTGTTTTTCGGATTATAAATAAATTACGAAAATCCTAAAAGACTACCTAATTTTCTAAATAACGAGTGGGAGCGGGGAAGGTGACAACGGACCCCACGGCCTCTGCGGTTGACACAAGCACGTGAGAGAAGGGTGACGCCTCGAGCCGGCTTTGATTACGGCCCCTGCGGATGGCCTTCACCCCTATCGAAATTCAAGGCTTGGTCTCCGAAAGGATAGGATTTTGGGTACTCGTCGAGTCAACGACCGACCTACGGCGACGTACTCGGGGCGTACTTTGAGGTACGAAACGGTTTGGAGGTCACACTCACAAGGATGTTTTTGGAAATATCTTGGCTGAAAAAAGGAAGGTAATCAACAATTAATTGGAGATGTCGATTCTTAATTGTTTAATTGTTGAGAGAGATTGTCTCAATTTAACCGTCATTGTCTTGATACCGACCATGCGGCGGCGTATGATGTGAGGTTAAATCCTTGGAATGGTAGGATAAAGCTTGCATGGATGACATCACGTTTATAATTCCTAAAATCTTTATTTGTTGTGGTGTATGATATGATTTATATTTACGTCATGATTTATTTTTTACAATGCATATTTTCTCATGGTATCTAAAGCGCTAAACATGATAAATTGATGATGATGACTTCGTAAAAGTGGAAAAGTAACAAGAACGTTGAACTCAATAATCGATAATGCAAATTATTTTTTTCGAAGAGGATGTTCCTCTTGAGCACAAACTTAAGTGACATCAATAAGTGTGTCACTCATGTCACTCGTGATGAACGGTGAGACAAATTAAAATTAGTTCAAAGATGACGAGAATGATTTGTTATCAATCTCACTTTGGACATACCCACGAGTTCACGAGGTGTGTCTACTCATATGAACTTCTAGTTCACGGCTATTTCCTTTAAAGAAATCCAAGAATGGGAAATAATGTCTACAAGCGCAAGTCATCTAAACTAAATATTTTAAAGGCTAAAGCTGAATTATTAATAAAAGAAATTAAATGATAAGGAAAGTGATTTCGGATCACTAACCTATGAATCTTTAGTGACTTTTTTAACCCAGTAATTTGACTCAGAAGCTAAAGTTTGCTTGTAATGAACAAGGTAGCTTGGCATTCATGATTAAAGAGTAGACAACGGGCAGTTATTTCAGCTGAGATAGTGGGAGTGATATAGGGAAACAAATTTCGGATTTTAATCCTTGAATATCAAAGAAATATAATTTCTGTTTTCAGATTCGTTGGAACAAATGGATTCACTTTCACATCGATAATATACTCACCTTAAAGAAAGTGAATATGACATTTGTATACAATTCTGATACTCGGACTTTTGTCTAATAAAGTCAAAACCACTAAGTAATGCTGAAAAGGTATATGTAACACATCATAAACTATTAAGACAAATGGTTTCCGTATTTAGATAAACGATTCTTCAACATCTATTTATTAGTGCATATATCCACAGAGATAAGATGCGAAGGCGCCTAAGGGTGATTCCGAACTCCCGGTCTAGAACACTATCTCAAAGGAAAAATGACTAAGTAAGCTTTCAATTAGGAAAGGTTAAAAGAGCTAAAGAAGTATCATAGCTTGTTCACGTTGACCTTTGGGATCTTATGAAGGATACAAGCTAGTGGGAGCTTTCGAAGTAATAGACCTTCTTTGTCTAATGACTACTCGAAACGCCGATTAGTTTACACTAAATATTTGGAGGAATCTCTAATGTCACCGAGAAAAGAGTATTCCATGCTCGGATATAGGCTATAGCATAGTATTTGGAGCGATGCTCGGCCTACCTCCGAGTGAAATGATTCACTGAAACGATAAACCATGGATTTCCTTATATAGTTATTGATATGTTACGATACAACTTTGCTTAACTCAATTAAGATATTGATTTCAAAATAACGGTTTACGTTATTATGTAATACCGAGAAGTCTACCAGAAGGTGCTTATGAATTTATGGATAAGGAGGGAACTACGTTTACTCCACTTCCGTAAAGAGAGCGTTTAGCATTTGGTGCTTGAAGGTAGGGCTGGAGATTTTTCATACACATTCGGATGGTGTTGTTCGTGAAATATCTTTAATGCAATGAGTAATAGTTGGTTATAAGATTCTTAAGATCGGATAGTGACGGTTACTCTGTTGCATCCTTTCTAAAAGAATGTTTAGATAACAACCTTAGACCTTAAAGTACAGTTACTCAAGGAATTACTATCTGATTTAATCAGACCACATCCAACATTGGTTGTTGGGGGATAACACTAACAAATACTACTGAACCAGATCAGAATATCAATCCATCCAAATGCAGTGGGAGTATGGTTTATCCATTGACTCATTGTGATTATGCGAGTTTACAATCGATGGGGTTGTTTGATAACCTATAGTCTTTTGGAAGAGCTGTGTATAGGATTACGATAAAATGAAGTTGGTTTAAATCCATATACTGTAAATGGAGTTTTGGTACTCCGGAGTCGGTTCATACTCTGTAGAACCACCTAAGTGTCTCGGGCCTAGTGGGAGAAATTGGATCTACATGGAAAAGAGTTTAATGAATGAGAAAGTTTATCTTTTTAAGCAAAGCCAAGTGGTTTTGGGGTAACTCCACGAGAAGTAGACGAGTTAAACATGGGTGATGCCACGAAACTTTCTCACCACTCGGCCTTGCTTGACTACATGGAAAGCGAGAAAGATTAATAGGGGTGATGCCACTGAAACATTCTTGCCGTACAATGGAGCTTAGATTCATTCGGAACATAAGGGTTTTAGCTTAAAGCCAACGGCGATTGATTTTGCCTATGATTATATCCATTGGTGGATTAAAGCAAACCTATAGGTCATTAAAAGTCATATGTTTGAAATGTGTGGGCTTGACCAAAATATTGATCGATCTTTTGTAGACGAGAGAATCAATATTGGTAAAGAGTAGACATTAGTTTTATAAATGATAACAACGAGCAGGTTGTAAACAACATGAGTGTGTTATCTAAAGTTAGAAGCGACGAGCCAAACTTCTCTAAATAAGAGAAGTGGACTATATTCTTAGAATTCGATTCGGTCGAATTCATGAGAACAAGTTGTTGCGGTATCCCGTCCATCTTATTGGTTAAGATTATAATGCATTTTCATACGCAATATTCAATGAGAGGTCTCTACCCAAGCTCTCACGGAATAATTCTCTCAATCTTCAAATATAGAGAAAATGGGATAGATTCTCTTATGGATAGAGAAGGTTAGATTATTGAAGTCAATTAAAGTAGAATCTTGGATTCGGACATTGATTAGCAGTATAGTGCATCCTCAAGTATCTTTAGAGAACGAGGAATCATATGCTTGTGTATTCAGGGGCAAATCTGAGTGTTGTTGACTATACTGATTCTGACTTATAGTCAGATTAAGGATGATCGTTAGTTGATCTCAGGCTCAGTGTTTACTCATTGTGATGGAGCTACAGTCTGGAGCAATCCAGCACTGCCAATTTGACTCTGTTAGTCAAATACATAGCGACTTTCGGAACGGCTAAAGAGATAATGTGGCTTGAGAAGTTCTTTGTTGGATCGAGAAGTGATTCCAGGCCTCGATGAGCTATACCATTTCTTGTGAAAACGAGATGAGAGGTAGCTAATGCAAAGAATCTTCGCAATCATAAGAGGTCGAAAGCATATTGAAAGAAAGTACTACCTGGTCGGACATATCGTGCAAAGAGGCTATGTTTCGGTCCTAAAAGATCACCTCGATCCGACAACCTAGCTAATCGGTTTACCAAGTCGTGTGGCATCTAATGTCACGATAAGCGCTTGGCGGGTATAAAATTGAGAGATATGTCTCATCTCTTTAGAGCATGTGAGAGAATGTTGTGGATAGAATGAATAAGGGTGTGGTGCTATAAAAACAATCATTGTTTGTCTTTACGGGCAAGTGGGAGATTGGTATATATAGTGTGCCCGAAAGACAATTGTTGCTTGTCCTTACGGGCAAGTGGGAGATTATTGGAAATAGCGTCCGAAAGACAATTTACGTAATTGTTTTTAGAATTAATAAATGACGATTTATTCTCTTCTTCTTATTTTCTTTGTGCTTATAAGTAATACACTACGAAAACCTAAGTCGTATCATATGTAGCCATATAACTTAGTGTGTGTCACACGTGAGGATTAAGTTTATTGTGATACACTTGAAATGTTAGTCCTGGTGAAGTTAATCAAAGTATGGGGTCTATTGATTAAACCACCATTAATGCGCTCGAACACTTTATGGTGTGACCGTCTTATCCGGACCGTCGACATTGGTTGTCTAAGTGGGGAATTTATATATGATGAGAGTCATATAGGACTAGAGCGATTTAATATGCGTTTGTCATAAATTCCGTTATTGAGAAATCTTATTAAATCACAAGATGATCATATATGGATTAACCTTAATCTGAAGTGATTACGATCTCTACTTGTTTCGGGATAGGGTTTGATGTGTTCGTTAAGGATCACTAAGAGGCGCGGTCCGAATCAACTTTCACGTTGGCACTATTACCGGAATCGGGGAGAAGTGTATATCTCACGGATATGGAATCCATTCCTTCGTACGGGAAGTAGAAAGAAAATCCCCTTATTTGTTAATCCTAGAAAGCGATCGATCCGCGGAGTTCGGATTGGTTATGAACTAATTCGATCATTAGTGGGTTAATTGTAAGTAAGGATAATCGGTATTGAAGAGTATTTACGGAAATAATCCCGCTTCATTACGGATAGTCTTTGGAGGGTTAGTTTATATGTAATGGTTATATCAATGGACACTTATCGACTCGACGTTTTGAGAATAAGTTATATACATAATCGATAGAGTTCGAGTTTCGGATTTATGGTGGCGTAATTGCGGATTTAATAAGTTGAGTAGAAATATTACTGTTCGATGAATATTTTATTCAATTTATTGTAGCAACTGGTTATAGGTCCATGGTCCCCGGGTTGGCTCCAAACACGCGAGTGTTTTCTCGTTTTAAGGAACATTGAGAATAAATTAAATAGTTGGTCTATTTAATGAATATGCAATATTATTTATTTGGTAAATACTATGTAAAATAGAAAAGACATTTTCTATTAAAATTAATGACAATATTGGCGCCACATTTGTGGATAAATTAGGAAAATAAATTTTTCTTGATTATGTCACATGTGTAATTAATTAATTATGTATTTGTTGGATAATTAATGATTTTTTGGGAATTATCTCTTATCTTTTGGAAAACATCTTTTCCTTGTGGGAATTGGTAATTGTGGTATGAAAAGGATAACTCTTTCTTGACTAGTTATATTCATATAAAGAGAGTTCCTCCCACACATGAACAATAACAATTTGCGCCACTTATTAATTAAAAGAAGAGAAAAATTAGTTTCTCGTTCTAGTCATTAAGTGAAGAAAAACCTAGGGTGTTTCTTGTGCATATTCAAGGAGGTTCTACGGCGAGGATCGACGTCCACCAGTCGTCGCTAGGAGATACAATTCGGAAGAATGCGGCTTCTCCCTTAGTGGATTATTTCTCATCTCTCTCCGGTTTGGGTAAATCTACTAACCTTCTTATATTTATTGATTATTTTTGCGAATCGAATCATGGTAAAATCGCATGCAAATTTATTCATAGCTTCAGCTGTGCATGATCGAGCGGCTCGATCGGTGCGAGAATCGAATCGACGATCCAATTATAGATCGGATCTGGATTCGGGTTTACGTATATCCGCAAGAATGACAAAATAATTGTGAAATTGTGCAAATATATAGTATATGCGGGGCTTTCTTGGCAATAGAGATAAGAATATGACTCAAAAGACTTGATGCTACTTGAAATTCTCGGCAATGGAGTTTCAGAACACATCACGCCATAATGTAAGATTTAGTGTTTGGAGAGTGAAATATGAAGTAAAAGCGTAAAATGATGAACACAAGTTAATGAACTCGTTGAAGGGCTTGAACACTATGCGAGAGCATCCTACATACCAGGGTTTGAGGGATCAAGTATATTGTACTTCTCTTTTGTAAGAAAGAGATTTTTGGGTCTTTGAAATGCGGTGGTTAAAAATTCTAAGAGAGAGTAAAAAAAACGATGAAAGCGAGCAAAGGTTTGAAAGCGAAAAAGAAGCACGAAGTTTTGATACAATGAAAAAAAGAAGAAGAAATCAAAATGTGGGAAGGCTTGATTTATTCCATTGAGATAGGCCGTATATATTGACTTTTTTAAAACCACTTGATAAGATCTATCTTAATGTACACATTGTTTATCTTTCTAACTCATTTTTCCACTTTTATCTCACATGCACAATCATATCTTTACAAAAAAATTATTTTACAATATCCTTTAATATTGTTTGCGTTTAAATCAAGGCTTGAAGGTACGACAAATTTAAGGTGTAATTCATTCATTATTCATTGAAAACAATGTTGTTATATTTATGGAATTGATTATTTTACAAGTAGAAAGCCATGTATGACATGTATCAATTTTTTATTTTCAGAAGACTCTAATTTGAAATGTTTCTTGATATTGTAATAAACTTTGTTAAGGAAATCTTAGTTATTAAGCGTAGTTTTTTTAACATATCATAAACTGGGGTATTCAATAGGAAAAAAGTCCTTAAGCATGGTGACGATCTTTGGATTTTGTCATGTATAATTTCGGGTCAATTTAATCTAGGGATGATTGAATCAAGGATGATTTTTTGGGTGATTTTAGACTGAGCCTGAGAGTCTCTCTCAGGTTTCCTACGTATCCTGTTATTTGTCATGTATAATTTCGGGTCAATTTAATCTAGGGATGATTGAATCAAGGATGATTTTTGGGGTGATTTTAGGCGGGCACGAGAGTCTCTCTCGGGTTGCCTACGTATCATGTTCTATTCCGGGGAATCAATTCACACGTAGTTCCTGGAAGTGTATATTTATAGGGAGTTCATTACCACAACCACTAAACCATGTCGGTTTGGGTAAAATACGATATTAGCCCTTTGGGCTTTTACCGGCTTATATGGGCTTTACCCACTTATGCAAGTAACCACATGGATAATGGGCATGCGTGTCTAGAGTGGACTTTGTCCGCACCCCGAGTTTCCGACTGCGGTATCGAGATGGGCCCATCGTCTCGGCTCTCTGATCATGTCGGTTGTCGATGTCTCAACTCGTAACTCGACCCTTGGGCTATCACTCATTCTCGTTTCAGGAGGACCATCTCGTGACGCCACGTGGAGGTGCGATATTCGGTATCGTCATAAGCCCCCGAGATCTATATGAGCTCTTGAGGTCAGGTCTGATCTGTCAAAGGTGTATCTCGGCTACTGTCATCCAATGCTCTGAATTTAAATCTGCCCTGCGGACTTACTTCCCGCGGAGTTGGACATACGGACTTTCCATGTCTACTTTGCATACTTTTTTGCCTTAGCATTATCTGTCCACTTGGACTTATAACATGCGGCTAAGTTGACATCGACTTTGATGTCGTAGGCGTCGAAGGATTGATGAGGTGTCCAACTTAGGGCCCATCTTGTCTCGGTTAAAATTGACTTTGTCGAAAGGAATGTATGAGATGTACTGCGGTTGGGGCTTGTCTCTGTCGAGGTCGACTTCTCGAAGGAATCGATTTGCCACGATGGCACTAACCGTAACGCCATCTCCTTATCTTTTCTTCTTGCGGTGGGGAAGTTCTCGGTCCTCTCCGATCCTACTAACATCCCCAAACCGAAGGGTAAGCTAGCTCCGCCTCTCGAGGGTCGGATAACTGCTTCTGCCAATATTGTTGAGAAGAGGACCACTCATGCTGCTGGAGAATAGAGCTCTTCCCGACTCGAGGTTATTCCTATGCAGACGTCTGAAGGACGTACTGCGGGTGTCGAGTCGACGATTCCGCTCCGCTCGCTTGCCCAGCCTCAGTCTCATTTTCCACTTGCTTGCTATGGCTCACTACGAGATGAAGATGACGAAGCCATAGTTGACCTAATGACCTCTGCTGACGGTAATGCCGAGGATGTCGCTCGATAGACAAAAAGGAGACCAACTCTGCCCAACCTGGTGAGGGACCAGCGTAGAGAGGCTAAAACGGACAACTTCTGTGAAGCCTCTGCCGACATTAAGATCAATGTGGAACAAGGTTCTATCTTCTACGCTTCAGAAGCTTTGTCGCATGGTAAGTCGCTCTATTTTCCTACTCTTATCTCGGCATGTCCTTTACTTACGCTAGATGATGCCTTTCTTTTTCTCGACAGACAAACCACCTCGGCAAGGAGGCTGCTAGGAGACTGACTGCGCCTGTCGAGGCATAAAAGGATTTCTTTATGAGTATTCAATGACGACTCATTGTTGCCCCTGAAAGTATAATGCAGATTCATCATCTTCGTTATACTTTCAGTAGTTACATGCGATCATATGTAACTTGTCTTCCATGCCTTATCATTTTTTGGAATTTTCTTTGTTGTTGCATAGTGGAAGGGATGCCCCTGGATGTCTCTCTTCGCATGTCGAGCCTACGAATGCGCTTCTTGCTTATCGATATCGTGTTGCCCCCAAGTGTATTATGAACCTTTGGTTCTTATTGCACTTGTGAGTCGAGTTTAATTTGAGATCGACTTGATCACCTTAGCATTTTTTGTACTTTTCTTTGTTGTTGCGTAGTGGAAGGGATGCCCCTGGATGTCTCTTTTGCTTGTCGAGCCTCGACTACTGCTTGCTTTGCTTATCGATATCGTGTTGCCCCCCAAGTGTATTATGAACCTTTGGTTCTTATTGCACTTGTGAGTCGAGTTTAATTTGAGATCGACTTGATCACCTTAACATTTTTCGTCTCACGGACTAGTTTTGCCATAGATGTATCGATTCTCTGGGCGTTTGGTCCAAATTTGCGAACCGTGCCTTTTCCTTGGCCTTTTCGCCTGTTAGGCTTGTTTGGCCTTTGGCTGGGACGTTTGGTCCGACCTTCGGACTCTCCACATGCTGCAACGCGAACCTTTTTACTTTAGCAACATTTGTCCACTTAGACTTTTGAATTTTGAATTTTGAATTTTGAATTCTGACCTTTCCATTGAATGTTGTTTGTGTTGTTGAATATTTGCCTAGGGTGTAGTCCTTTGGACTTAATTCCCTTGCGACGTTGCTTTATAGGGTGTAGTCCTTTGGACTTAATTCCCTTAAGCCCCTCGAAGTGTAGTATGAGTGCATGACTCGTGGTACACTTGAATATGAGTCGACTGGCGTTGTCTTGCCTCGTGGGCTTGACTTGGCTATTTGGTCGGAGCTCGATTCAAGCTTGTCGTGCCTCGTCGGGCCTATGAGCTGGTCGAATTAAATAACTCCTTATTCGGCGTCGCACTTCGTGGTGCTTATAAAGCGGTTGAATAAGGTATCCATCGTGGGATCTTCCAAGCCCTCACATCGTGGCTTATTGGTTGGTTAGAAGTGATATAAGCATTGTCTTCGAGCTCCGAATATAATGCCGAGCGAGCTCGGTCTTATTAAAGATGCGCTCAAGTTGACCTACAAATATGAGGCCGAGCGACTGCGGTTTTATAAAGATTCGCTCAAGTTGAGCTCCAAATGTGATAGCTCGACCCACTTGGTTCGGAAGGGTGAGTTCCAAAATAATATAGCTCGACCCTCAGTTCGGTAGGTTGAGTTCCGAAAGAAGATAGCTCAACCCTCAGGTTCGGTAGGGTGAGTTCCAAAATAAGATAGCTCGACCCGCCATGCTCGGCTAGGAGAGTTCTCAAATAAGAAGGCTCGTCCCGCCACGCTCGGCTAAGAGAGTTCCAAAATATGATGCCGAGTCGATCTCGACTTATTAAAGATTTGCCCATCGGTGAGCTCCACATATGATGTCTAGGCCGAGCTCGGTCTTATAAAAAATTCGCTCGAGAGAGCTCCAAATATGATGTTGGGGCCGAGCTCGGTCTTATAAAAGATGATGCCGAGCCGAGCTCGGTCTTATAAAAGATTCGCTCGAGCGAGCTCCAAATATGATGCCAAGGCCGAGCTCGGTCTTATAAAAGATGATGCCAAGCCGAGCTCGGTCTTATAAAAGATTCGCTCGGGAGAGCTCCAAATATGATGCCGAGGCCGAGCTCGGTCTTATAAAAGATTCGCTCGAGAGAGCTCCAAATATGATGCCGGGGCGAGCACGGTCTTATAAAAGATGATGTCAAGCCGAGCTCGGTCTTATAAAATATTTGCTCGAGAGAGCTCCAAATATGATGCCGAGGCCGAGCCCGTTCTTATAAAAGATGATGCCGAGCCGAGCTCGGTCTTATAAAAGATTCGCTCGCGAGAGCTCCAAATATGATGACGAGGCCGAGCTAGGTCTTATAAAAGATTCGCTCGAGAGAGCTCCAAATATGATGCCGAGGCCGAGATCAGCCTTCGGGCAAGAGAAGTCCGTAAAGCTCGAATGCCGGTGCTCGATATCTCGAGTCTTTGTGGTGCAATGTGATTGTGATAAAAAAAAACATTGCATATATAGTAAAGGCTTACTAAGTGTATAAGAATTTCAAATAACAATTGTAAGAACCTGGAGAGCTAAAGAGCTCGGCTCGATCCTTGGAGCTCGAGAACTCGCTTCGTGGATAGCTTGATACAGTAGATAATTCGCAGCTTTCTTGGGCGCCACAGCAGTGTCTTTCCGGTGACAAACAGTCCTCGAAACGAATTCCGATCGGCACGAGATTTCGAGGGATCGTTCTTCCCTCACTTTTCTTCGATGTGACCGGTGGAATTGTTCTTTCGACGGCTCAATCTCCGGGAATAAGCCGCCGATCCAGCTGTTGCTGTCCAGAATCCTGCTGCGTTTTTGGTGCACACGGTAAATTCTTTGCCACGATCGATAAATCAAACGAACTACGATTGGCCTATAATTTTGAGGTCTTGTTCGGTCCTCATAATTCTTGAATCGACCGGTAGAATTGGTGTTCCAACGGCTCAATTGGTGGCAAAAAGGCTGCCGACTTGTCTGGCGACAATTAGGGTTACGCTATGTCTTTGCGATACAGCAGCAATTGTTTGGCGACGATCGGGCACTAAAATAACTCCGATCAGCATGAAATTCGGAGCGCTTGTTTATACCTCCTTATCCTTGAATCTGAATGGTAGAAATCTTGTTCCAACGGTTCAATTGTCGGGAATATTCAGCCGACTTGGAACCTTCAGATTAGGGTTTTCTGCTTTTTTCTACCTAACTGCAACTTTTAGGCGATGATCTAGCATCGAAACCTTCTCCGATCGGCATGAAATTTTTAGATATTGTTTTTATCTCTATATTATTTAATATGACCGGAGAAATTTTCATTCCAACGGTTGAATTGCTTGGTAACGAGGCCGCCGACACAGAAGCTGGCGATTAGGAATCTGCTGCGTTTTTATAATACAGCAGCAACTTCTTTGCGACGATTGGGCTATTAAACGAATTCTGATCGGCCTGAAACTATTAGGTCTTGTTCGTTTCTGATAATCCGTGATTATGACCGGTGGAATTGTTTTTCCAACGGTTCAATTGGCGGCAATAGGCTGCCGACCTGTCTGCTCCCAATTAGGGTTCTGCTGCGTTTTTGATACAGCAGCAACTTCTTGGCGACGATCGGGCATCAAGACGCACTCCGATCGGTCTGAAATTTGGAGGGCTTGTTTTTCCCTCATTCTTCTTCAATTTTACAGGAGGAATTTTTATTCCAACGGTTCAAACTCCATAAATTAGCCGCCGATCTCGCTGCATTTTTGCCTTATTTTGCCATTAACATGATCAACATCACTCCTTGATCCATCCCCGATAGAAGACCCTCCTTCTAGCGCCAATGACGATCTTTGGATTTTGTCATGTATAATTTCGGGTCAATTTAATCTAGGGATGATTGAATCAAGGATGATTTTTGGGGTGATTTTAGGCGGGCACGAGAGTCTCTCTCGGGTTGTCTACGTATCTGTTATGTTCCGGAATCAATTCACATGTAGTTCCTGGAAGTGTATATTTATAGGGAGTTCATTACCACTAACCCTAAACCATGTTGGTTTGGGTAAAATACGATATTAGCCCTTTGGGCTTTTACCGGCTTATGTGGGCTTTACCCAACATGCAAGTAACCGTATGGATAATGGGCTTTGCGTGTCTAGAGTGGACTTTGTCCGCACCCCGAGCTTTCCGACCTACGGTATCGAGATGGGCCCATCGTCTCGGTTCTCGATCATGTCGGTTGTCGATGTCTCGACTCGTAACTCGACCTTGGGCTATCACTCATTCTCGTTTCGGGAGGACCATCTCGTGACGCCACGTGGAGGTGCGATATTCGGTATCGTCACATGGCTTATCATTTTGCGGTCAAATGTATTTTGTTACGTCTTTATATTTGTTTTGATACGTACAACACCTTTTCTTGTATCAAGTTGTACATTTCTACTTTCGTTCGATATTTCACCCATAAAAGTTGTTAAAATGTCGGAATGGTATTAAAAAATGTAAGATGAATTTTAGTTAAATTATTTTAAACGTATGAAACCACTAATTTCTATTTTGGATTTTAATTTGTTTAGGAAAAAAGCTTTCGGTAGTGCAATATTTTATTTGTGGGATGTAATAACAAACTCAAAAAAGATACGAGAAATGAAAAAGGTTTAAACACATATCAATAAAAAAACTTTATTCTTGATGATGTGCAATGTAATTGGAAAGAAAGGCTCAAAAACGGGTGAGCGTACATAAAAATTTTAGGAGTGTGCCATAAAGCACTAGCTATGACAATTTTCATCTACTTTGGGGAACCGCAAACAATGAAGCCATTGCAAATCTTTTTTGTTTGGTCCATTATCTGTACATGTGAAGTTTTTAGGCATTGCGCTAGCTCCGTACTTTCTAAAGCTAAGCCAAAACAATCTAACGTGCTCTTGTCCTCGCACTTAGCATTTACGGTTAAGCTTGTAGGGCGGTACTTAGGCTGTGACACCTGCAAACAAAGACCACCAAATTGAGTTCTAGTCATCGAAAACAAAATTATATACACGTACCGACGCATTAATTTTATAATCTAAAATGGATATATTATTGTTAGCAAAAAAATTCAAAAATCAAACTCTTAATAATATTTGTTCATGTTTGATCCTGTATATTTGATCGAGGATTTTCTTTTTAATTACCTTGGGAAATGTTGAGAAGAGCTAGGATGAGTACCAAAGCAATGGTTGCTTGTGCTATGAATTTCTTCATTTTCTAAAGTTTTCTACCTCACGATCAAATATTTTTCTCTCTTGAATTTTTCTTTTTCTTTTTATGTGTTTGGATGTATGAGAAATCTCTTCCGTGTTCCCATATTTATATATAGCTTCATTGGTAGCTTGGATAGATAGTTGGACTACTTAATTTCCATATTAAAAGATATTGTCTAGATACGCTTTTCTTTGTTCCATCCATGTTTCATACCCCAATCATTTGGAAAGGTATGTTGTTAGCACAATTAATATGAAAATTCTCAGAAATAATTTAATCGTGTGCCACTTTAAATTTATTTGACAACAACTTTTAAGTGATTTAAATACCAATAATTCATCAAGTGCATATCTAATTTTTTATTTTCGTCCTAAAATGAGAGGATATGTATCCTATAACAATATCAATGTAAAAAATCGATATTCATGTAATTAATTTTTTCATATTTTTTTATCAAGTTTAATCATTCTCCACGAGCAGAATTAGACATCAACGTTCCACATACAATATTTAGATACTTGATTAATTTAATTCTTTTAATTTCATACTTCCATTTTTATAAAAGAATCTAATATCAGTTGTTGGCTTACTACAATGTATAAAATCTAAAATAAAACAATGAGTTATAAGCCAAATGCTTATTTTTACAATGTATCATCGTAATGTAGTGCAAGCGGATCTAGAGAGGTTATAACACATACCATACATAATAATATCACCTTAAATTATGTTGTCTTTATGTCTACTAACTAGCTTTTATTGACAAATATTGGCCTTTATGTGCCTTGTAGGCCATAGTCTTAATTTGCCTCAGGTCAAATTTAAGAATTTGTGTTAAGTTTACTGTGTAATTTGTAAATTACTTACATCTCCAGTAACTTATTTTTTCAAAGTTATGATAATTCAATCTTATATTGTGATTATGAAGATTAGTTTTATTATAAATATTTGTATGTATATTTCCGATTAGATATATCAAAAGCAATGTCGGTGCATTGTATCAGTACAAACAAAATGTTTATAAACCCCTTCCAAAAAATGATGAATTTCTGTCCATTCGTTATTAACTCGATTTCCTATTTTGTGCGACGTGTACAAACCATAGAGAATGATGATAAAAAAAATGTATGAAGATATATCACATCAAACTTCTTGAAACATAAGATTCTATAATGATTTATGAATATAATGATAATAGGTAAACATAAATGTTTTACAGAAAAATCAAAATTTATTCACCGCATAAATTTTTTAAATCTTTCTAAATCATTAATCATATTCCAGTCGACAAATAATTTTTCCGTAAAAGTTTAGATTTCAAATTATTGTAAGCTAATCACTTTCATTAACAATTACTCCTCGTTTTGGAGAAACATTGTGCCTTACCACAATTGTCAACTTAGTCTATTTACCACCATGTTTTGATTTTCATACTTGTGATGATTAGCGAGTATGACCGTGGAAATGAAAAAAATGCATTCGATCAAATTATGTTTTATATAAAGATTATAATGTATCATTATTTAATCGATTATGACTATAAAGTATATTTAATGTATTTTTACATCCAATTATTCAATCGAATACGTATTTGAACTATTATTTTATGAAATTACCCTTTGAGAAAATAAAGTTCGTAAAACATTGAACCATCCAATTAGTTTGAATTGTGAACATTTATAAATTCAAGCTTTACTAATTCCTGATGCTACTTATATTTCATGAATTGTCATTGACTTACAACGACCATTTTCTAACACAAAGACCGTAGCGGAACTTCATAATGTGTCGGGCTTCTCTAATTAAATGAGAAAATGATGTCATAATGAAAAAAATAATGGTGAAATTAAGCAAATGTATAGTATATGAGGGGCTTTCTTGGCATTAAACATAAAAATATGACTCAAAAGTCTTGATGCTACTTGAAATTCTCAGTGATTAAGTTTCATAACATACCATGTCATAACGTTAGATTTAGTGTATGAAGAGTGAAATATGAGGTATAAGCGTAAAATGATGAACACAAGTTAATGAACTTGTTGAAGGGTTGAACACAATCTGAAAGCTTCCTACATACCCTGGCTTTGAGGGATCGAGTACAATGTCGGTACAATGTATCAGTACAAACAAAATGTTTAAGAACCCCTTCCCAAAAATGATGACTTTGTTTCCATTTGTTATTGACTCAATTTCCTATTTTGAAGGACGGGTAAACCCCACGAGAGAATGATGGTGAAATGTATCATGCTATAAATAAATCACATCAAACTTCCGGAAACAAAAGATTACTGTAATGATTTATCAATATAATGATCATAGGTTTTTTTTAATAAACGAGACTTTTTATTGAATGATGTTAAAAAAGATCGTACAATGCCTTATCTGGCCTCTCCCATGCCCAAATTACGTAGACGAAACATAGTCATGCCTCCACTAAAACCTATGAGTGGCAAACCCGGTGTGGGAAAATCCTGCTCCTAGGAAAGAGTACAGCACCCTATGTTTCAGGAAAAAGAAACCTCCCCCGAAATAAGAAATTACAAGAACAAGCCGAAAAGGAGAAAATTGTTAAAGAGCGTAATAATCCGCAAGTCCTAGCCCAATGTGGTAGTCTTAAAGAGTGCTTAAACCATGATCTTTTTCTTCTTGCATAGGCGAAGGTGGATCTGCTCCAGCCAGTCGTCTAGGATCTCCTCTAGTTATGTCTCCAATTCGCAGCATACATGATGTAAAATAAGTAAATAACAACAAGTCTAGAAGAGAATATAAATGGCGTAGGTAAACGTAAATTTTTTTACAAAAAAAAAGCATATAAAACTCATAAGAATATTTTCACCTTGTAAATTTTTTTAAATCTTTCTAAATCATAAATCATATTCTAATCGTCAAATAATTTTTATGTAAAATTTTATTTTTCAACTTTTTGTAAGCAAATCACTTTCATTAACAATTACTCCTCATCTTGGCGAAACATTGTGTATTAACGCATTAGACAACAGCTCTCAAGCAAGTCAACTTAGTCATTTACCACGGTGTTTTAATTCTTATAATTGTGATGATTGGCGAGTATGAGCATGGAAATGAAAAATATTCATTCGATTAATTTATGTTTTATAAAAATATTGTAACGTTAAATTGTTATTTAATCGAGTTATTACTATAAGTTTTATTAAATGTATTTTTACAACATTAACCAATTATTCGATCGACATTGGAATTTGAACTATTATTTTACAAGATTACCCTACGGAAAAAGGAAAACTACTAAAACATTAAACCAGCAAATTGGTTTGAATTGTGAACGTTTATAACCTCAACCTTACTAATTCTCGATGCTACTTGTTTTCAAGAATTGCCATTGACATACAACGAGCAATTTTCCAACACAAAGACCATAGCGGAACTTCATCATGAGTTGGGATTCTTGATTTAAAATGAGAAAATGATGTCAATGACAAAATAATCGTGAAATTAAGTAGTTATATAGTATATGCAGGGCTTTCTTGGCATTAAAGAAAAAAATATAACTCAAAAGACTTGATTCTACTTGAAATTCTTGGTGATGGAGTTTCTAAACACATCACGTCATAACGTAAGATTTAGTGTATGGAGAGAAAAACATGAGGTAAAACCGTAAAATGATGAACACAAGTTAATGAACTCATTGAAGGGATGAACACTATGCGCGAGATTCCGACATACCTTGGCTTTGAGGGATCGAGTATATTGTACTTCTCATTTGTAAAGAAGATAGATCATGTTGAACTACCATCTCTCTAATTAAAAACTTAAGCTAATGGGGAGGTAGATAATTAAAATTTTATGTATCACAATGTGCCCCCTCAAATGTGGGCCTTCGTAGGAGGTAGATAATTTAATATTTTATATATCACAATACGCCCCAAAGTGTGGGGCCTCGTATATAATAAACATTTTATATATCACGATACCCCCCGAAGTGTGGCTGTAAGAGAGGAGAGAAAAACCCAACACTTGACTTGTTTATTTTTTAGAGTGGGCCGGTAAGAAAGAGAAAGGCCCGATACTCGATTGATTTTTTTGTTGTTGAAAATTGTGCTTGGAGCGGGGTTTGAACCAATGAGCTATGGCTCTGATACCATGTCAAACTACCATCTCTCCCAAAAGCTTAAGTTGATGGGGAGGTAGATAATTAACATTTTATATATCACAATAGATTATAAGTAGCCCACTGCTAGATACATGTGTAGTTATCTATGTTTTGATTTTGTGCAACACGTCTATAAGAGATATTTGGGTCCTTGAAATGTAATGGTTAAAAATACCAAGAAAATGTATAAAAAAACGACCAAAGCGAGCAAAAGTTTGAAACCGAAAAAGAAACACTGGAGTTCGATACCATGAAAAAACAAGAAGCAATCGAAATGGGGAAAAGCTTTGATTTCTTCCATTGAGATAGGCCGCATATATTTACATTTTTGAAACCACATGATAAGATCTATCTTAATGTACAAATTCAAAAAAATATTTTACAAAATACAATACAAAAAAATTATTTTACAATATCCTTTAATATTGTTTGAGTATAAATCAAGGCTTGAAGGCATGTCAAATTTAAGGTGTAATTCATTCCTTATACCTTGAAAAAAATGTTGTTATATTTATGGAATTGATTATTTAACAAGTACAAGCCATGTATGACATGTTTCAAATTTTTATTATTAGAAGCCTCTAATATGTCGGAATGGTAAAAAAAATGTAAGATGAATTTTATTTAATTTAATTTCAACATATGAAACCCTTATTTCCATTTTTGATATTAATTTGTTTAGGAAAAAAAGCTTTCAGTACTGCAATATTTTTTGTGTCGGATGTAATAACAAACTCAAAAAGGAGACGAGAAATGAAAAGTGTTTAAACTCGTATCAGTAATAATAACTTTATTCTTGATGATGTGCTATGAGTTTGGAAAAAAGGCTCAAAAACTAGTGAGCTATACACAATTTTTAGGATTGTGTCATAAAGTATTAGCTATGGCTATTTTGAACTACTTTGGAGAAGCGCAAACAATGAAGCCATTGCAAATCTTTCTTTTTTGGTCCATTATCCGTACATGTGAAGTTTTTAGGCATTGCGCTTGCTCCATACTTTCCTAAAGCTAAGCCAAAGCAATCTAGCTAACGTGCTCTTGTCCTCGCACTTAGCATTTCTGGTTAAGCTTGTCGGGCAGTACTTAGGTTGCTGACCTGCAAACAAAGACCACCAAATCGAGTTTTAGTCATCCAAGAAACAAAATTATATACACATACAGTCACACTATTTTTAAATTCTAAAACGGAAGAATTATTGTCCACAGAAAAAATATCAAAAATCAAACTCTCAGTAATATTTGTTCATGTTTGATTCTAGATACTTGATCGAGGATTTTCTTTTTAATTACCTTGGGAAATTTTGAGAAGAGCTAGGATGAGTACCAAAGCAATATTGCTTGTGCCGTGAACTTCTTCATTTTCTACAGCTTTCTATCTCACGATCAAATACTTTTTCTCTAATGCCTTTTTCTTGTTCATTTTTTAGTGTTTGGATGGATGAGAAATCTCTTTCGTGTTCCCATATTTCTAGCTTCATTGGTAGCTTGGATAAATAGTTTGTCTACTTAATTTCCATATTAAAAGATATGTCTACATACGCTATTCTTCATTCTATCCATGTTTCGTACCCCGATCATTCGGAAAGGTATGTCTGTTAGCACAATTAATATGAAAATTCTCAAGTACAATTTAATCAGTGTGCCTTTTTAAATTTATTTGACATCAACTTTTAAGTGATTTAAATACTATTAATTTATTAAGTGCATATCTAATATTTTTATTTCCGTCCTTAAATAAGTGGATATGTATCTTATAAGAATATCAAGGTCAAAAACCGATATTCATGTCATTAATTTTTTCATATTTTTGTCAAGTTTTATCATTCTCCACAAGCAGAATTAGACATGAACGTTCCACTTACAATACTTAGATACTTGATTAATTTAACTCTTTAATTTTCTTCTTTAAATTTTTTTAAAAGGATCTAAAATCAGTAGTTGGCTTCCTACATCATATAAAATTTAAAAATTAAAGAATGATGATTAGCCAAATGCTAATTTTTACAATGTATCATTGTAATGTAGTGCAGAGGGGATCTAGAGAGATTATAACACATACATTTCTATAATAATATCACCTTAAATTATGTTGTCCTTAAGTCTCCTAACTAGCTTTTTCGGACCAATATTGCCCTTTGTGTGCCTTGTACGCCGGACTCTTTTGCCCGAGGTCAAAGCGAAGAATATCGGTGTCAAATTTATTGTGTATAAATTTGTAAATTACTTACATCTCCAATAGCTTATCTTTTTAGAGATATGATAATTCAATCTTATATTGTGATTATAAAGATTCATTTTATTATATTGTATGTAAATTTTCGATTAGATTTATCAAAGGCAATGTCGGTACAATGTATCGGTACAAACAAAATGTTTATGAACCTCTTCCAAAGAAAATGATGATTTTGTATCCATTCGTAATTAACTCAATTTCTGTTTTGAAGGACGTGTACAAACCATAGAGAATGATGGTGAAATGTATCAATATAATAAAGATAAATCACATCAAACTTCTTGAAACATAAGATTCTATAATGAATTATCAATATATAGGTAAACATAAAAATTTTCATAGAAAAATCATAATTTTTTCACCCCGTAAAACTTTTAAATCATTCTAACTCGAAATCATAATCTAATCATATCTCTATATTTATTTTGATATGTATTTACAATACCTTTTCTTGTATCAACTTTGTACATTTCAACTTTCTTTCGATTTTTTGCCCGTAAAAGTTGTTAAAATGTCGGAATGGTTCATAAAAAAATGTAAGATGAATTTTAGTTAATTTATTTTAAATGTGTGAAACCCTTATTGCTATTTTCGATTTTAATTTTACTTATAAATTTTTTGTGGGATGTAATAACAAACTCAAAAGATATACGAGAAACGAATAATGTTTAAACACATATCAATAAATGGAACTTTATTCTTGATGATGTGCTATGTGTTTGGAAAGAAAGGCTCAAAAACTAGTGTGCCCGAAATATTTAGGACGATTGCCATAAAGAATTAGCTATGGCTATTTTGATCTACTTTGGTGAGCTGCAAACAATGAAGCCATTGCAAATCTTTGTTGTTTGGTCCATTATCCGTACATGTGAAGTTTTTAGGCATTGCGCTAGCTCATGCATACTTTCTAAAGCTAAGCCAAAACAATCTAACGTGCTCTTGTCCTCGCACTTAGCATTTACGGTTAAGCTTGTAGGGCGATACTTAAGTGTGACACACACAAACAAAGACCACCAAATCGACTTTTAGTCATCCGAAAAACAAAATTATATACATATACGGACGCACTATTTTTAGATTCTAAAACGGAAGAATTATTGTCTGCAAAAAAAAAAAAAAAAAAAACAATCGAAAATCAAACTCTCAATAATATTTGTTCATGTTTGATCTTTTATATTTGATCGAGGCTTTCCTTTTTAATTACCTTGGGAAATGTTGAGAAGAGCTAGGATGAGTACCAAAGCAATGGCTGTTTGTGCTATGAACTTCTTCATTTTCTACAGCTTTCTATCTCACGATCAAATATTTTTTCTCTGCTGACTTATTCTTGTTCTTTTTCTGTGTTTGGATGGATGAGAAATCTCTTCCGTGTTCCCGTATTTATAGCTTGGATAGATAGTTGGACTACTTATTTCCATATTAAAAGATATTGTCTACATACGCTTTTCTTCGTTCCATCCATGTTTCATATCCCGATCATTTGGAAAGGTATGTTGTTAGCACAATTAATATGAAAATTCTCAGATATAATTTAATCAGTGTGCCTCTTTAAATTTATTTGACAACAACTTTTAAGTGATTTAAATACCATTAATTTATCAAGTGCATATCTATTTTTTATTTTCGTCCTAAAATGAGTGGATATGTATCTTATAACACTATCATTGTAAAAAATCGATAATGTCATTATTTTATCCATATTTTTTGTCAAGTTTAATCATTCTCCACAAGCGAGAATTAGACATCAATTTAGATACTTGATTAATTTAACTCTTTTAATTTTCTACTTTCATTTTTATAAAAGGATCTAAAATAAGTTGTTGGCTTACTACATTGTATAAAATCTAAAAATAAAACAATGGTTATGAAATAATATTATTGATGGATTATCTATTAATCTGATTGATTTACATAGATTTGAGATTAATTCAGATTATTGTGTTAACATTGTAATTTCTACTATAAATACCCCTTATACTATTGGAATAAGACACAAGCAATTCCCTCTTCTTACATACTTGTATTTTCTCTTGTTCTTCCACCAATATTTTCTTAGTTTTATAACACGTTATCAGCACGAGTCTCTAACCACGTCTCAAATCGTCAAAATTGTTTTGATGAAGTTTGGCAACCTTCGAAAAAAGAAAAACCCCACAAGAATCAACCTTAATAGATTGCCAGAAGGACTCAAGTCGATCAATTGATATATTTTATATCTACACATCTCGATACAGGTAAACATTAAGGTAAAAATTTAATTTATTTAAATTATTTATCATGATCAATTCTATTATTTTATAGATATATGTAATATTGATGCTAGTGGTATTGACATCATCAAATCATGATGGATCAAGTCAATACCACATAAGAAAAAGATATGAGTAATACTCATCGGTGATATGAAGCCTTGATGGCTATATTCCTTAGATAAAAGAGTTTGTCTTTTGTGCAATTGAAAAAGGAGGTATGATCACATGAAGTTGATCAATGTTTGAAACGAGCATATAATGGATCAGAAATCCATATAAAATTGAAAGCTCGTAAAAGTGAATATAAAATTCACATAAGTGGGCATGTCAAAAACCGATGAAAGTGAATATAAAATTCACATAGATAAATTTCAGACATGTCGAAATATCGTGAAAGTGAATTTGAAATTCACAGAGAAAAAAAAGTACGGACATGTCATTCATATAAATATATTAGGATCCAAAGTCCATAGAGAAAAACATGTTCCACGAGTGATACGAAATTCGGAGATAAGAAATCTCTTGAATATATCATGAGATTTCATGACCATAATCGATGAAAAATTAAATCACTTTTTATCATGATGATATGATCCTGAAGCAGCAATATCGATCAAAATAATTTATGATGTATTGAAATTGATTATGATTTCGTATCATGAATGAAAAATAATAATCCTTTGGATGTGGAATTATGAAAATAAATAATGAGTCCCGACCAAATTATAAGAGTTCATACTTTATAAAGAACGTGACTCAATTTATAAATATTTGGTTATGGTCGTGGAGGAGGACATTATTGATATAGTCCTAACAAAATTGTTTTATATGATTAAAACAATAATCATGACAAGAAACAAAGTAATCTTTTAGAAGATTACGCCACGTATCGAGTTAGTGGCGATTTACGAGAAATTGTTTATACGATGCATTTAAACTTAAGCATCGTTTATTAATATATAAATTGTTTCTTGTCTTGGCCTTATTTTGATACGGCTAAAGTATTTTGTGATATATATAGTAGCTTTGGAATTTTATTTTATCGATTGTGTATAATTGATACGTGTGACTAGTTTTCTTCAAAAAGAAAAAAAAAGGAAAATAATTGTATCACCATGTATTTTTGGTAAGTAAATCTAGTTACTTGACCACAATAATAATTTATGATTCTCAATCAACTGGATTAATCAACATGTATTTTAATTTTGCAATCATATTCATATTAATTAAAGTCATTTTAATTAGTTAAAATTAAATAGATTATATTTCACATGATTGTGTACGTAGTTGTGTTAATCACTTACGTTGTGCGCATATATGATCTTTATTTGATACGACGTGAGAATGTTTTATACGTTGCTTTATAATTTAGCAATATATTTCTCACTATAAAGTTGATATGATATGAAAAATAAGAACATGATATTGTCGTATCATTTAGCTAATTTGATTTATATTACCCGCTAACCTTACAATAATTGCATGATCATTGAGGCAATTAATGCATTCATTGATTTTTTGGCAAAAGTGCTTGCATTGATTTTAATAAATAAAATCATATTTGTTTATTCAATGAAAATATTTTATTTTGCATGATTATTGTAAGAGTAGTGATAATCATTAATGTGATTATTTATACTTATCTTTATTACAAAATATTCAACCTACTTTTTTAAAAAATGAATACCATGTATATGGTCTTTGATTGTAAGGCGCATTTGCTCTATGTTATTATCATATTCAAAATTTGTTGTCTAGTTGTGATAAGAATGAATATGACAACATATTATGGTGCTTTATTGGTGAGTGAAATTATTCATAATGATTGATTCACGAATTGTAATGCTTGAATAATTGTCTCTTGGATCCACTTAGTATTTACAATATCAATTTGATTTGCTTGAAGCGATACATAATGTAATTTTCTATTTAAAATAATTACACATTGTAATTCATTTATATTATGTGACAATTGTTATATTTTGAAAAATTAATTGCTCATTTCGTTCTAAGGAAGAAATGGAGTCGGAAAAATGAGAGCAATTAAATTGCCTCATCGATAGTGCGACATGCACATTATATTGAGAAACAAGTTCTCAAAAGATTTAATGAAAGATGCAAATGGTAATGCAACATGCAAGTGCTATATTGAAACAAAATTGTTTGAAATAAAGCACTATGCTCTCTCAAGTCTCGATTTTTTTGTGTAATATGGGTGTTATATCGAGATTGAAATATTTGCTTTATATACTATTTCTCGATGAAATGTGTATAAACAATGTATTTGAAAATAATGAGATATGTCCATTCCACGAAGAGAATGTGATTTGATACTACATGCATCATTTAAAACAATGATATGTGTATCAAATTAAATGGGATGCATCACAATCATTACGTGAAATGAATGCAACGAAATTAAGTATTTAAGATGCATATAGTGATTACGAATATTGTGGTTATAAACATTCTTTATGAGAGAATCCCACTAGAATTGGGATGATGATTCAAGAAAATTGGTATAACTCGATACATTGTATCCATAATTGTGAGAACGGATATAATATCTCATATGAGGCAAAATGTATCCACAACCGAAAAATATAAAGAAGTTTATTGATACCCGCATAAGAGGATCTCACATTAAAATGTTTAATCCGTCACGGGTTATTTCAAATTTTCGACATATCGATTATGAAAAAATGTTGTCCGAGAATGAGGGGAGGAAAACCCAATATGAATTATATCTCGTGACAAACTTCGACATAAATGAACTATGAGTTCACATATCATTCATTGATATCAAACCTATGAAGGGTAGATTTTATGCACATTTTGCATACATCAAATATTTTTTGAGCAAAATGGAGAAATGAACCAAAAGTTCAATGTCTCGTTCGAGTGATTTCTCTACATATGATATGTAATTTGAACGATTCTTGAAGAATCTGAAATCATATAGTGGTATATAAAGCGCAAGAGAGATAATATTTTTAAAAATCTCATAGAATGAGATATTTAACGAAACCACTATGTTTTAAATGTGTAAATCGCTTGAAGCGAATAACAGAGCATCAATGTATAGCTCAGTGCAACATGTTTGATTAAGATCGATTCTCGGCATTAGGGGGAGATAAAGAAAACCCCATGTTAGAATAAAAGAATGCCGATAAACTTTAACAACATAAACGATCTTCCACGCATCAGTTTAACTGATTGGCAAAAATAATTTACTTGTAGTATTTAACAAGTAATCCGCTAGATGCCGTTATTGAAATTAAATGAGTGACTATTTATAAAGGCACCAACAATATGATCGATGATATTTCTACATGTCGAAGCGTAGAATACCGATCGGCGTAAAAGATAAAAATCCATGGAAAATGAATTCACATTCAGTCACTCATGAAATCTCTTAAAGAGATCCGTCTTCAAGGCAAAAACCCCAAAATAAAATTGCACGTGCGACAAATGATTAAATATTGGGGTTGTGGAACAACCAATTCATACATTGATAAGGAATTGGTTTATGCTAATGTCACGGATTTTATTAATACAAAATAAACAAGTAATAAAACCGGTTAACCTCAAGTGCAAGGATCGTAGTATAGAGGCTATGCCGGGTCGATCTTACGGGGAACTAGACAGTTGTTAATCCTAGCTTTTGTTTTAACTTACTACGTCACGAACTACACTAAACAGTGAATTAATCTAAACAAAGATTGCAGAATATAAACTAGACGGAGGAGATTATCCAATGCTAGGAAAATACGGGTAACGGACTTATTAACTAAACTAAACTAATTGCAAAAAGGAAATTAACTAAGCAAAGCAAGACTCAAGTTGCAAGGATTTAAAATCAAATTATAAAAGGCAAACGAGGATCGATCCACTATCAACATGTATTGATCTCCTATCTCGATTATATGTGGTATTTATCTAGGTCGTGATTCACCTTACCTAAACATGAACCCTAATTCCTTAGCTAATTCATCTATTAACCTAGTATCTTCCAATGCTAGATTAACGCGTTTCAAGATCAAAGGTGTCAACTTTTACGTTTAAATCTAGTGATTAGACTTGTTAACTTCCGTTATTATAAATCTAAGGACTATTCTTATCTATGGTGATCTAAAGGTTAATCATGACTTCCATCAATCATAAACATAATCATACATGCAAATCTTCCGATATAAACGCAATTAAACGAGATAAAACATAAATAAGAAACAACCTTAAATAAATAACTCACAGTATAATCGAAATACAGAAATCAATCCAAGTTGATGGCTTCACAATTCTCGTTTGATTGAAGCTTTAGCTCACGAGCATCCTCGGCAACCCGAGAAAAGCGAGAAAAAGAACATAAAAGCTACTCTAAACTAATCTAATTTAAAGTTGCGAGAAAAGTGGAAGGAAAAGAAGTAAAACCGCGGCCTTAGCCGCCCACAGGGTTTAGGGTTTGTATAGTGTTGAATTGTTGTTCATAATGTGTGAAAATAGCCTTGTATTTATAAGCAACAAAGTCGGTTCCTCTAAGTCGGTTTCATGGACGAGCGTTCGTTCTGGTGGACGAGCGTTCAGCTTCTTCAGTCTCTATTCAGACGCTCGTTCAGTGTCCGTTCATGCTCTCAGTACTCGTTTTCAACATTGGACGCTCGTTCAATCTCAGCGAACGCCCGTTTGATGCGGACGGAGTATGGACGTTCGTTCAACATGACTTGAATGCGATTTTTGCATGTTTATCTCTTTTTCTTCTCTCCACTTGATCATTATCTCTTTCTTAAATCTTTATAGCTCGAAATTTATCTCCTTTGATCATCATTTGAGCTCGATAAACATACACATAACACATGGAAAACATCGCAAGCTGTAATAATATTCAAATAATCATATTTTAACCATGAAATCACATAAATATATCGATATTGCGATTAAGCCGTTAAAAATATCGTTTGCTCAATATTTTAATATAAAGACCAATTATTATGCAAATTATACAATATAGAGGGAAAAACATCGTAAAATATATCCTTATAAACCACATAATTTCACCCTTAACAACTCCCCCACACTTAGCTTTTGCTCGTCCCGAGCAAAACAAAACGAAAAATTAGGCTCGAGAAAGGAAAACGAGGCATCTAAACGGATATAACATATAGATAATAACTTAGGCGTTCACCATTGTGTGTGTGCATAGCCATAGAAAACTTCCACTAAATCCACACTTGAAAAATCAAAGTAAAACTAGCTAATACCCCCTCGTAGAATAGCAATAAATGACACTCATAAGATGTACCCTACAAACGTGACATATCCCGAAAAAGATGATCGAATGAATCTAGGGCCTTTACGAAATACTCGAGAGGATAATCCCTACATCATATCTTTCGGCTTATGCGGGGATAAGATTAACGAAAACTAAGCCTTATATTCAATTTCGTAACGATATCTTAGTCGATTTAACTTATTCACTTTAAACACACATTAGGATAAGCCATTGCCCTCGTAGTAGAATAGGACATTTCGAGATAATCCCCTACCTTACTCCAATCATAAGGCGACTCTTCCCCTAGCTGTCGTGAGCTTTTAGTCATCATGGTGGTATAGGACATACGTGGTACACCTACCTCGCTCAAATCATCGACTAGCTTTCGACACACACGATTAATTCATTAATTCAACTTCTTCAATTGGACAATAGTTACGTGTACTTATCACATTCAAACTTACGGATATTCACGGTATAACATACTTCGGAACTAAATACAAACTATCATAAATCTCAAGATATATACGTAGCACTAAGCACATGACTTATAAGAAAATAAAAAATTACTAATCCAAACGGGGTAATAAATCTATAAAATAGCTTATCGTCAACTATGGCTCGTGAAAAATAGTGTCAGGTGAAACAACTAACTTATCAAGTACATGAAATATCGCATAGATGACTATAAAAACAACGAACTTCAAATTGAATTGCCTACTCGGGACCAAACAAAGACAAAAGTGTCGGAAAACTTTGAAAAATTACGCTCATTTTGCATAATAAAAACATTCTAACGTATTAAACAAACTTATATGCATAGGTACAAATCGAACAAATCGAACTATCCCCTCCCCCACACTTAAAAATTCAACATGTCCTCATGTTGTGCGAGAAAAATAAAAAGGATAAGAAACTTAGGCGAATGTGCGTGGAAAACCGAGCCGTTGGTCGAGTGGAGCATGAAAAGGCCAACGCTCGCAAAAAGCGTAGAAAACGTCCCAAAACTAACTCAATCGGATCTCGACAAAAACTACCGGCATTTGCAACACTCGAGAAACGAGAAAACTCGGGGAAAACGGGGTATAATATGGCGATAGAGATAATAAATCAAAACGGAATAAAAAGAAAAGGTCATCGATAAATATGTCAATACAAGTCAAAGAAAAAGAGTGCGGGGTGCCTTACGGCTTACATGATCATCCAAAATATACGCCTATGATAAACAACGATAGCGTAAAAACTAGAAAGTACAAGAATCATGAACGAGTGCCGAAAGGTAGCAATAGTCAAAATACAACCGGATCGAATAAAAGTATACCAAAAAGTGCAACACCGAAAGAATAACAAGAAACAATCAAGATGTCCCCGGAGTCGTCTCGGTCGTAGAAGGATCGGCGGTAGAGTCACCGGCGGGAGCATCAACGGGGGAGGAGGATGCGGAAGCGGGTACGGCGGCCGTAGACGTCGTCGTGAAGGCTCGGGGGCGTGTAGTAGAAGCAATAGCCGGTCCCGGTGGGTCTCTCCTCCGCATCGTCAGGCTCTTGCTCCGCCTCGATCACATCGGCAATAACTTGCTCGATCGCATCGGAAAAGACGAACTACGTATCACTCTCCTTGAAAATCTGCATATCCCTCGGTTTCTTGCCCTCCACAATGCACTTCAGCACGTACATCATGTTCTTCTGCGTCTCTTGGATATCAGTCATCCAATCTCGTAGACTGTTGGCCATGCTGTACCGAGCAATCTCGGAAGAAGATAATCCAGAAATGGCTGAAGCTCCGGGCGGCATAGAAGTAGATCCCGGCTCGGATGGCGGAGGTACAACCTTCTCTACGAATAGGGGGAAAACTCTTCGTCTTATGATCGACGTATACTCGGCAACTCCGGCATCCAAACACGGTGGTGAATCAAATGAGGGACTATCAAACTCCGAGTGTAAACCTTCGGTTCATGGAAATCTCATCAAACAAGGCTTGTCCTACATCGACATTCAACCCGAACGTCAAAGCATATAACATCCCAAGATCACTAATATGGAAATGTGTGAGGTTGTTCTTTGGTATCAACCTACTGCGAATAAATCGACGACCTTTGGACTCTCCAATCCTCGGTCCATGTCGTAGTGATCAACTCCTTTCTTTGGCCATTGGGTCTCAATGTCCAAGCCACATCCGGACACACTCTTAATCTCAACTCCTCCATCGGGTCACGACCATCCTCACGTTGCCTTCTCACAATTTCCTCTTTATAAGCTAAACCCTCAAAAGCGGTATACGATATTTCTCATTTATCACCTTAGCGAGAAAAAGGAACTTTCACACCGCGCACCATGACAAAACCTTTATCTAAATCGGCCTCGAAACGGTTTGCGTAAAATTCTCGCACTACGGAATCATTGACGGGCGTCGGAGGGATTTTCGGTAAGGCATTCCATTTCTAGCCTTTAACATCTCAACAAAGGCTGGATCAACTTGAAGCTCTTTTACCTCCCTATCAAAGATAAGACTCTAGTCGAGTAATGCTTAGTGTAGGCATCGTGAGCTAGAGGATTGACAAACCTACGTGGCATCAAAAGAGGGGTAACATTCTTAGACTTCTTCTTAGGAGGTGCCACTAGGTTCGGGTTCAACTTCCTCCCTAACCACATCATCAACATTCCTCTCAAACTTGTTCGACCATAGATGACGCACCTTTCTTAAAGCGGGATTTCTAACCAACGGAACATCATCCTGTGTATCCGATTCGGAGGAGGATTCATCTCTCAAATCAGCTCGGGCTTGTTGAGATGCCCTAGGGGGTTGCTCACGTAAAATTACACCTCGGTTGGGGTCTAAATTGGAGGGCTCATCGTCCAAACGTTTACGTTTACCAGATTCAACAACCTTCTCTTTACCAGGCCTCTGCTTAGTAACCGCTTTCTTCCCATATCAACCTAAATGTCTAAACCAAACGATTCACAGCAACAAAGGTTACCCGTTTAACATCCAAAGCGGGGTTTCAAGCAAACCGTCCAAACCACCAACATCAACAACACACCATCACCATCACCACACCATCACAGCAGAATGAAAGAAGAAAAGAACCAACAAAAACGAAAGAAAATCAACAATAGTTGATAATTCAAGAAAATGAGCCGACTCGAAAATCGAACTCACAAAAACGTGAATTAAAACGAGAAAAGTTGTATCAAGCTTACCAAACACTATGAGGGGATGATGATCGAACAGATTAGAAGCCCAGAAACACCGAGATTAACCACCAAAATTCGAGCTTTTGTCAAAATGGCCGCACTGAATAATCTCTGATTCTACAAATTTTGTTGATTGTTGGAGGAAATGGATTGGATAAATGAAAAGAGGGTGCAAAGACCGTTCTTTTGCAACAAGAATCGCCAAATTTGGTTCAGAAACGATGATTTTAGGGTTGAGGGAGAAGAAAGTCGGGTTGCGGTTTTGAAAATTCGAGAAATGAGGGTTCATGCGTTGAAGGTCTATATATAGATGCTTAATGGACACTCGTCCATCACGACGGACGGGTGTTCACACTGAGAAGCTGCGAGGCGGACGGGCGTCCATTATACCGGACGCTCGTCCGAGGGTCAATTTTTGAAACGAGGATTGGAGGGAATTGGGCGGACGGGCGTCCATAGATTACGGGCGAACGTCCATCTAGATTGAGGTCCGGACGGGCGTTCATTTCTAATGAACGGGCGTCCATCAGAGAAACTTACAAAATTTCATTTTTCACACATATAAAGAAATAAAATCGAAAGTTTTCATTAATACTTAATAAAATTCAAACGAGTACAATAATGAAATAACGAAAACATAAAATAACTAGAAAAATAAAAGAAAACACAACTAAAACAGTAGGGTGCCTCCAACTAAGCGCTTTCATTTTACGTCGGGGCCCGACGAAAACAAAACTAACTAAGAAATCACTAGTCTACGTATATCTCGTCCCAATCCACTAAGCGAATGAGACGTCGAAGCATGTCGATAGCCGGAGGAAAGTCGTACTCATCCTGCAAACACCAATCCTCACCAGCTACCTCAGCACCTCTGAAATGCTCAGCCCGCAGCACTAGTGCCAAATCCGTCAGCATAGGATCATTAAGGATCGTGTAAGGACGTCCTATGGCCTCCTGCAACTCCTCAGTCGTGAAATCGCTGCCTCCCGAACAAGGTGGAACTAGGATAACGTACGTGATGGTCTTAACCTGAGTGCTAATGTCAAAATCTACATGAAGAACTATAGTGCCTCCCGGTCCATCATCTACTGTGATCAGCGGGATCCGACTAATGAGTGGGAACTCCTCAGGGCGAACTCCATAAAGATCCATATCTAGAAAGCCACTAACGACGGATAGCAACATAAAAGCTTAGTGAAACTAACTAAAACAACTAAAACAACATACGAAAGCAAAAAGAACCAAGGAAAACTAAAACAAGATTGGATATCTAGGATGCCCCCTAGTGGCGCTTTTGGTTTATGTCGTTAGCTCGACACCATTTAAGCTCAGCCTGGGTCAGGCCATTTCACCTTTCTACCAGCCATTACTTCGTGTAAGCTCTCATCAGTAGTGTGGCGGCAGAAGCAGCATCTTACGCATGGGATTAATTCTCTGACAGTTTTCCATACACGTTTAACCATTCCCATGGTTGTCTTCTTCCTTTGTAAATTCCTCTGATGACGTTTAAGCTTTTGCTCCCTCTCATACTCTTCCATATCCCAACTACCCGCTAGAACTTCTTCATATCTACGACTACCGTCATCCTCAGAGAACAAGTCGGGTGACAACCCGTCAAATTCATCGACTTGTGTAACACCACATCGAGAGAATATCGAGGAATTTAACAATCAAAGGCTTATCCTTAGGTTCAACGATATAGTGCTTGCACCTCGACCATTGACTCGAAACGGTTTACCGCTATAACCGCGAAGTTCTAGAACGCCTCCGGGAATGATTTGGAGAATTTCGAAGGGGCCGGACCAACGTGTCCTTAACTTCCCGAGGGAACAAATGTAACTTTGAAATTGTAAAGTAACACTTGCTCTCCAACTTGAAATTCTCTCTTCTTGATCTTTGCGTCATGAAGGAGTTTCATTTTGTCCTTGCGATCACGGCACTTTCGTAAGCTGAAGCCTAAACTCGTCCAACTCGTACAGCTGCTGCGGTCGATGTTTTCCACGGGCTTGGGAATCGAAGTTAAGAAACTTTGTAGCCCAATAAGCTCGTGCTCTAACTCAGCGGCAAGTGGCACGATTTACCATAAACCATCGGTAGGGTGATGTACCCATGGGGGTCTTATAGGCGGTTCGATATGCCCACGGTACATCATCCAACTTTAGACTCCGATCTTTTCTATGATTTGTTCACTTTTTTCTCCGGGATCTTCTTCAAGCTCTGGTTGCTTCGCTCAACACGACCACTAGTCATCGGATGATATGGTGTGCCGGTTTGTGACGAACACCATACTTCTCGAGGACTTTTTCCAAAGGTCGGTTGCAAAAGTGTGTCCCTTCATCACTTAATCAAGGCACGCGGACATCCAAACCTCACAAAGATATTCTTCTTTAGAAAATTCATGACCGTTTTATGTTCATTGCGAGGAGTGGCTATTGCCTCCACCCATTTCGATACATAGTCTACGCGAGACTAAGATGTATTTATTCCCACGGGAAGATGGGAAAGGACCCGTAAAGTCAATCCCCCATACATCAAAGACTTCGCATTCAAGAATGGGTTTCAATGGCATGTCAAACCGCCTTGTTAGAGTACCGGTTCTTTGGCACTTGTCACAAGCTTTACAGAAAGCTTCCGTGTCCTTAAAGATCGTGGGCCAATAGAAACCGGACTGGAAGATCTTCGCAACCGTCTTCCAAGGACCAAAGTGACCACCTGTGGGTCCATTATGGCATTGCTCGATTATATCGCGTTGCTCAGATTCAGGAACACACCTCCTTAGCAAACCATCTTTACAGATTTTGAAGAGGTAAGGTTCATCCCAAACGAAAGATTTCATATCAGAGAAAAACTTCTTCTTCTCTTGATAAGACATTTCAGGGTCAAGATATTGGGAATGAAGGTAATTGACAATGGAGGAGTACCAAGGAACATGCGGAGCGCGACCATCTATCAACATGATGTTTTCTAGAGGAAAGTAAAGATCTATATCATCAGGATCACCCTTTTCCTCACTTAACATTCTAGAAACGTGATCAGCCACTACGTTTTCACTGCCCTTTTTGTCCTTAATTTGAACGTCAAACTCTTGTAAGGTCAATATCCAACGTAGTAGACGCGGCTTCGCTTCTTTTTTAGTCATTAGATACCGTAAAGCAGCGTGATCAGTCCACACAATCACTTGAGCACCCAGCAAGTAGCTACGAAACTTATCCATAGCAAAGACTACGGCTAATAATTCCTTTTCAGTGGTCGTGTAGTTAACTTGAGAAGGATTCGGTGTGTGGCCCAGCGTAATAGATAGGCTGGAACTTTCCATTAAGCTTTTGCCCTAAAAGCTGCACCAAGCTTGCATAGTTTGATGCGTCACACATAAGCTCAAAGGGTAAGTTCCGGTCGGGCGATATAAGAATTGGGTCGGATATCGGACGATTCTTGAGCTCCTCAAACGCATGCTTGCGGTTTTCATCAAAATCGAACTCAACGTCTTCCTTAAGTAAGGTAGACGGGGGCTTGGCGATCTTTGAAAAGTCTGAATGAATCTCTATAGAAGCCGACATGTCCGAGAAAACCTCGACTTCGCGAACATTCTTAGGATAACTTATCTTCTCGATAGCTTCCACCTTAGCCCTATCTACCTCAATACCTTTGGATGACACTTTGTGGCCAAGAACTATTCCTTCATCTACCATAAAATGGCATTTCTCCCAATTGAGTACTAAGTTCTTTTCCGGACATCTAGATAACACTGTTCAAGATTAGCAAGGCACCGAAAAATCGTCCATGAAAATCTCCATACACTTTTCAACTAGACCGTCAAAGATAGCCATCATACACCTTTGAAAGGTGGGCAGGGCATTACGAGAGACCAAATGGCATCCGCCTATAAGCGAATGTACCATACGGGCGGTGAAAGTGGTCTTTTCTTGGTCAATAGGATCGATGGGTATACGGAAGTATCACGAATATCCATCTAGGAAACGATAGAATGCGTGCCCCGCCGGACGCTCAAGCATCGGTCAATGAAGGGAAGGGGAAATGATCTTTCATTGTGACCTCATTGAGTTTTCTATAGTCAATGTAGACTCTATAGCACTGTAACGAGCCTCAATGCTATCTCTTCTCCCTTCTCGTTCTTCTCAATAGTAATCCCTCCTTTTTTGGGGACTACGAGTAGGGGATACCAATTCAGCTTGTCGGCGATGGCGTATATGATACCCGTATCTAGAAGTTTGATGATCTCCTTCTTGACTACTTCTTGCGGGTGAGGGTTAAGCCTCCTTTGGGGCTGTCTTATACATTTAGCACCCTCACTAGTCTTGATCTTGTGCATGCGGATGTCGGGAGATATTCCTCGGATATCTCCCACTGCCATCCAAAGGCTCTTTCGTTTTTTTGCAAGACGTTTAACGAGTTTCGGCTCTTATTCGAGATAGCTTGGCGAGATATGATCAAGGGAAGCTTGTCACCTTCACGTAGGAACACATACTTAAGATGTTTAGGCAAAGGCTTCGAACTAGATGCGGGGGGATCCTCTAAACTCGATTTAAGCCCTCAACTTTTCAACTCGGAATCGGCGAGCTTACTTAGTGGCTCCACTTGCCAAAGCATCTTCTCTTAATAACTCATCCTCAAAGTCGAAATTTGCTAATTGATCAAGATTAACCACACCATGACTATTCGGATTATCGATCAATCGCTCATATTCCGCTTCCACGGCCTTGACTTGCTCGTCCATACGATCATTGAAGTCATTGAATAACTCCTCGAATGGAAAAGCCGGTTGGAGAACCGGAGGGTACTTGAATAGATTTAGAGACACTATAGCTCACCTCCTGGTCACCAACTCGAATAGTTACTTGCCCACCATCACAATCGATGAGGGCCACTAGGCGTAGATAGGAACGGTCTTCCAAGAATCGGGGAACATCCTCACCTTTCTCCATATCTAAGACGTACCGATCAGCGGGAAGGTAAACCTATCAATTTGAACTAATACGTCTTTCGGGATCCACGAAGCTTTCTTGGAAGATCTATCGGCGAGCGAAGGCGATTGCAAACGGACAACGGCATCAAGGCGATGGATGCACCCGAGGTCACGTAAAGAATTTGGGAAGACTAGGCCTCCCGTACGCAATGTGAGCACAAATTTACTGGGTCACCCTCTTGATTGGTAAGCCTTGATAATTGACCATTGAGCAGTCCTCACCAGTTGCTCGATCCATGTCTGCTAACTTCTTTTTAGAAGAAACAACATCCTTGATAAACTTGGTATACTTAGGCACTTCAACCAAAACTTATGAGAGTGGAAGATTAACCTGAGTATTTTTCAGCAAATTAAGCACCTTTCCGTACTTCTTATCTTCATGCAAGGGAATGTTGCTTTTTCTAGGTGGAAATGGAAGCTTTTTAAGGTCACTCTCAGAAAAGACTTTCTTTGAGGATGCACTTACGGCATTGTCTTCCGGATCTTTCCACCTTACCACTTTTCGGACTTCTTATTAGTCGGGGGATCGGCCACGACTCTCGACCGAATCTTCTTTCCTCGGGGGTTCGGCCACACGAGGTGTTTCAACTCTTTCATTTCTCGGGGGATCGGCCACCCGAGTATGCTCTTGCGGGACGGGGGGGGATAATGGGTGCTCAACTTCCCCTCCTGCACCATAATTGGCAGGAGGGGCTAGTGGTTTCCCTGGAAGCCAGGGGGACCACTCAGCTGAGTGCCACTTCTTAAACTCATTGCACTGGCCTCTTCTTTACCGTATTGCATTGTTGGCATGAGGTCGGTACATTGTTGTTGCTTATATCGGCACGAGCAACTTGACCGCCTTTTGGATTCTTTTCCATAAAGGCAGGCGGTACCACGACGGTGCGGAAGCTAGCTTGCTCGGCCCGGTACCCGATTTGCCTCTCGAAGACTTTTCATTGTCTGCTTTGCTCCTCCCGAAATGAATTCCATTCGGCTTTTATATCATCGAGTGGGAGGGGCCTTGAGAGTTTTGGAAGTTACGGGGAGATGGGCGGCTAGGCCGACTTTGAAGCGAGAACTAGAATTGGCGGGCCAATTCGATTGAACCTTTCTTTGCGGAATCGAAAAATTGGGGTTACGGTTACGATTGAACCTAGGGTTTCTATTAAAGCTCTGATTTTGAAAATTTGAATTGGGGTTGAAATTTGGATTCTGATGAAAACCCTGGTTTTGAAAATTACTTTGGCCGAGCATTGATTATTGAATCTCGATTAGGCGGCGAGAGAAAGCATTAATTTCGACGTTACGCCCAATCATGGGACGAAGCGAGCGATGTGCCCGGATCTTCACATACTTGGCATGTGATTGGATTATATTGTCCATTATTATGAACAGCATTGACTTGATGAGCAGAGGGGAACTGAAATTGACATTGGCCAAACATGTGACCAGTCTGACAGCAATTTTTGCAATACAGAACCTGAGGGTTCTGCGGAAACGAAGGAGTCTGATTAATCGGGTTTGGAACTTGAGGACTTTCCATCTGCTTTTGCAGCATGGCTATCAGACTTTGAACATTGACTTCCTCCACCTTGGGAGGAGGAGGCGCTTGTATGGCCTGATAGGATGGGGCATAGTTGTATTTGGCAATGTCTTCAAACAGTGCCCATCCCTCATCAGGTGTCTTTTTGAGGAAAGCCCCACCAGAAGAGGCATTTGACCATGCCTTTAGTAAGCTCGTTCGGTCCACTTTGAAGAAAGTGTTGACTTGCCTTTCCTTAGGCAAGCCATGGTGGGGGCACTTTCTAAGAAGAGACTTGAATCTCTTCCAACATTCGAAGAAGGATTCATTCTCTTTCGATAGAAAGTGAATATTTCATTTAAACAACGGGGCCGTCTTTGAAAGTGGAAAATATTGACTCAAGAACTCCTTTTCGAGTTACGCCGGGTGGTGATAAACAACTTGGGCCGTCTTTGAAGGTGTACCACTCTTTAGCCTCTCCTTTCAGAGAAAATGGAAAAAGTTTTAGCTTGATAGCATCCTCACTCATTCCTTGGATGCGTGTTGTGCCGCATATCTCTAAAAATGTATGTAAGTGGGTATGCGGATTTTCTGATTGATAGCCGTGAAAGATTGATGCGTGCTGCATCATCTGAATAAGTCCTGGCTTTAGCTCAAAGGTTTGTGCGGTAATGGCTGGGATAACAATAGCCGGGTTGACTTTGACTTCGCCTGGCATGGCGTAGTCGGCCAACGTACACAACGGTCCATTATCACAAAATCAGTGATTTCCTCAGCTAGTTGATCTTCAATATCTTGCTCGGCTCTGTCTGCCCGAACCGCAGAACGGAAAATCCGCCTGTTTGGCCGGACTACGGTTCGCTCAGGGTCAGGGGTGTATAACAACGGTCCCTTTTGACTCCGAGTTTGCATAAACCGGCACAAAAACAAGTTTAAGAAATCTAAACTAAGGGCTAAAACCTAAATCTAAAAATCGAAACCTAAAGAAAGGAAAAGAACAAAGATTACAAGAAAAAGAAAAAGAAAAACAGACGGCCGTCCAAGTATATGGACGAGCGTCTGCCTAGGTTTGTGAGCGGACGGGCGTTCGAAAGGCGAACGCTCGTCGAGGGGTCGAAACGAACGAGTTGAAATTTTACGGTGGACGGGCGTCCAATTGCTTAGACGCTCGTCCGGGGTGCGGAAAGAACGAAAACGAACGAAAAAGATAGACGGGGGAAAAGAGATAGAGGATAGATAGAAGAGAAAAGAGAGGGGAAACTAATCACAAAACGAAGAACAAACCACAAAACCCTAAGAATCTAAACCCTAAAAACTACCTAAGGGTCAATCGAACTAAAAATACCTAAAAAACAGGGGCTTAAACAAACAAAAACTAGGCAACCGCCCGGTTCCCCGGCAACGGCGCCAAAAACTTGTCACGGATTTTATTAATACAAAATAAACAAGTAATAAAACCGGTTAACCTCAAGTGCAAGGATCGTAGTATAGAGGCTATGCCGGGTCGATCTTACGGGGAACTAGACAGTTGTTAATCCTAGCTTTTGTTTTAACTTACTACGTCACGAACTACACTAAACGGTGAATTAATCTAAACAAAGATTGCGAGAATATAAACTAGACGAGAGGAGATTATCCAATGCTAGGAAAATACGGGTAACGGACTTATTAACTAAACTAAACTAATTGCAAAAAGGAAATTAACTAAGCAAAGCAAGACTCAAGTTGCAAGGATTTAAAATCAAATTATAAAAGGCAAACGAGGATCGATCCACCTATCAACATGTATTGATCTCCTATCTCGATTATATGTGGTATTTATCTAGGTCGTGATTCACCTTACCTAAACATGAACCCTAATTCCTTAGGTAATTCATCTATTAACCTAGTATCTTCCAATGCTTGATTAACGCGTTTCAAGATCAAAGGTGTCAACCTTTACGTTTAAATCTAGTGATTAGACTTGTTAACTTCCGTTATTATAAATCTAAGGACTATTCTTATCTATGGTGATCTAAAGGTTAATCATGACTTCCATCAATCATAAACATAATCATACATGCAAATCTTCCGATATAAACGCAATTAAACGAGATAAAACATAAATAAGAAACAACCTTAAATAAATAACTCACGGTATAATCGAAATACGAAATCAATCCAAGTTGATGGCTTCACAATTCTCGTTTGATTGAAGCTTTAGCTCTGAGCATCCTCGGCAACCCGGAAAAGCGAGAAAAAAGAACATAAAAGCTGCTCTAAACTAATCTAATTTAAAGTTGCAGAAAAGTGGAAGGAAAAGAAGTAAAACCGCAGCCTTAGCCGCCCCTTGGGTTTAGGGTTTGTATAGTGTCGAATTGTTGTTCATAATGTGTGAAAATAGCCTTGTATTTATAAGCAACAAAGTCGGTTCCTCTAAGTCGGTTTCATGGACGAGCGTTCGTTCTGGTGGACGAGCGTCCAGCTTCTTCAGTCTCTATTCAGACGCTCGTTCAGTGTCCGTTCATGCTCTCAGTACTCGTTTTCAACATTGGACGCTCGTTCAATCTCGGCGAACGCCCGTTTGATGCGGACGGAGTATGGACGTTCGTTCAACATGACTTGAATGCGATTTTTGCATGTTTATCTCTTTTTCTTCTCTCCACTTGATCATTATCTCTTTCTTAAATCTTTATAGCTCGAAATTTATCTCCTTTGATCATCATTTGAGCACAATAAACATACCTATAACACATGGAAAACATCGCAAACTGTAATAATATTCAAATAATCATATTTTAACCATGAAATCACATAAATATATCGATATTGCGATTAAGCCGTTAAAAATATCGTTTGCTCAATATTTTAATATAAAGACCAATTATTATGCAAATTATACAATATAGAGGGAAAAACATTGTAAAATATATCCTTATAAACCACATAATTTCACCCTTAACAGCTAATATTGAATTAGCAATGAAATTTATGGGAGAAATTTATAATAAAACATCATAGTCGTCGACGACATACTTGCCTCTTTAATTGCTATTATAATATCTGGATCCAGTACCTAAGTCATCAGCAGAGTGTCAGTAACACTCGGACTAGGTAAAAAAAATATGAAATAAGCAATTGAGGTTGAGTTTGAATTGGAAATATTTATTTGTTAATGATCAAATATATTCTCCCATTATAGATAATATAATGTTCCGCTGACTAATATATCTGGCAGTAACTTTATGTCATACCGGTATATTTATGGGCCGTTGGACATTAATATTGATATGAAAATCCTTGGTGGGTTTCAAAAATGAATTAATATGACAATCGCAACATGCGTATGGTTAAGGTCGTTAACATTCATGTTGCACGTAGTATGACCGATTGAGTAGATTCCTATTAAGAAAGGAATATGTAAGTAATGCATGGTTAATGTCATAAATTTTAAGGAATTACGATGCATGATAGTGGAAATATATGCATGCAAATTTCGATTATATTACTTCCCCCATTATTTAGCTTATTACAGTGTTGATTGTGTTGTTGCACAAGTGAGTAGTGAGAATGACACTTATTAGCCCCTACATTCGACTATCCAATAAACTCTAAAAGAGAGTGATATGCAAAAGTACGCTCTAGTGACAATCTCATAGATTTGTTCACTAAGGTTATTCCTACATCGGTTTTGGATAATAAGTGTTTATAATAATGGAATGCGTGCATTTGAAAGATTGTTGTCGTCAGGAAGAGCGACAACTTCAAAAATTTTGTGTGTATTTGGTCTTAAAACCAATTATTGTACTCTTTTTCCCTTTAACCAAGTTTTTCCCAAAGGGTTTTCTTAGTTAAAGGTTTTTAATGAGGCAGTCAGTGCAACATATAGAAACGCATATGGAATGAACTATTTACTTTGTCTAGTTTTTTTTCCCACTGGGTTTTTCTAACAAAGTTAATAGTACATGACATATACGTTATGCAACTATGACCGAGACAATCAATTCTACCATTTATTCATTGAGACAATGTCTAGATGAGAATGAAAATCATTTAAGCACCTTTATGTGAAGACAATGCATCTTGCATATCTCAATTGAATTGGGCTATATATTATGGGGATAGAACAAAATATATTTCACCCAAGTTCTTCTTTACTCATGATTTGCAAAAGAATGAGGAGATTGATGTGCAACGAGATCCGGTCAACGAGATAATCCGGCGAAATTATTTATCAAGACATTGTCGGCGCAACATTTGAAAGACTAGTGAAGAGCATTGGGATGCGGCAATTGAAATATCTAAATTGATTCTTGGTTCGGGGGAGTAAATCAAACGGATAAATATGTACTCTTTTTCCTTAACTAAGATTTTTTTCCCCCAGGGTTTTCTCTTAGTAAGGTTTTAATGAGGCATATCATATACGTTGTATTTTTAATAATAGATATCCAAGGGGGAGTGTTATGAAATAATATTATTGATGGATTATCTATTATTCGATTGATTTACATAGATTTGAGATTAATTCGGATTATTGTGTTCACATTGTAATCTCTACTATAAATACCCTCTTATACTATTGGAATAAGACACAAGCAATTCTCTCTTCTTATACTTGTATTTTCTCTTGTTCTTCCACCAATATTTTCAAAGTTTTATAAAAATGATATATTAGGCAAATGCTTATTTTTACAATGTATCATCATAAAGTAGTGCAAGCGGATCTAGAGAGGTTATAACACATACCCTTCTATAATAATATCACCTTAAATTATGTTGTCTTTAAGTCTCACGACTAGCTTTTCTTGACCAATATTGGCCTTTATGTGCCTTGTAGGCCACACTCTTTCCACGAGGTCTTTATTATAAATATTTGTATGTACATTTCCAATTAGATATATCAAATGCAATGTCGGTACGATGTATCAATACAAACAAAATGTTTATGAACCCCTTCCAAAAAATGATGAATTTGTGTCCATTCGTTATTAACTCAACCTCTATTTTGGAGAACTTAACCATAGAGAATGATGATGAAATGTATCAAGATATAGATAAATCACATCAAACTTCTTGAAACATAAGATTCTATAATGATTTATCAATATAATGATAATAGGTAAACATAAATTTTTTACGGAAAAATCTTAATTTAATCACCACATAAAGTTTTTAAATCTTTAAATCATTCTTGGAAATAAAATTTATGTTTTGATAAGGATTCATCACTTATTCGGTTATTAGTTTTAGACCCCATTGATGAAGTGTCATAACTAGTCTTGTTATAGTGCAAAGCAAAAAGATGTCTAGAAATCAATGTATAGGATTTAATAGAGTCGATATTTGTATAAGTTTGATATTTGTATAAGTTAATCGGACAAGCCTTTGTAATAGTTCTAGGTTCGAACTAAGAAATTGGGTAAACAACTTAAGAAAGCGAGATCCTAAGATGAGTAAGCGGGATCCTAAAGAGATGCTTGAAAAACCGACACAAGAGCACACCAACGAAACGAAGAAGGTAAGTTCGGCGAGGGACACGGAGACTTAGTTGAATTATCTAGAAGATAGAAAAGCGAGGGACACGGACTTAGTTATTGAAGGCGAAGAAGCTGTGGGTTCAAACTCGGTTTATGAAGGCTAAGTCGAGACTATAAAGTTATATTTCAGAGAAGATTGTGATGACCTGAACTGACTTTATGGATCTTGTATAAAGGCCTAAGAATCATAAGGACAATGATATCTTAGATGATCGATTGAAAAAGGTGTACTCGATTTAGCCAATTATAATCGGATGAAGAATAGAATCGAGATTTTGAAGAAGAGTAAAAACTCGAGTTAATGCCACGAAAAAGCTGAAACCGACTAAGTCATGTTTAAATCGGTTTTAAGCGAAGATAAGAAAAACTGAAGATAGGAAAAACTGAAGGTAAATTAGACAGTTATAAGATAAGCAATCATATTGGACACACAGAAATGTCAGAAAGGACACTAATATACAAAAAGGAAAGCAGGACCACTAACGGCTATAAAGATTCAAATTCAAATGATCTAACCATTAGAGAAACACCTATAAATAGACTACTTCTACCACTAAAAGAAGTGTGTATTCTAAGAATTAATCTAATCAAGAAAGTTCATACTAAGGGGGAAAGCAATTCAAAAGAATTCATGCTAAGCACTTAATTGTGAGATCAAGAAATATCTTCAAGTGTTCATAAGCATTCAAAGAAACATGAAGATCAATCATTTGAAGAAAATAGAGCTGTGCATAACTTATATATCTAGAAGAGAAAGCTCAAATCACAAATTGAATCATAGTTATTGATTCAAGCCTCAACTTTGATTTTATTAAAGGTCTTACACTGTGAAACACCAAGAAGGTGTGAAGGACAGTTGAGCTGCAGTCAGGAAGACTGTGCTTGTGATGAGCTGGTGAAGAGGCAATTCAGTGTAGCAAGATTAGTTCAAACATCAATCATACATGTTGAAGACTAAAGATGGAAGATTGTGAAGCTAGGGATTTGTGAAGGACAATCAAGTGTTTAGAATTTACTTTGTGTCTTGTAACTGTAAACCTCAAGAACATAGTGAATTTGGCCTCCGCATCACGGGGAAGAGAGGGCCCGACATGATTAAACCACCGGGAACCTCTATAATTCTTGTTTATTTACATTACGCATTTACTTACTTGCTTTATAGTTATATTCATCTCGTTCACATACTTAGCAAACATCAGAAATAGAGTCAGCATATTAACTGATAATTCATATTTTACAAAGGCTTAATTTAATCTGCTGCCAGTTAACTCAGTTAAGGATAAGTCAGTTTTGACTTATTCTCAGCTAAGTTAGCTTAACTCCGCAAAAGTTTATGTTGAACTAAATCTGGTATAAGATTCAGTTTTTGGGAGACATTTTGGTGAAAAGTTTATTCACCCCCCCTCTAAACTTGTGTTAGCCTTTCCATGGGACCAATAATTGGTATCAGAGCAGTGCTTCTGTTCCGAAGAGATCCATAGCTAAATCTTAATATCAGTTTGTTTGCTCGAAGTAACTGAGCATCAGTTATTTCCATGACCAACCTTAGATGACTCTCAAATCAAATTGTTTGCTTAAGTCATTAATGTTTTCAAAACTGCATTATGGATACACAGCAACACTTTAGAAATTTGATTAACTGTTCATTTTTAAGATTTGATGAATACAAAAGTAAAATGCAGGCTCTTGTTGCAGAAACTCAAGAAAAGCTGATTGAAACATTCATTGAAGATCCATCCATCGCAAAGTCTGAAGAAAATGATGAAACTCTACCCATAAGCTTCGGAGGAAACGACTATGGTGAGAATGATGAAGAAATTAAACTTTTTGGAACTGACCTAGCAAGAAACAATGCCGAGATTTGACAAAGGAAAGCAAATAATAGAAGATAAACTAGATAAAGCGAGAACTTATCGGTCAAACATCATGAGGCAAGTACTTCCAATTTCAACACTTACACTGCCATGAACAATCATAGAAATGAATATTTCAATGAAACCTTGGACATACTCATAAAGAAATTAGAGGTAATTCAAAAAAGAATTATGAGAATGTCAAAAAGGAAAAAGATATATTGAAAACTGAAGTTCTATGATTGACTGCTGAGATCAATCTTGTCAAGGCTAATAATGGATCTAAGGAGACTTGCTCAACTGATGAACTAACAGAGGTAATAAACATCAAGAATCATCAGTTGATCCAATTCCCAACGTTCAGTACAAACCTGGAAAACCATTTGGAGACAGATCAGGTTTAGGGTTTGATAATCAGAATTCTAAGATCAGACCAAGTACAGTTGCACCAAAATTTATGGCTGCACAAAATTCAGGAACTCAGAAAACTGACAAAACTGTAAAATTAGCCAGTGGCAAACAACAAACTGAAAGATTTTACAGAATGCATCGGAGGACTAAAAAAGGCAGACCTGATCAGAGATCAGTCAAAAGAACATTCAAGTCATATTCACAAAAGAATGAAAATCATTCATGGAATAATAGATTCAGGGGGAAATAAAGACTCTTCCCTACCGATGAAGACTGGAATGCACCAGTAATTACTAAAAGGCCATATCATTTTCACAAGTTAAATGAACTAAAGATTGTTAGACCAAAACATCATAAAATTTTGAAATCTGACTTTATTCAGTCAAAATATCAAGAAAGGTATGTAAGGACTAAGATCAACAAGACTTTACCAAAAACTAATCAAAAAGGACCCAAACAGGTATGGGTACCAAAGATCTCTCATTCTGTGTTGCAGGAGAAGATCAAAAGATGAGAACTGAGAAGTTGCAATTCAAAAAACTGAGTTCTACCCACAACTGAGTTTTTGAATTGACAAAGAAGGACATTTATTACAAGTTCTGGATAAGGACAAAACTGGAGATTTACAGCTGGAGATACACTGCATCTACCGTATTTACTAATACAAGCTATAAATGACAGAACAGTTATGACCTACATTAATCTCAACCGTCCATCTTTTCCACTCATCATCCTTTTTCGCAATCTCAATGATTTTTGACAAGACGTTTTGGATCCCACTTAGATCTCTCAACCACTTACATCCATCACTTATAAATACCATCATATTTTTTCCATTAATTCTTTACACTCAGTTTTTATATAATCTTTCTTCGAAGTTCTTTCTAAATCTCAAACATCTAAAATTCAACTCAATCTTCTGAAATAATAGCCTTCACCCGAGTTGAACCTGGAATGATCATCTCACTTGATCAATTCATTGCTAAATACACTGATCAGACTCTCGCCAAGGAAATTGCAACAAAAATTCGTGAAATCAAGGGTTTGGAACGGGTGTTCAACATTAATCGCAAAGTGTTTGTGCAGGACGGTATTGGAGACTTCTATGAATTTGGAAAGATGTCCATAAAAGGAGAAGATGTTCACACTCTCTCAACCACTTGTTAATGGAAAGGAAATTCAAGTCACGAAGATCGAATAGCGAGATATCTTTGGCTTCGACAAATACGGATGTTCGACATCGATCAAATTGAGTAAAGAGCGAGAAAGAGAAATTATGGAAAGTTATTGCAATTAATTCGAAATCACCGGTCTTGCGGCCAGAAGCACAAGTCTTCTCAAACCTGAATTCAATTTTCTTACCAAGATGTAGGCAAATTGCGTGATTGGAAACACATGAAACTTTAGCAATATCTACGGCACCAAATTGGATCTACTTGTACGTCATTTGGTTCAAAGAAAATTTCAACTTGCAAAGGTACATTCTAGATCAACTCATGGTCCAATTCTTTGATGTACCCAAGAAGAAGGCGATGTGATGAAATGCAGATTTTATCATAAGAAGACTCTTTCTATAATAGTTCAATGAATTCTTGACCATTTTGGAATTGCAAAGGAAAAGGAAACTGCAATTGTAGACGGGAAAATTGCAACCAAAGAAGAAAAACCTGGAAGGAGGAAAGCGGAGGGTTCTGAAATCAAACCTAAGAAGAAAAGCAGAAGATCAAAGAAACCTCAAACCAGCGCTGAGGTTTTTGAACAATTTGATGAACTAAGAGAAAAGAAGAGGAAGCTGGAATCTTCAATTCAAGCAAAAATTGCGGAAACTGTAAAGAAGGTTTTGGAGCCTTTGCCAGCAAAATCCGCTACTTCAGTCGCTGAAAGCTCCGCAAAGGCGAGAGCGAAGTAACCTCCACCAAACCGGTTGAAGCCGAGAAAGTCACTGCGAGAAGGAAACCACTTGTTAGAGAAGAAGTTGTTCCTTCACTACCAGAAACTGAAACTCAGAAGGAAGATGTCACTCAGGGGGGACAGACCCTGAGAGATGAGGTTGATGTTGAAGAAACTGAAACTGACAGTGAGGAAAGGTTGATTGACTTAGAGACAATGACCATGCTCAAGCTACTCTCCATGTCTAGATCCACAACACAAAAATCGGCATCTAGAGTTGAGTATGAGGAGTCATTCAAAAATGCGAAGGCGAGGAAAAGATCTTGCTGAAATTGAATCAAGACCAGGCACAAGTCATCACTCTAGATGAGCTTGTTAGTGAAGAAGAAATTGTTCGGAAAGAAAAGAAAGGAGAGGAATCAGTTGAACCAGCAAAAGATCAGGTTGTTGAACCTGAAGAGGAACCTGTTGCTGAATTGGAATTGGAGTCAACAAAAGAACAAGTTACTGATCATGAAGAAGAACTTGTTGCTGCTTGAAGAGAATTTGGAAACTGAGCTTACCATCCAGTTCCTTTGATTGAAACGGAAACCAGCATAATCCCAGTTGTTGCTAAAGAAGAAACCCGCAAAATTGATCTAGTGATAGCTAAAGAATCTGAAAGAATTGAGGCTCCTGAGGAATCTGATCTGGAGATTACAAGAGAAAGTGAAGTAATCCCAACTCCGTCTGAATCATCTGTTAACATTGGAGAATTGATAGTAGTTGACTGCAGGAAACTGCACGCTTATCAGAATTGGAAACTTAGCTCCATATCAAATCAAAGAAGTCAGTTAGTAGAAATGGAAATCACGGAGAAATAGGTGTTCAATCTTTACAACATCACTCATTTGTCCGAACTAATCAATACTGATGAATTTTTGAACAATCGATATGCGTTGATCAGAGACAGTCATTGGAAGAGAACTGCAACAGGAGGAAGTTCTAAGAAAGATGACAATGACGATGATGATGATTCACAGGGAGATCCTAATTTGCAAAGAGTAATTCTCGCCTCTATTCAAGAAAAGAAAATTGGAAATGATCAGAACATTGATATGAATGATGAAGATGACTCAGAAGAAAGTAGTGGAGATTCAGATTCTAAAACTCAGTCTGAATCTGAAAACTAAGAAAAGGAAGGCGATCAGTCCCCAACTGGCTATTAGTCCCCAACTGACGAAACTATGCGTGAGATAGCAGAGGCTGGAGCTGTTGAAGCTTGTGAAGAATCTGATGATGATTTCGATGTAGAAATATCACCAGTTAGAGGAATTGATCAGTCAAATGTGGAAGAATTAAGAAGACAATCTGAGGAGAGAAGAAAGTCTGTGGAATACAAAGAGAAACTCAAAAAGATTGTTTCTACTCCTATTAAAGAAACAAAAGTGACAGACGCTAGAGCAAGTAAAGTTGAAGAACAAAAAGCTAAAACTGACAAAGACATTCCTACACAGGTTGATATTATCAAGTTTTATCACAATGAGCTGATACGTATTCAGAAAGATGATATAAGTTTATTTGGAAAAGTGTTAAAGTCCTTGGAAGAAAGCAAGACTGAGAGGACTAACATAGAGAAGATATTGGATAATGTTAGAAGCAATTGTCAGGATACCTTGATTGAGATTCGCAAAACAACCAATGAGAATGATTCAAGGAAAGTTGAAACAACGAGAGAGATGTCAAGGCATTTGATAACGGTCATTGTGTGCCCATTATTCTTTGACCTTTATCCCCGATTCTAGTTTAAAGGAGCTATAATAGAGCAATAATAAGTCGTAATACGCTTAATTTCCATATGCCGAGAGTTACGATTCGTTATTATGTATTATGAGGTTTTATTATATTATTTGATGTTACGAATTTGTATTTCATGCTATATTTGTAGTAACTCATTTTGGAGCACAAGGATGGACTTCGGAGAAGCTTTAATGGATCGCGAGACGAGTTCGAAAGCCCAAGGCATAAAAGAAGAAGAAAGCCCGAAGCATATAAGGCTCGGTCGACCGAGCCTATGCATTCGGTCGACCGAGTGGGCTGTGGTCCGGCGAAGTCCGGCACATTGTTTGAGGCGGTTAGGGTTCGATAGTGTCGGCATTTAAGTCGGTTTTCTATGTCGGCTGAGGCTCTTTATAAACACAAGTCCTTTGTATTTTTTATTATGCATTCACCAATATCAATTCATATATACAAATAAGCAAATAAGGATTCATTAGGCTTGAGAAGGAGCTGAGGGTGCAATCAGTAAGCCCTAGTTCTTCTTCTTATTTTCTTTCCGTAATCAATTTCCCAATTATGCTTTGATTGCTTGAGTAGTTATTCATATCTAGATGATGTAGATCTAGTCTATGACGTTAGGGCAGTGATGATATCTTGTCTATGAGGATCTCATACCCTACGTCCTCTTCCTAACATCTATGGATGAATCTATGTGTTTAATTTACGTGTGTTTAGATTAATTTATATAATGTCCTGATGATTCACTATATAATCCGATTTGTATGAGAAACGGCGAGAAATATATTCGGGGATGTAATGCGGGAATGAAGTACTCGGGTGACCGAGAGGTGTCACTCGGTCGACCGAGTGTCCCTATTCGGTCGACCGAGAGCTTCTGAACCTGTTTCATCCGTTAATCAGTCACGTCTTTATGATTAGGTTAGCTTAATTGAATCTGTTATCTCAGTGGTATGGCTATGGCTACGTCACTCGTTTAATTTAATTAAAACGTGTAAGAAGGAAATACCGATATAAAACTATTAGGTAGGCTCATGAATTGATCTTCGGACGTTCAGCGTTATCTAGGTAGGTTTATATTAGGGAATTGCGCGCACCTTGTTATACGTAGATCGTAAACTAGCATGAGACTATAACTTGGTAATTGCTAGTTGGACGAGAGTTTGAGTGATCGTTTAGGAAGTACGCCTAACCATAGGAATGTTGCCTGGACGAGGTGTACGGTTAATATCGGCATCCTTAGAGTCGTAAGCGTGTGAGTTATATGAGATGGAGGCACCAAAAGGCGAAGTCACGTAACAATACCACAGTGATCTAGTGACCTACCGGTGCTACGTCAAGTTTTAGAGGATGACTCCCGTAGCCAATATAAATAGATATGAACGGATTAATAGTTGGAGAGTCTTGTTGTTATATAAATTGTCTAGATCCAAATGATTACGGTTATAATTGGGCAGTTGATTACGTTATTTGTTTACATGTTATTTGTTTATATGTTTGAGTGTGTCTTTCTTTTCTCGTATTCTATGTTGGTCGTAGACCGTCTTTGTCAAACGAAATAAATAGGTTGACTATTTAAGTCAGGATCCACAAATTGATTCTCTGTGGGATCGACCTCGACTCTATCTAGCTATATTTGCGATTGAACCTAGTTCACTTGCTAGTGGTTATTTAGGCATCGAGTTAATAGTTTAACTTGACCTCAATCAAGTTTTTGGCGCCGTTGCCGGGGAATCAATGGTCCAACTGCTTAAATGATCTACTTAATTATTTTGTTTCTCTGTTTCTTTCATATTTACATTAAAAAAAAAATTAAAAAAAAATTATAAAAAAAAAATATAAAAATATATCTGTATATTCGGTCGACCGAACGTTATCACTCGGTCGACCGAGCCCATTATTATTTTTCTATATTTTCTGATAGTTGTTTTCCCCCTGTGATTTTGTTAGTAGGTTATAAGCCTAGCAGCAGTATGAGTAATTATACTTCCTGTTAGTTCAATAACCGTTTGTTGTTTTCCTTATGATGCGATTAATCGGAGGGAATCACTCAAGCGAACTTGTTTAGCAAAATGTCATCACATCGGTCTTCGAGGTTCGAGGAGAAGAAGTCATGGTGCGAGAACCAAAACCACACCTAGAAAGCCGTTGACACCTAAACTCAAGGAGAGAATAGCAAAGATGAAGGCAAGAATTCACGAAGCCAAGAAGTCAAAAGAGTCTAAAGATGCTTACATATACAGAGGTATGTCCAAGTTACATCCTGAAGAGATTTATTCAGATTCAGACTCAGGATATGACTACATGCATCACATGTCAGATATATAATCTGATTCTGAGGTTAGCATAGACCTAAATCGCCCTATAGTCATCTGTCCTAGAGATGCAGGGCATATTGAGAATGAAGCTCGGTTGATGCCGAAACTAGATGACCCAGGAGCATTTATGGTAGAGGTTACCTTAGAAGGAACATACCTAGGGTTGGCTTTGATAGATTCTGGCTCGAGTCTGAACATTTTCCCGAAGAGTCTTTGTGATAGAAATCTAATCCTTACTCCCACGAATACTCCATTGCAAGTTAGATTTGCGGATGGGACCGAACAATCATGTACGGAAATATGTATAATATGATCATTGACATAGGACAGCTCAGGTTTAAGATAGATATAGTTGTTATGGATATAGATGAGCACCATCACTGCCCGATCATTTTAGGGAGAGCCTTTATCAATACTTCTAGAGCCCTAATTCGTATGACCAGGCGTGAGATCACATTTTTCGATGCTAGAGGTTCTGAGACCTATGGGACGTAGAATTCAGATTTCCCTACTCCGGTGAACGTGAATGTTATAGGAGTTGGTAGTTCGAAACCAGATATTACTCCGGGCCTAGGAAAAAGTGTTGATGACAAGACAGAAGAAAGAGATGAGACCCTTACAGTTCTGAGTCGTGAGAAAGCTGTCGAGCCTGCCCCTGTTCTAGAAAATCATAATCCTGAAGGCCTGCCTTTCTCCAAACCCAAGAATAGAAGGAAGCAAACAAAGAAATGAACTCGTCGAGTTCGAGCTAAAGAGAGCTCATCTACTTCTGAAACAATCACGAAAGTTGGAGCTTGCTTGGATGGACAGTTCGACTGTCTTTTCGTTGGACTCACATCTCACGGAAAGGCACTCGTGCAAAAGGACAACAAGACATTTTCGGTAAAGGCTAACCGGGTGAAAACCTGGCAAGCCAAGAGCAGTTCGTAGAAAGTGATGATTTATGAAAAGTCGAGCTACCGACTTAAACTGTAGAACTATTTCTATTCTTAGTTATTTTATGTTAAAAAATAAAAGTAGCGTGAAACGATAAGAAGTTTTTTTCTATTTTGCCGTGTTCCGACGACTGCTGAGTTAAGGATGTGCAAAATAATTTTTTTATTCGAATCGTTTTTACGTGAAATGGAGTGTAGTAACTGAGTCTTTGTAAGAAATTGTTGATTAAGGAAATGGAAAAGCGTTATTTTACAAATGCTTAGACCAGATTGTTTGATTTATTTATGATAAGAATGGGATTGCTTTTGTGCTTGAGACAACTTGTCGGTTAGAAAAAATTTTGCGGTAGGAATTGCAAAAGTGAAATAATAATTTTGGCATGGTTATATGTTAATTTACGGTGTGTCAAAAAGATTAAATGGTCAACACCATTAATTTCTACATATCCCCATTCACCTTTCACTCTTCCCAACCATTCACCTTTTCCTCCTCCCAACTTTCTTTATTCTTTCAATTCAAATTTTCAAATTCCACCATTACACCTCATCAATCCCCAACCATTTTTATCCACCAATAACATTTCACCTTTCAAATTCCATTTTTCTATTTAACCCATTCATTCTCTCCTCCATTTTCTTCATCCTTTTCTCCATCTTCTTTATCCAAATTCTTCATCTACCTCTTCCCCAAACCTCTGTAGAAATCAAATGGAAATATTTTGAAAATCTTCATCCGTTTCACCATTTTCACTCACTTTGAAAATCCTGTCGAAACGTTTTTCTGATCGATCGATCGGTCAACGGGAGGGTACGAGCCGAAATTCAAAAAAAAAAAAAATCATCAACACTCGGTCCACGAGTGATTGCTCTCGGTCGACCGAGAGCCACCTTGCTACCACCGTCCGGCTTCTTGTGCCGCTTACCGGTCAAAATGCCACCAAGAAGACGCGAGCCACCCAATTTGTGGTCGTTGAAGGCGACATACCTCTAATAAACGGGGTACCACAATTCGCGAGTCGGGAGGTATATTCTTCGTTTATTAATCATTTCGTAAATGCCCCTTGTACATCGAGCTCAAGGACCGGATTTGGATAATTGTGGAGATGAGCTTTTGGGATTGGTGGAACATTATCAGTGGCGAGATGTCGTGGCGCCCCCCGGTCAAGTCAACGTCAATTGGGTAAGGGAATTTTATGCTTACTTACGCGTACATCCCGACACCAATATTGTTATTATTCATGGACGACCGATTGTAATTTCTCTGGGTACGTTTAATGCTTATTTTGGTCCGGATATCTCGGAGGACGGGCCGGAGTATATGGTGACATTTGACGGGTCCGACGCTTGGTTGGAGGAAGTTGGTGCCTATCAGGGATAGAATGGACTATAGGAGAAGTTGCCCGCACATTTGCGGAACCCGATTTTAGGAGATGGGAGGATAAATGCCTTCATCGGCTTATCTGTTCTAATATTTTTCCGGCCATGCATGTATCTACGGTCTACTATGCCCATGCCACTCTGCTTTATTGGTTATACATGGGATGGCCCGTGAATGGGAGCATTGATACGCAAGGAAATGACAGACGATGCCCTCAAGCCTCGGCATACCTTACCTTTTGGTTCACTGATCACTACATTCTGTGAGGGAGCCGAGTGCCCAGTGTTAGGCGGCGATTCCTATGTGGGGCCAATGCCTATCCTATCTTTAATTAAGTTCTGTCGCACCGCCTATCGTTCACGGCCACGATCAAGAACAAGAAGGGGAACCCGAGGATGATGCTGACGAAGCCGGCCCGAACAATTTGCAACTAGCACCATTCAATCCAGGATTTTGGGATTAAGTATTTTTATTTGCGTGCTTGCATTTCCTATAATTAACGAGTTTTTATTTTGACTCAATTCTACTAGTGTGTCGTGTTATATAGAGCAGGTTTCACTGTTTCCTAAATTCGAACTCATGTGATGTTTTGGACTTGCTGAAATGTATTGAAATGTAATCATTAATTTATGGACTTAAATATGTTTAAGGAAATTGTTTTCCCTTTTACGGTCCCTTTTTTCTGATTATTACTGTTTGGACTAATCCTGTAACGAGTTTCGAACTTTGTTTAAGATGTATGTTGCAGCGATTATTCTTCTGCCTTGCTAGCGGCCAATGCCTGTGCCCGTTAGACTTTGCCGAATTCCCAAGACTTGTTTAACTTCCACGCTTATCCAGAGCTAAGTTCCTTTTCTTAGTTTTGTTTTCTTTTTCCGATTTTTATACATTGAGGGCAATGCATGGTTTAAGTGGGGGTACGAGTCACTTAGCATGCTCGAATAAAGATCTATATATATATATCAAATAATATAATAAATGAGTAAAATTTAAACTTTTAAACTTAGACTCACATTTACTTTTGTGAGTCCCGAATATTGTATTTAATAAGAAATAAACCATATTTCATGAGTACGTGATCACTTTATACTTTTGCGATACAATTCTAGTAAACTTAATGATATTCATACTTTCCGTTGCGAGTAGTTGTTTATTATTCAGTTATTCGATAAATGAATCGAGATGTACTACGCTTATTACAAAAATGAAAAAATTATGTGTACATTGCATAGATAATTGGTTATGCTTACCTAGTGTCGATTTATCATCGATGTGTTCCTAAAATTTTAGCCACAAAAGCTGAGTAATAAGCTTGAGACGTACATGTGTTTTGGCAAAATGTTAAAACACTGGGCTTGTAGTAAGTTACCAAAGTAGCCTCGCGCTTGTGGTAATATTCGATGCTATTTTTTGATCTAAGATAGAAGGGTGCTCTAAAAAGTCTTCCTTCTTGAGATTGATAGTGTCTGAAAAATATGAAGATATGAAAAGAATATTCAACTCTTTAAGAGGATTTGAGTAGTACTCGGTCTCCAAGTCCAAAAACCCTATAGATACGCTCTTGCTTATTATTCTAGTGCTTCAACAATTAAAAGGCTTAAGAAGTGGGAATACTAAAGTTGGTAGGCTAAGACTACAAAGTTTGCATAAACTCTAATCTTGCTACGAATATTTAAAACTCAATGCACATGCACACAACACATCGATTCATGATGAATAGTGGATAATGGATATCTAATGAGCATAGAGGGTATGAGTTGATTCGAGTTTCTTGTGTTAGTATACTGTGACCACGGGAAAGCAGTTTATGGGGAACGACTTATTGATATTTTGATCGGGACGATCAAAGGCTAAGTGGGGGGTAGTTGATAACGGTCATTTTGTGCCCGTTATTCTATGACCTTTATCCCCGATTCTAGTTTAAAGGAGCTATAATAGAGCAATAATAAGTCGTAATACGCTTAATTTGCATATGCCGAGAGTTACGATTCGTTATTATGTATTATGAGGTTTTATTATATTATTTGATGTTACAGACTATATTTCATGCTATATTTGTAGTAACTCATTTTGGAGCACAAGGATGGACTTCGGAGAAGCTTTAATGGATCGCAGACGAGTTCAGAAAGCCCAAGGCATAAAAGAAGAAGAAAGCCCAGAAGCATATAAGGCTCGGTCGACCGAGCCTATGCATTCGGTCGACCAAGTGGGCCTGTGGTCCAGCAGAAGTCCGGCACATTGTTTGAGGCGGTTAGGGTTCAGTAGTGTCGGCATTTAAGTCGGTTTTCTATGTCGGTTTGAGGCTCTATATAAACACAAGTCCTTTGTATTTTTTATTATGCATTCACCAATATCAATTCATATATACAAATAAGCAAATAAGGATTCATTAGGCTTGAGAAGGAGCTGAGGGTGCAATCATGTAAGCCCTAGTTCTTCTTCTTATTTTCTTTCCGTAATCAATTTGCCAATTATGCTTTGATTGTTTGAGTAGTTATTCATATCTAGATGATGTAGATCTAGGCTATGACGTTAGGGCGTGATGATATCTTGTCTATGAGGATCTCATACCCTACGTCCTCTTCCTAACATCTATGGATGAATCTATGTGTTTAATTTACGTGTGTTTAGATTAATTTATATAATGTCCTGATGATTCACTATATAATCCGATTTGTATGAGAAACGCTGAGAAATATATTCAGGGATGTAATCTGGGGAATGAAGTACTCGGGTGACCGAGAGGTGTCACTCGGTCGACCGAGTGTCCCTATTCGGTCGACCGAGAGCTTCCGAACTTGTTTCATCCGTTAATCAGTCACGTATTTATGATTAGGTTAGCTTAATTGAATCAGTTATCTCAGTAGGTATGGCTATGGCTACGTCACTCACTTATTTTAATTAAAACGTGTAAGAAGGAAATACCGATATAAAACTCTTAGGTAGGCTCATGAATTGATCTTCGGACGTTCAGCGTTATCTAGGTAGGTTTATATTAGGGAATTGCGTGCACCTTGTTATACGTAGATCGTAAACTAGCATGAGACTATAACTTGGTAATTGCTAGTTGGACGAGAGTTTGAGTGATCGTTTAAGAAGTACGCCTAACCATAGGAATGTTGCCTGGACGAGGTGTACGGTTAATATCGGCATCCTTAGAGTCGTAAGCGTGTGAGTCATATGAGATGGAGGCACCAAAAGGCGAAGTCACGTAACATTACCACGGTGATCTAGTGACCTACCGGTGCTACGTCAAGTTTTAGAGGATGACTCCCGTAGCCAATATAAATAGATATGAACGGATTAATAGTTGGAGAGTCTTGTTGTTATATAAATTGTCTAGATCCAAATGATTACGGTTATAATTGGGCAGTTGATTACGTTATTTGTTTACATGTTATTTGTTTATATGTTTGAGTGTGTCTTTCTTTTCTCATATTCTATGACTATTTAAGTCAGGATCCATAAATTGATTCTCTGTGGGATCGACCTCGACTCTATCTAGCTATACTGCGATTGAACCTAGTTCACTTGCTAGTGGTTATTTAGGCATCGAGTTAATAGTTTAACTTGACCTCAATCAGCATTCTCAATAACTTGGTTGACAGAATGTCTTTACTAGAGAATGGAATGAAGGATTCAGTTGTTGCACAGACCATATTGGCATCAACTCAACAACATCTAAACTCCTATATCAAGAGTTTGATCGATAAAGATGATGTCAATAAGGGGGGAAGTTTAGATATGTTAAAAGTCAATGAGCTAGATATGCCAAAAGTTATAGAAAGCATTGATGATAAATAGGTCGAACTGAAGAAAGCTAGAGGAGATTTTACCGATGAGGAAATGGAGCTAATTGCAAATTTTGCTGAACCTACTGAGAAAAGACTTCGTCTAGATTCTCGTCGTTACAACATTTTTAAAGACATGCCCTTGAAAGAAGGAGAATCAAGATAACAATCCTTATCAACTTTTCTGAGTATGAAAAAGATTAGTATGCATTTCTGGCACAAATTGAGCAAATGGGAGAGAAATGGCACTTTATAGAAAGTCTCAGAAAAGGTTGAGAAAGCTGAACCTGAGTTTGTGATGGAATTACTGAAAACTGGCACAAGCGAAAGACTGAGACAAATTGTGTTTGTGTTTGCTGTTCTTTTCAAAAGCAAAATTTTCAGTAAACACAATATGTCCAAGTCATGGAATATCTATGCAAATATTCATTGAATTGATAGCACAGCTACAAATGAAGCCATGAGGGAGTATGCTGAAAGTTATGACAACAAATTCAGTGAAGCTGAAGGAAAAGATCACCACTACAAGAAAAAGTGGTTTTAATGAGGGGAATTTTATAACGGGAGGTAAATTTTGTCATTAAATGATTGTATTAATTATGGTAAAAGAATTTGATGACGAACTATTATTTCCCGTCATTATTGATCCCAAATTCCCCTCATTATGTTATGTGAAAAAATTTCCTCTCATTATCGTAACTTTTTTATTTTTAAAATGTTTATTGTCTTAAAAAAATGGATATTTGTTTATAAGGACTAGTTTGAGTACTTAATAGGCATTTAGGACACTAAAAAATCTTATTTGTTTATAAGGACACATTCTATTTAGCTTTCCTAAATTACCCTTCCTTCTAATCTTTTTCTCATGTACCAGCAAGAGGATTTCCAGATTCAACGGCACAACCTGGTCGTGTTTTTCTGAACTGTAGATGTCGGAGGAAGAAATTGGAGGCAATCAACTACATCGGTGATCGGATCATGTATGATTCCACACCGGACTCCATTTTCAAAGAATGCGATGAAGGATTAGAATGTGTTTTATCAGAAATTCGCCTCAATTTGAAAACCGGAAAGTCCACCAGAAGAGCAATCATATCAAACACAAAAGATAAAGTAAATCTTGAAGCAGGAATGGTGAAGAGAAACAAATTGGGGAGAAAAACACGATACGCCTATTTGGCCATAGCAGAGCCATGGCCTAAAGTTTCCGGCTTTGCAAAAGTCGACCTTTTTACAGGTGAAGTAAAGAAATACATGTATGGAGATGAGAAATATGTTTGGTGAGCCGCTTTTTGTATCTAGAGATAACAACAACTCCGATTTAGAAGAAGATAATGGATATATTTTGGCCTTCGCCCATAATGAAAAAACGGGGAAAACGAGAACTCGGAGGAGACGACTTTAATGTAGCGGCGTCGATGCTAGCGACTTCCGGTGTTGAAGAAAAATTCGAAGGAAATGACTTTAATGCAAACACAATCATTACCCTATTCGAAGGATTGTTTACGGTTCAATTTGACTACGGGTTGTGTCTTCATACATTCTTGGCTTGATATGAGGATTCCCGAAAAGTGTTGAGGGATTCTTTAAAAGTTTTCTCGTTAAGATCCCTTTTCTTATTTGTATTCACAATAATGATATATATGCTTTGTTCGGTATGAATTTGAAGGTGATGATGGGATTGGAAAGATGAAGTGTAGACATTTTTATCATATTCAATGCATTACGCAATGTCTTGAAAACAAGAACACTTGTCTTGTCTTATGGAAAAGCCGATCATTTTTTAGGTTTTGTTATGATGTATTTGTTCATTACAAGTAGTATTTTGGAATTTTGATATGTATGTATTTTGTGGTGAGATATAGCCATGTTTATCAAGGATGTTAGAATAAAGTCAGTGATAGTAAGAATGTACTAAGCTGCTAGTTCTACTGTGATGCTTCGATCATCAATTGTAGTTAGTGTTTTTGTTTTATTCCATTTGTTTGTAGTGTTGCTATTGTTTGATATGGTAGTAGCATTAATGATGGTGTTTTTTTATTTTTTGTGGCATCTTTATTTTATTATTTTGCCATTTGCTTCAAGAGCAGGTCATGGATAACAACGAAAATAATTCAAGAAAAATCCTTCTGGAACTCCTCCTGTTGGTTCTGTTTTGGTTGGTGACCATGGTTTGGGGAAAGATAGGGTGTCAATGTGTGTCACTACATAGGGTGTCACTTCATCGCGGCGTCTCTGCATCGGGGTTGGTCACTGCATCGCGGTGTCTCTACATCGGGGGTGGTCACTGCATCGCGGTGTCTCTGTATCGATGGTGTCACTTCATCGCGGTGTCTCTGCATCTTGGTGTCACTTTATCGTGGTGTCTCTACATCGCAGTGTCTCTGTATCGCGGTGTCTCTACATCATCAAATATTATAACATCACGATGTCTCTACATCGTGGTGTCACTTCATCGCGGTGTCTATGCATCGGGGGTGGTCACTGCATCGCGGTGTCTCTACATCGTCAAATATTATAACATCGCGATGTCTCTACATCGTGGTGTCATTTCATCGCGGTGTCTCTGCATCGGGGGTGGTCACTGCATCGCGGTGTCTCTACATCGGGGGTGGTCACTGCATCGGGGGTGGTCACTGCATCACGGTGTCTCTGCATCGTAGTGTCTCTGCATTGGGGGTGTCTTTGCATCGGAAGTGGTCACTGCATCGCGGTGTCACTTCATCGCGGTGTCTCTGCATCGCGGTGTCTCTGCATCGTCAAATGTTATAACATCGCGATGTCTCTGCATCACGGTGTCACTTCATCGTGGTGTCTCTGCATCGGGGTGGTCACTGCATCACGGCGTTTCTGCATCGCGGTGTCTCTGCATCGTCAAATGTTATAACATCGCGATGTCTCTGCATCACGGTGTCACTTCATCGCGGTGTCTCTGCATTGGGGTGGTCACTGCATCGCGGCGTTTCTGCATCGGGGGTGGTCACTGTATCGCGGTGTCTCTGCATCGGAGGTGGCCACTGCATCGAGAGGGTCAATGGATATGGGGTGGTCAATGCATTGCGGTGTCACTTCATGGAGGTGTCTCTGCATCACGGCGTCTCTGCATCGCGGTGTCTCTAATTGGGGGTGGTCATTGCATCGGGGGTGGTCACTGCATCGGGGTGGTCACTGCATCACGATGGTCAATGCATCGCTGTGGTCACTGCATTGCGTTGGTAAATGAATCGGGGTGATCACCGAAAAAAAATTTATCATCCAGAAAAAAAAAAAAATACCAAAAGTTTTTAGCTTCCAGGAAATAAAATAAAAAAAATTAAAAACAAAATAAAAAATAAAAAACCAACTTCCAGGGCCTGTTTATATTAGCGCTTTTCATATTTGTATGCTCACAGCGTCGGCGCCTCCTTTGTATTTATGAATTAAGGGTAGAATGGTACATTTACTAATTTTATGTCCTTATAACCAAATAAGATTTAAGTGTGTCCTATTTGCCTAATTAAATCTATTATGTGTCCTATAAAATCTTTCTCAAACACCACCCCAAACCCCCAAATTGACGGATCCCAAAATCAAACATCTTCGACCTAACCTCCGACCTCTACCCAACCGCTACCTTTCTCTGCCTTTCTCTGCATTCTTCAACCCTCCTACGCCTTTGTCAATCCTCTTCGCCTTCTTTCACTTTCTCCTCTCCGACGAGTCTTTCCTCTTCCGGCCAGGCAACACCTTTCATCGGAGTTGGACAAATAAGGGAGATGGTGGGTTCAGGAGCATCATCGGACAGGAGCAAAGAAGCAGTAGGGATGATGGCCCTTCACGACGCTCTTAGATATATTTGTCTCAATACAGACTGGATTTACTCTGTCTTCTGGACCATTCATCCTTGCATGTACGCTTTCTCCTCTTTCATATTTCTCTGTTCTTGTTTTCTCTTTGTCTCTTTTACAAGACTATGAAGCCCACATGTCCTAAAGTTGTAGTGCTTTTCTTGAATATGATTGTGACATTTTTCACCAGTGTTCATTTTGTATTGAAACCTCAAAATACCCTCAATGCTTTTGTTTATTTAGAATTTTATTTTATGTATTCATGTTAATCTTTCTTGTGGATTTGTTGCAGGAGAGTAAGAGGAGGCAATGGCTGCAAATTTGGGGATGATAATGGTAGTTTGTAAGTATCCTTGTACTATTAATTACAAGAAGGTTACTTAAGCTGATGAGAGAGTAAAATTTATGTTGTTGTTTTGAAATGTGACTATGAGATTAAAAGAAGTCTTGCTCTTTACTGTTTATTTTTGTGATTTGGGTGGTGATTGATTAATTGTCTGCAAAACTTGTAAGAATGGTTTTTAATTTATTATTCTGCTTGTGCAGGATGTCGATGTGGGAAGATGGGTTCTGCGAGAGGAAGAACATGAGAGTGTTTGGATGAGATCAATAGTGAAGAAGTCGTCATCCGAAAAGCCTTCAAAAAATGTCTATTCAATTATATAATTATATAATTATGGAGAAGGGTGGGTACTTGGTAGGTGCTTTTGTATGTATTTAGGTTTTAAATCACAAAATTTGTGTCTCTCACAACTCTCCTCCCAGCTGGATTGACTAAATATCAGGACTTTAGTTAAAACAAAAGTCAGAAGATAATCTTTGGTGTATCTCTACAAGGAAAAGAAATAAATGATTGGCCAATTTTGATTGCAGTTTGATGGGGAAAGTTGCTTCTTCATAATTGGGTATTCAAAGATCCAGCTTAATTTGAACCAAATATCTAGAATTATTCGCAGAGTTCATTATTTGTTTCATTTGACCTATATAGTACATATAGCACCTTGGTGTTGCAACACCGGGTTAGGTTTTCTTTTTGCTTTATATTCTTTTCTGGTGGTCGTTTTGTTTTCTTACTCTTCAAATATGTCATTTTACTTATATTACTGTCATAGATTGAAGCATGTATTAGTGGTAACCTTCGTTTCTTAATCACTTGGTTCCTTAAAATGTTTAAATACTGTAAATGATATGGAACAATCCATTTTCTACCAAGAAGGAGGGCAATCATCTCTTTCAATAAATCAAATACTGAAAAGTAGTTACTTTATTGTAAATGTTTGTATATTTTACTTGGTGTTAGAAAGTAGAAAGCATGCACTTAGTGCCTTGAAAACTAAAAAGAGTCTTCATGCTTGTTTCAATCTTCAAGTTTATCATGATAAAATGATCTAAGATCTGAAAATTTACATTCGAATTGCTTTATTAGATGGCTTCCTATAATGAAACCGTCCTCTCTATTTTATTATTTGTGTTTGAGGAGTAGAGCTTTCCATACTTTTGGTTATTTTAGGCTGATCTCTCATTCCAAAAGATATTGGAAATTGATATGGAGTGCTTCGAGCTATGCAGCTTGGCGTCTTGCAAGACCATGTAACTTTTGACAGTCTATGATGGTGCACTTTTATAGTCAATTCCATTGTATTAAAGCTGGTGTGATGAAGTGCATCTTTTAAATGAGTACTTTCATGTTTTGTTCTGACGCTTGGACTGCTGGAAGGATCAGGAAAAAGATTGTCTTGGCGTTATATCCTATGATATTATTTTCCATGTATACAGAGATTTTAGAAGGAAGTCTAGGTGTTGGAAAGGCCAATTTATTTGCTTAAATTCAAAAATATTCTTGGCATAAGGTTGTGCGGCTAAACATGTCTAATCATGGTATTTTTTTATTAGTATAATAATTTTGCATTATTTTACTGCTGTTGCATGCTTTATGCCTTCTAGAACATCAATTTATTTCATATTCCTCGATTCTTATGTTTACCTAGAGGCACATATTATGGATCTATCGAGTTCAGATTTACCCGTAGAGTGTGATGTAGGAATGCAATTTGCATTGTCTGATCAAGGGTGTACACGGATACGGATTATCCAAAAACCGAACTCAATTGTAGTAATTCGGTTCGGTTAATGAATATCCCCACCCCGGTTCGATTTCAATTCATGTTATAGAGAAACCGAAAAATTCGGTTCGGTTATAATTAGTGCTCTTGTTTTTGAAACTATCAATACTCTTGTTTAAAACATTAAATTGTGTCTATAGGATGTCAGTCTCACTCTTACAATTTTAGTCCTGAGTGTTTTGTTTTGTCAACAAAAATGAAATACGAGTTGGATCATAGTATTTACAATGCCAGGTCAAATCCTATAAGATATCACATAGTTGTAAATGCTTGTTCCTCAAGTATAGTTTATTAGGCTACGACTTTATGTATTCTTTTTTATGTCAAGAGAATTGAATGGCTGTTTTTGCGGCAGCCATGAACTGCAAGTGCATTTCAAAAAGTGAAGGTTGAGTAGATCAAGTTTATTGGTGACCGGCTTCAGAAGAACATCTTTTCGAGCAAAGGTATGTGGTGTTCCTCCCAACGGGTAGCATGTATATCATCTGTTTCAGATTTAATATTTTGTGTGTTTTTCATGTAGGATGGTGCATAATATGGTTATGGTGCAAAAGCATGAGAAGTTTTAGGCCAGGTCAAGGGCAAGTATGTATCTGTCTTGTATGATATGTTATATATTTGCATTTGTCTTTCCATTGCTTTTATCATTATCTCGTGTTGCTCTTTGATTATCTTGTGTTGACTCTGTAACAAGGGATTGGAACCACATAGAACAATGGAAGTGGAATAGATTGCTATAGTGTTCTCCCACACCACTCAAACTATGCAGCAGTGTTACAGGAAATTCTCTAACACCGTTGAGCATCAATTTATTTGTCCGCACTTTAATTTAGGCATTTTTTTGGTTCTTCTTAAAATTTAAGTATTTTTTAACTTCATTTTTTTGGCTGGCTGTCAGGGTAGGGTGCATTGCAACAATGCCTTTTATTTCTCCGGTGTTCATTGTACTGGTCTTGGTGAGTCTTATTCTCAAGAATCTAGTGCACTTAAGGTGAGGAAGATCATGCAGAGGGATGTTGAGCAAGTGTAATTTCCTTTACTTGATTTTCTCCTCTTAGTTCTTTGCTTGCTGATGGATGTTTGCTTATTTTTTCATTGACATATTGAAGTGGAAAACGTCGATAGAATGGGTGCTTTTTAGGATCTTATAGGAGTCTACTCCACTGTATTGTATACCTTTCAGTTTGAATTTAGTGTCAATGTAACAATGTGCAGTCTACTATTTTCTTGTTTAGTTGATCTTGTTTTGGAAATTTTATCTATAGATCTTAAAGAGAAAGTGCACTACACTCCTTGAAGTATATAGTTTTTTTCTTTTGGAAAGTCTATGTTAATAACTTTGGAAGACTGTGTTTTGTTTGTGGTATTGTTTATTCTCCTTATGATATTAGATTAATGACAAAAGTACGTCATTGACATGATCATTGATCGATCTTGTTTTGGTTTTAGTTTTAGTTTGGTGGTTTATTGCCCATTTGTTGTTGCCATCATTGTTAATGAAATCTGTCGACATCAGGTATTGATTTAATCAGGGGGAAATGACCCTATAATGAGGGGATATAATGAGGAGGAATTCCATAATTATGTCATTATTTAATGAGGGGAAAATAACCTAATAATTAGGGGATATTTTGTTATTAAATGACGATTTAATGGGGGTCAAATGATTTGATAATGAGGGGATGAGTTGTCATTAAAAATGATGATTAATGATGGGAATATACCATTATAAAAGATGCCGTGGAATTAATGAGGGGCGGAGCTTTCCCGTCATTGTTTACTTTTACCGGCGGAGGCTGCAATTAAGGAAAATTTCCCGTCATTAAAAGGCTTTAACGAGGGGAATTGGACGTTTAATGACCGGAATTCCTCTCATTAAAACCGATTTTCTTGTAGTGAGAAGCTGACACTTAGTTTCTTTTTATGTATTGTAACTAGCTTTTATTGACCAATATTGGCCTTTATGTGCCTTGTAGGCCACACTCTTTTCCTGAGGTCAAACTTAAGAATTGGTGTTAAGTTTATTGTGTAATTTGTAAATTAGTTAATCTCCAATAACTTATCCTTTTTAAAGATATGATAATTCAATCTTATGTTGTGATTATAAAGATTAGTTTTATTATAAATATTTGTATGTACATTTCCAATTAGATTTATCAAATGCAATGTCGAACGATGTATCAATACAAACAAAATGTTTATGAACCCCTTCCAAAAAATGTTGAATTTGTGTCCATTCGTTATTAACTCAACTTCCTATTTTGTAGAACTTGTACAAACCATAGAGAATGATGATGAAATGTATCAAGATATAGATAAATCACATCAAACTTCTTGAAACATAAGGTTCTATAATGATTTATCAATATAATGATAATAGATAAACATAAATTTTTTTACAGAAAAATCATAATTTAATCACCGCATAAAATTTTTAAATCTTTCTAAATCATTGTTGGAAATAAAATTTATGTTTTGATGATGATTCATCACTTGTTGGAAATAAAAGTTATTGTTTTTAGACCCCATTGATGAAGTGTCATAACTTGCAGTTATAGTACAAAGCAAAAATATGTCTAGAAATCAATGTATAGGATTGAATAGAGTCTGATATTTGTATAAGTTAATCAGACAAGCAATGTAATAGTTCTAGGTTCTGAACTGAGAAATGGGGTAAACAACATAAGGAAACTGAGATCCTAAGATGAGTAACTGAGATCCTAAAGAGATACTGAAAAACTGACACAAGAGCACACTAACAGAGACTGAAGAAGGTAAGTTCGCTGAGGGACATAGACTCAGTTGACTTATCTAGAAGATAGAAGAACTGAGGGACACAAACTCAGTTATTGAAGACTGAAGAACTGAGGGTTCCAACTCAGTTTATGAAGACTATGTCGAGACTATAAAGTTAGACTTCAGGCAAGATTGTGATGACTTGAACTGACTTTATGGATCTTGTATAAAGGCCTAAGAATCATAAGGACAATGATATCTTAGATGATCGATTGAAAAAGGTGTACTCTGATTTAGTCAATTATAATCAGCTGAAGAATAGAGTACTGAGATTTTGAAGAAGATTAAAAACTCAGTTAATGCTCTTACAAAATGGAAACTGACTAAGTAATGTTTAAATCAGTTTTTAACTGAAGATAAGAAAAACAGAAGATAGGAAAAACTGAAGATAAATCAGACTGTTATAAGATAAGCAATCTTATTGGACACACAAAAATGTCAGAAGGGACACTGACATACAAAAAGGAAAGCAGGACCACTAACGGCTATAAAGATTCAAATTCAAATGATCTAATCGTTAGAGAAACCCCTATAAATAGACTACTTCTATCACTAGAAGAAGTGCGGAATTCTAAGAATTAATCTAATCAAGAAAGTTCATACTAAGGGGGAAAGCAATTCAAAAGAATTCCTGCTAAGCACTTAATTGGAAGATCAAGAAATATCTTCAAGTGTTCATAAGAATTCAAAGAAACATCAAGATCAATCATTTGAAGAAAATAGAGTCGTGCATAACTTATATATCTAGAAGAGAAAGCTCAAATCACAAATTGAATCATAGTTATTGATTCAAGTCTCAACTTTGATTTTATTAAAGGTCTTACACTGTGAAACACCAAGAAGGTGTGAAGGACAATTGAGTTACAGTCAGGAAGACTGTGTTTGTGATGAGCTGGTGAAGAGGCAATTCAACCCAAGTACCAGTGTAGCAAGCTTAGTTCAAACGAAGAATCCTACCCGTTGAAGACTAAAGCTGGAAGATTGTGAAGCTAGGGATTAGTGAAGGACAATCAAGTGTTTAGAATTTACTTTGTGTCTTGTAACTGTAAACCTCAAGAACATAGTGAATTTGGCCTCGGCATCACAGGGCAAGAGAGGAATAACAGGATTACACCACCTGGAACCTCTATAATTCTTGTTTATTTACCTTATGCATTTACTTACTGCTTTATAGTTATATTCATCTAGTTCACATACTCAGCAAACATCAGAAAATGAGTCAGCATATTAACTGATAATTCATATTTTACAATGGCTTAATTTAATCCGCGCCGCTTAACTCGCTTAAGGATAAGTCGGTTTTGACTTATACTCGGCTAAGTAAGCTTAACTCCGCACAAGTTTAAGTTGAACCGAATTGGTATAAGATTCGGTTTTTGGGAGCCATTTTGGTGACAAGTTTATTCACCCCCTCCCTCTAAACTTGTGTTAGCCTTTCCAAGGGACCAACAATCATTAATCTCGTCAAATAATTTTTTTCGTAAAATTTTAGATTTCAAATTATTGTAAGCTAATCACTTTCATTAACAATTACTCCTCGTTTTGGAGAAACATGGCGCCTTACCGCATTAGATAACGGCTCTCAAGAAAGTCAACTTAGTCTATTTACCACCATGTTTTGATTTTCATTTGTGTGATGATTAGCGAGTATGAACGTGGAAATAAAAAATATGCATTCGATCAAATTATGTTTTATATAAGGATTATAATGTTAAATCATTATTTAATCCATTATTTTTATAAAGTATATATAATGTATTTTTACAACATTAACCAATTATTCAATCGAATACGTATTTGCACTACTATTTTACGAGATTACCCTCTGGAAAAAGGAAGTCCGTAAAACATTGAACCAACAAATTAGTTGGAATTGTGAACGTTTATAAACTCGAACTTTACTAATTCTTGATGCTACTTATAATTGATGAATTGTCATTGACTTACAACGACCATTTTTCTAACACAAAGACCGTAGCGGAACATCATGATGTGTCGGGCTTCTCTAATTAAATGAGAAAATGATGTCAGGATGAAAAAAAAATATTGGTGAAATTAAGCAAATGTATAGTATATGAGGGGCTTTCTTGGCATTAACCATAAAAATATGACTCAAAAGTCTTGATGCAACTTGAAATTCTCGGTGAAGGATTTTCAGAACATACCATGTCATAACGTACGATTTAGTGTATGAAGAGCGAAATATGAGGTAAAAGCGTAAAATGATGAACACAAGTTAATGAACTTGTTGAAGGGTTGAACATTATCTGAGAGCTTCCTACATACTCTGGCTTTTAGGGATCGAGTACAATGTCGGTACAATGTATCAGTACAAACAAAATGTTTATGAACCCCTTCCAAATAATGATGACTTTGTTTCCATTCATTATTGACTCAATTTCCTATTTTGAATGACATGTAAAAACCATAGAGAATGCTGGTGAAATGTATCATGCTATAAATAAATCACATCAAACTTCCGGAAACATAAGATTCTATAATGATTTTTTATTTTATTTTATTTTTATTTTTTTAAGAATAGATCACTTTATTGACTTTGGCCCCAAAGGCAAACAAAGAGAACATACAAAAACAAAATAGGAGCTGACCTTCTCATCAGCTTACAGTGGTAGCTACTTAAAAAAACAACAAAATTAATATTCTATGCACCAAGCTAGTCTAAGGTTCCTCGCTCTCTGAATTGCGGTTGAGAGGAACACATAGGCCGGGGGCATAATGATTTTTTAATATAATGATCATAGGCAAACATAAATTTTTTTTACAAAAAAGCATATAAAACTCATAAGAATTTGTTTACCCCATAATTTTTTTTCACTCTTTCTAAATCATAAATCATATTCTAATCGTCAAATAATTTTGATGTACAATTTAATTTTTCAACTTTTTGTAAGCAAATCACTTTCATTAACAATTACTCCTCATCTTGGCGAAACATTGTGTCTTGACGCATTAGACAACGTCTCTCAAGGAAGTCAACTTAGTCTATATACCACGATGTTTTGATTTTCATACTTGTGATGATTAGCAAGTATGACCGTGGAAATGAAAAATATCCATTCGATTAAATTATGTTTTATAAAAATATTGTAACGTTAAATTATTACTTAATCAGTTATTAGTACAAATTTTATTAAATGTATTTTTACAACATTAACCAATTATTCAATCGACATTGGAATTTGAACTATTATTTTACAAGATTACCCTCTGGAAAAAGAAAGACTACTAAAACACTAAAGCAGCAAATTGGTTTGAATTGTGAACATTTATGACCTCAAGCCTTACTAATTCTCGATGCTACTTGTTTTCATGAATTGTCATTGACATACAACGACTAATTTCAAACACAAAGACCATAGTGGAACTTCATCATGTGTTGGGATTCTCGATTTAAAATGACAAAATGATGTCAGAATGACAAAATAATCGTAAAATTAAGCAGTTATATAGTATATGCAAGGCTTTCTTGGCATTAAAGATAAAAATATGACTCAAAAGACTTGATTCTACTTGAAATTCTCGGCGATGGAGTTTCAGAACACATCACATCATAACGTAAGATTTAGTGTATGGAGAGAGCGAAATATGAGGTAAAAGCGTAAAATGATGAACACAAGTTAATGAACTCATTGAAGGGATGAACACTATGCGAGAGCTTCCTACATACCCTGGCTTTGAGGGATCGAGTATATTGTACTTCTCTTTTGTAAGGAAGATAGATCATGTTGAACTAGCATCTCTCCTAAAAGTTTAAGTTAATGTGGAGGTAGATAATTAACATTTTATATATCACAAGGTGCCCCCTCAAATGTGGGCCTTCGTAGGAGGTAGATAATTAACATTTTATATATCACAATACGCCCCCTCAGGCGTGGACCCTCGTATATAATTAACATTTTATATATCACAATACGCCCAATCAAATGTGGGCCTGTAAGAGGAGAGAAGACCCAACACTTGATTTGTTTATTTTTTAGAGTGGGCTAGTAAGAGAAGATAAAGAACCAATACTTGATTGATTTATTTGGTATTGAAAATTGTGCTTGGAGTGGGGTTTGAACCAATCACATGTGGCTCTGATATCATGTTGAACTACCATCTCTCCCAAAAGCTTAAGTTGATGGTGAGGTAGATAATTAACATTTTATATATCACAATAGATCATAACTAGCCCATTGGTAGATACATGTGTATTTATCTATGTTTGGATATATATTGTGCAACACGTCTATAAGAGATATTTGGGTCCTTGAAATGCAATGGTTAAAAATACCAAGAAAGAGTAAAAAAACGATGAAAGCAGGGCAAATGTTTGAAACCGAAAAAGAATCCTGGAGTTCTCATACCATGAAAAAATAAGAAGAAATCGAAATGTGGAAAAGCTTTGATTTATTCCATTGACATAGGCCACATATATTTACATTTTTGAAACCACAGGATAAGATCTATCTTAATTTACCTGATGTTTATCTTTCTAACTCATTTTTCCACTAGTATCTCACCAGCACAATCATATCTTAATTTACAAATTACATTACAAAAAAATTATTTTACAATATCCTTTATTATTGTTTGCGTATAAATCAAGGCTTGAATGCATGTCAAATTTAAGGTGTAATTCATTCAATATACCTTGAAAACAATGATGTTATATTTATGGAATTAATTATTTCACAAGTACAAAGCCAGGTATGACATGTTTCAATTATTTTTTTTTAGATGTCTCTAATATGTCGGAATGGTAAAAAAAAATGTACGATGAATTTTATTTAATTTAATTTAAACGTACGAATTTTTGATATTAATTTGTTTAGGAAAAAAAGCTTTCAGTAATGCAATATTTTTTGGGTCAGATGTAATAACAAACTCAAAAGAGATACGAGAAATGAAAAATGTTTAAACTCATATCAATAAAAAGAACTTAATTCTTGATGATGTTTTATGAGTTTGGAAAGAGAGGCTCAAAAACTAGTGAGCTACACACAATTTTTAGGACTGTGTCATAAAGTATTAGCTATGGCTATTTTGAACTACTTTGGTGAACTACAAACAATGAAGACATTGCAAATGCTGCTGTTTGGTCCATTATCCGTACATGTGAAGTTTTTATGCATTGCGCTTGCTCCATAATTTCCTAAAGCTAAGCCAAAACAATATAACGTGCTCTTGTCCTCGCACTTAGCATTTCTGGTTAAGCTTGTAGCGCAGTACTTAGGCTGCTAACCTGCAAACAAAGACCACCAAATTGAGTTTTAGTCATCCAAGAAACAAAATTATATACACATACGTACACACTATTTTTAGATTCTAAAACGTAAGAATTATTGTCCGCGAGAAAAAATATCAAAAATCAAACTCTCAATAATATTTGTTCATGTTTGATCCTAGATACTTGATCGAGGATTTTCTTTTTAATTACCTTGGGAAATGTTGAGAAGAGCTAGGATGAGTACCAAGTAATGGTTGCTTCTACTATGAACTTCTTCATTTTTTACAAATTTTCTATCTCACGATCAAATACTTTTTCTCTACCGACTTTTTTCTTGGTCTTTTTTCAATGTTTGGATGGATGAGAAATCTCTTCCGTGTTCCCATATTTATAGCTTCATTGGTAGCTTGGATAAATAGTTGGCCTACTTAATTTCCATATTAAAAGATATTGTCTACATACGCTTTTCTTCGTTCCATCCATGTTTCGTACCCCGATCATTCGGAAAGGTATGTTTTATAGCACAGTTAATAAGAAAAATCTTAAATATAATTTAATCAGTGTGCCTTTTTAAATTTATTTGACATCAACTTTTAAGTGATTTAAATACTATTAATTTATTAAGTGCATATCTAATATTTTTATAATCGTCCTTAAATAAGTGGATATGTATCTTATAACAATATCAATGTCAAAAACCGATATCCATGTCATTAAGTTTTTCATATTTTTTGTCAAGATTAATCATTCTCCACAAGCAGAATTAGACATCAACGTTCCACGTACAATATTCAGATACTCGATTAATTTAACTCTTTTAATTTCTACTTTTATTTTTTTTAAAGGATCTAAAATCAGTTGTTGGCTTCCTACATCATATAAAATCTAAAAATAAAACAATGACAGATAAGCCAAATGCTTATTTTTACAATGTATCATGGTAATGTAGTGCAAGGGGGATCTAGGGATATTATAACACATACATTTCTATAATAATATCTCCTTAAATTATGTTGTCCTTAAGTCTTCAAACTAGCTTTTTCTGGCCTTTGTGTGCCTTGTAGGCCAGACTCTTTGTCCGAGGTCAAACTTAAGAATTGGTGTCAAGTTTATTGTTTATGAATTTGTAAATTACTTACATCTCCAATAACTTATCTTTTTCAGAATAATTCAATCTTATATTGTGATTATAAAGATTCGTTTTATTATATTTATTTGTATGTAAATTTCCGATTAGATTTATCAAATGCAATGTCGGTACGATGTATCAGTACAAACAAAATGTTTATGAACCCCTTCAAAAAAAAGGTGATTTTGTGTCCATTCGTTGTTAACTCAATTTTCTATTTTGAAGGACGTGTACAAACCATAGAGAATGATGGTGAAATGTATCAAGATAAGGATAAATCATATCAAACTTCTTCTATAATGATTTATCAATATAATGATAACAGGTAAACATCAATTTTTTCATAGAAAAGTCACAATTTTTTCTCCCCATAAAATTTTTAAATAATTCTAACTCATAAACATATTCTAATCATCATATAATTTTTATGTACGTAATATTTTAGTTTTCAAATTACTGTAAGCAAATCATTTTCATTAACCATTACTCCTCGTTTTGGAGAAACACCGTGTCTTGCCGCATTTGATAACTGCTCTCATGAAAGTCAACTTAGGGGCCGTTAGTTAAATCTGAAATCTGAAGTCTGAAATCTAATATCTGAATATAATAAGTAAGTGAATTTGTTAAGTGATTAGATTGTTTGACAACATCAAACATCTGTGACATATAAAAATCCTTTAGCTTCACAATTCGGATCTATAACCTTTTTCATATACTATGCCTCAAATAATTCTACTTAATCACACAAGTAATCCATGAATCTTCTGCACCATCAAAAGATTACCTAAACAAATCTTCTCAAATACAAAATTCAGAAAAGAAGAGTCCCACTATCTTCATCTTCATCATCTACAAAACCATCATCATCACCCCTTCAAAGACATATCGATCAGCCCCTTCTCCTTTACATATTCAACATTTTAACAGGGTTTATTGATAAATAAAAAATAAAAACTAAAAATTTAAACCTCCACTATCCATTCATTAGACACTGCAAATTCCAGATTCAATGAAACCAAGAGAAGTAATACATACAAAGCTAAACAATTGTGTTTCTGAAAGAAACAAAAATTGATCGAAAAAACCTTAGGCTAATTACATTGGCGAAAAAAGACAACTACAAATGCTAATCACATCCAAACAATCCAGCCTATAGAAATTCTGCAAGAAGCAAAGCAAAGACATAGCTGTGCTTTGGGCTTAGGGGGCTAAGCCCACCCTAATATTGTTTTTAGTAGATAGTATATGACCAAATATCCCAGCCCAGTAGATTAAAATTTGAAAAGCCCATCTAGTCTAATATCATTTTCCTTTTTTCTTATTATGCATTTCGAAACATAGTGTGTCAAACAAACTTGGTAAATTCATGAAAAGTCCCACCCTCTCAGATTATATTTATACCCTCAAAAAAAAATTATATTTACGCATTCTCGGTAAAAATAAAATAAAATAAAAGGAAATAGAAGAATGGTATTTTTTCAAGGTTGTATAATCTTTGTTCTGATTCCTTCTCAGTGGATCGATCCCTAGCCAAAAAAAGGGACAATTCCTAGCGATTCCCTGAGATTATACTTTAGGAACTTGGAATAAAAATCAAGTGGGGCAGCTAAGTGAGCCTGTGGCCTATCCGAACGAGCCGAGCTTTGGCCAACCAATTGAACATGAAATAGTGTGCAAGTACGAGCCGAGTGTCCAGGCACATAACATAATTGACATGTACCGAGATAAGGACGTCGAGGACGGGAACGTTTACCATGATTAATGCGTGTTTTATTAAAATTAAAATTTGTATGGCTGCTGCTGCTTTCAGAAATTGGACATGATTGACCTGTCTGCTGTTGCTGCGATGAGGGGAGCAGCGTTGCTCCTAAATTGGTGAGAGGAGGAGCTATTTTGTTGCAGCTGGGAGGACAACCTGTAGGCATGGTGCGCACTCGCCGGAGCAGAAGGTGAAGTGCCGTTGTTGTGCTGATAATTGCAGCGAGAGGAGTGGGGGTGCTGATAATTGAGGCCGCTGTCGGAGGAGAAGTGACCGGAAGAGCTCTGTCCGGAGGAGCTGCTCGGACTGTGCAATTGCGGCGGAGATGCTGAGTGGTCTGAGAGTCACGGCAAGGTGGTTGAGCATTGAGGCGGAGATGCCGAGTACTGCTCATATGGCCGCTGAGATGCCAAGGTGGCCGTTGAGGTCGTTGGTCCCTTGAAAAGGCTTTGGTTAAGTTTAGAGGGGGGGGGGGGGGGGGTGAATAAACTTAACACTTAAAACTTTGGAGTTAACAAATTCGCAACTTCGGCGGCACCGCGATACTACAGAGTCTCCGTCGAGACTTCGCAGCTCCGCCGATAAACGTAGTATCGATAGTTGAGGTTGCCGAATTTGTGCAAGAATAATATCAAAATTAAGCCTTAATACTTGTTGTTAAATATGATACTAAGTATTAGATACTCGAGTGTGGGTGTGTGATTTCGCTTGCTAGATTCGTAGGTTGATGTGTAAAATAAACTAAGTGCGTAAAGTAAATGCGAAAGTAAGTAGGCGCTTTTATAGTGGTTCCGTGTGGTGTAATCCCGTCACATCGGTCCACTCTTCTCCCGTGATGTTGGAGGAAATTCACTGAGATCTTTGATGTAGCTTTTACAAAGATTCCTAAGGTTGCTTGTCCTTCACCAATAACTATGGCTTCACAAACCGAAAACTCGGGAACAGTAGGATTGCTCGCTCCCGAGTCTTCCACCGGTCCTTGAAGGGTAGGATTGCCTCTTCACCACTCCACCACAAACAACAGCTTTCACACCCAACGATGCTTCACCGTCTTCACGGAGGTTCTTATAAAATAAAGATTGAATCAAATAAATGATTCAATTGCGCGACTTGATTAGGATGATGTAATCGGCGGCTTTGCGTACTTAAAGTGTGTATGCTTGATGTAGCTTGAATGTAGAATACACTTGAAGAATTTCTCTGGATCGCAGCTTTAAGTTCGCAGGTTCGGGAGGGTGTTTTTCAGCTCAGTAATATCTCTTCAAAGTTTGTTGATTTTCATCATCTTGTTTCTGAGTTGAAAGTCCTCTATTTATAGGCAAGAATGCATGTGACTTGTATTTGAAATTCAAATGTAACCGTTCCTTGTTTTTGTCCCATCTGATTTGCATTCTGTCACTATTCATAGGACTGACACTGTCAGAATTTCTTTTTGACAGTGCAGTCTATCCACCCTTTGACTTGTGTCCATTGGATAAAGTCCTGAATCATCCCAACGTTCTTTTAATCCTAACCACTGATTTGTTTGATCAAATCAGAGGTAGTTGGCTGTCCTTATCCATGTAATCTTCCAATATAATCTTGAATTAATCGAGGTATCTATCAGCAGGTTCATCAGTCTGCTGAAGTACCTATCAGTCTGCTGAACGGCAATTTGCTGTGTATAAAATATAATGCAATTTCTTTCTTTTATCTAACTTTTGTTTGTGAAGTTAGATTACACCTTTTTAACTATAACCAAGTTCCAAACTTCATCCAACTTATGGAACTTAGACCTTCTACACAAGGTATATGTAATCAGTTTAGGTCATCACAGACTTGCCTAAAATCTGATTCCATATCCTTGACTTTAATTACTAAGTTTGATCCCTTAGCCTTCGTAACTTAGTTTGAGCCCTCGGCCTTCGCCTTCGGTCTTCAAGGGTTCCTGACTAGTCTACTGACCTATCTACCCTACTGACCTAGACTAGTCTGCTGCCAGAAGTCAGCTGACCATTACAATGCTTGTTTGATCAAACCTATTTATGAATCAAACTCTAATAAACCTATACATTTGATCTAGACATCTTTTTGCCTTTGCACTATAACAGCTAGTCTGGCACTCATCATCAAAACTAAGAAATAAGTCCAACAATTTCCCCCTTTTTGGTGATGATGCCACTACCCTCACCTAATCAGCAAAGCAAAAAGATTAAGATAAAAACAGAACAAGTTTCAGACAATTCTCATTAAAAACATTTGATCATAGTTATTACAAACTAGATGCAGCAAAGATAAAGTATTATAAGTATGCTGATCTATTGTCTCTTTTCTCTTTCTTGTCTAGCCTTCTCAGCTTGCTCTTGATAGGCTCTGATTTGTTCTATCATATCCCTCATCCACTCATTTTCAATCAAAGTAAAATCAATGTAGGGATTAACTTGTTTCCACCAGTTCCATGCTTCAGGCATGATAAGATTAATATTATTCACTCTGAATCCAAACTTCATGTACAGTTCCTTGAATTCATCAAGTGAGTCCTTTGCTTTTGTGATAGGAAAGATCCTATCACCTCTCGCCACTTCGCCACCTCTTCCACCTCTCGCCTCCTCTCGTAAGTTGCCCTTAAGGCTCGACTCTTGCTTCCCAAAATTTCAAAGCCAAGAAAGAGTTTAGACCTTCATGATATCCCATGTCATGATAAGGTCTCCTTCGTTATAGTATTCTTTCTTGTATTGTCTAAGGAGATCATCGAAGTTGAACTCGCCAGGTGCGAGTTGTGCGAGAGCATTGATCTCATCCTCCCATCTTTTCTTTGCAAAGAGTCTTGCGGCCTCTTTTCTTTGCAAATGATTGGCCCTCTTCCCCCTTAGTGACATCATCAACAAAACGGGACATTAGACCATGAATACCCTCCCCGTGAGATTACCACTCTATTCAACTGACCTTCCATAATTTCAGTTCTTGTATCAATTACAGTAATCCTTGATTGCAAGGTCTCCTCCAGTAGATTGATCCTTTCAGTAAGTTTAGGATCAGGCATAGCAGGTTGTTGTGCAGCAGCAAGCTCAGTAGGTTTAGGGGTTTCAGTAAGCTTGTCAAGTTTTTGTTGGATGGATGTAAGTTGGTCTTTCAGAAACTTCTCCTTCAATGAATTCCATTGCTTGATTCCCCTCACATCCAACATCATATTATCCACAGCATTTTGAGTGGATGTGAAATTTGAAGCAACTGTATCAGCAGATTGTCTGTTTTCATGCACCATTTTTATCAGTTCTTCAAATCTCTGTTCTTGTCTGTCCAGTTGAGTTCTTAACTGTTGCATATCATTTCTGACAGTTCTTAACTCATTCAAAAATTCAACTGGCACTCCACTGGTCATTCTTCCACCAGTAGTTTCATCAGCAGGCTCCTCCACATTATATTGTGGCCTCTGATTGCTCATAACCATTGCCCAACTCCTATCCAATCCTGCAGGGTTAGGTCCTTCATATTCCTCCAGGATAGGATCAATGGCAGGTTCCTCAAAAATAGGTACAAATGCCTGTGGGAGATTAACATCAATATTTTCTTCTTCAGGCATATGAAATTCCTCATCACTAAAGTCATAGTCCAAGAACGGTGCTCTTCCTCATTAATGCGGCCTCTGGCGACCATCTTTCCCTTCAGTGGTCTTGTCTCTAGTAGGCTCCACTACAGCAGCCTTACCAACAACAGCAGGGGTTTCCTCCAAACCCAGAGTTTGTTCCAACCTTTGTCCAGGTGCTGTTTGAGACTCGGCACTGTACCTCCTGTTCCAACCTTTGTGCGAGTCTTTGTTTGAGACTCGGCGGCACTGTACCTCCCGTTCCAACCTTTGTGCGTGCTTGTTTGTAACTCAACAACCTCGTACCTCCTCTTCAACTCTCTGGTGGATTGAATATAGCCTCATTATCCACTTGGAATCCTTCTGCATGACCAATCTTGTGCATGATGATGGCAGTTTTAGTAAGAATGCCCTCAAAGTCAAATCCATCTTGATATTCAATGGACTCTTCTGAGCTGGCACTAGGTTCATTGAAATCAGTAACTTTTTCTCCATCCAAATCCTCACTCTGTTCAGCTTCAGTTTGTGCAGTAGGCTCTACAACATAGAATGTACTTTGTTCATCAGCCAGCCTACTAGCACTAAGGATGATTCCTTCATTGATCAATGCCTCCAGATCATCCATGGTGAGATCCTGCAGATCTTCATCCATCTCTCCAGTCTGCTGGCCCTCAGCAGACTTACCAGTATCAGTGGACTGTTGTACAGGTGGTTCTATTAGAATTGCAGTCCCACTGGTTCCTCCTGGTCCAGAGGGAAAATCTCCTCTAGAATCTGATGATGAGGATGAATCATCATTGTCATCTCTTGGATTCCTGAACTTGATACCCTCTTCTTTTTGTTGATCATCAAACAAATCCATCAGCCTTGATTGCAGCAAGGTGGTATCAACCAGATCCAGCAAGTTCTCTACTCCCAATTTTTCAAAAGCCCATTCTTCAAAATCTGTCATAGGTTCAGCAGCTGGCTTTTGTTTCTTATAGAATCCAAATTTCCACTGAAAGTAATCAGCCACCAGCAGGATTTTTGGATCAACATACCCCTCTTTCCTCTTCTTCTCATGTTTTTCATAGGGTAAGAATGATCCTTTGGGAGCTCTTCCAGTACCTTGTTGACCTCCAAAGGTTCCAACAAGTAGGTTCATTGTTTCTTCAACAGATGTTTGAAAGTCAGTAGGTTGCTGAGGTTGTACATTTGTGCCTACCACTTCCATCTGTACCACACTTGGTTCCCCCTGACTTACATGCTCATCGCCAGGTTAGCACAGATCGCTCTTCCCCCGAGTTCTTGCAACAATTGCGGGGTCTTCAACCAACTCTTCAATTACCACAAAGCGGTTCGGTTCGGTGGTTTGTTGTGGGTCTTCGCAGATACTACGGCGGGCTCGTGGTCGAGATCGTTGTATATCTTCAACGCATTGCTCAACAACAATCGTCCAAAGATCGAGACTTGACAACCTCTTCAGGTGAGGAGTCAGTAATCTCCACAGGCTTGATTATGGTCAAGGGCTCAGCCTCAATAGCCTCTTCTTCTTCTTCTACTGATGCTTCCTCTTGGGCTCTTTGTGCCTCCAAGCTTTTCAGTTCTTTCCCTTTTCCATGTTTCTGTTTATGTATAATTTCTTTTCTCCTATTGGAAAGGGGTTCATCATCTTTTTCAGCCACAGTAGACTTCCTCTTTCTACTGGCTTCCTTCTGTTGTTCCCTCAGAATTTCAACAACAGTTTTTCTTGCAGCAACAGCAGGATCAGTAACCTCCACTGAACCCTCAGCAGACTCAGCAGTCTGTGCTGTATGTTTCCTTGTTTTCTTCTTGTTTTGTTCAATTGATAATACAAGATGAAGTTTAATACCAATGACTGATCCGTCAAGTGAGCTCACCCAACATGACAAAGACCAATCCCCTTGGCAACCTCATTTGCTCAATTGTCCAAACATAAATACATGGAATTGTTGATACCAATGACTAATCTGCTAAGTGAGCTCACCCAACACAAAGAAAGACTAATCCCCTTGGTGAATTCCAAGACACTCGTCGATTATCAGTCAACTTTTATAATTCCAAGTTCGGTCCTTAGTTTAGCAAATCTTTCACTATCAAGTGGTTTAGTGAAAATATCAGCAAGTTGATCTTTAGTAGGGATGTATAGAACCACCACATCTTTCTTTTCAACATGATCTCTTATAAAGTGATGTCTCACATCAATGTGCTTGGTTCTTGAGTGCAAAACAGATTTTCTCGTGATTGCAATTGCACTTGTGTTGTCACACATAATTGGAATTTCCTTTTCTTCAATTCCATAATCCCTTAATTGTTGTCTTAACCATAATACTTGTGCACGGCAAACTTCCAAAGAACCTATATATTCACTTCAAAGTGGAAGTTGATATTGAATTCTTTTCTTGCCGAACCAGGAGACCAATCTATTTCCCATTAATTGACAGGTTCCTGAGGTGCTTTTTCTATCAATCTTGCATCCAGCATAATCAGAATCTGAGTAGGATATGACTTTGAAGCTTCCTTCCTTGGAATACCATATCCCTACTCCCAAAGTCTCTTTTAGATACTTGAGAACTCTCTTGATCGCACCTAAGTGACTTTCTTTAGGTTTAGATTGAAATCTTGCACAAACACCTACAAAGAAAAGGATATATCGTCTCGTCGGGCAAGAAGGTACGCCAGATCGCCAATCATCCTTCGTATAAGGTCCGATCAACATCTTTGCCTTCTTTATCTTCATCCAATCTCGATATTTGTACTCATTGGAGTTGATATCTTAGTGCTTTGTTTTCCATACCAAACTTCTTCAAAGAACTCCTTGGTATACTTGGTTTGATGAATGAAGATTCCATCTTTCATTTGTTTAACTTGCAATCCCAAGAAGTAATTCATTTCTCCCATCATACTCATTTGAAATTTGCTCTTCATTAGATTTGCAAACTTTTCACAAAGTAAATCATTTTCAGAACCAAAGATAATGTCATCAACATAGATCTGTACCAGCAGGGTGCTGTCCCCTTCACTGATTCTGAAAAGTGTCTTGTCAATGGTGCCTTTTGTAAAACCATTATCCACCAGGAATTGAGATAGAGTCTCATACCATGCTCTTGGTGCTTGTTTCAATCCATAAAGTGCTTTGTTGAGTCTATACACTTTATCTTCTTGATCTTTAACTTCAAATCCAGGAGGTTGCTGTACATACACTTCCTCCTCTAGAATGCCATTCAAAAATGCACTTTTGACATCCATTTGATATACTTTGAAGGTCTTATATGCAGCATGTGCCAAGAATAATCTGATAGCTTCCAATCTTGCAACAGTGCATAAGTTTCATCAAAATCTATTCCTTCGCTTGAGAATAGCCTTTTGCAACTAGTCCGGCCTTGTTCCTTACAATGGTACCGCATTCATCAAGTTTATTTCTGTATACCCATTTAGTACCAATGATATTTGCATGACTTGGCCTTTCAACTAGTGTCCAAACTTGATTTCTTTCAAATTCATTTAATTCTTCTTGCATAGCAATAATCCAATCTGGATCTGAAATTGCTTCTTCAACAACTTTAGGTTCCAATTGAGATAGAAAACAAGTAAACATAGCTTCCAGTTGTCTTCTAGTCCTCACACCTTGCCGTACATTGCCAATAACTTGTTCAAACAGGTGATTCCTTAACCATTGTGGATTCTGGTTATTTTGATTATCGGAACCTCATCTTCGCAGGGTCTCGCCGTAGCTTCTTCTACGGGGGGTCGCGGATCCTTGAACCGCTTCGCTTGTTGCATCGTAATATTACCAAAGCGGGGTGTTCGGCAGGGCGATCGAAACTTTCAAGTCATTGAATCTTTCCAAAACTTCAACACAATCTGGATCAGTGACTTGTTGATTCTCAGCAGGTTCACAATCTTTATCTTCCATACCAGTAAACTTAGGTTCATCAAACACAACATGTATTATTTCTTCATGTTTCAGTGACCTCTTGTTCAGCACCCTGAATGCCTTGCTGACTGAAGAATATCCCAAGAAAATTCCTTCATCTGATTTTGGTTGGAATGTCTTCAAATGAACTTTGTGATTTAGGATAAAACACTTACTTCCAAATGGGTGGAAATAGGATATGTTAGGTTTCCTTCCATTCCAAACCTCATAAGGTGTCTTCAGCAGCTTCTTGTTTACTGATGTTCTGTTTTGTGTGTAGCATGCTGTATTGACTGCTTCAGCCCAATATCTTTCAGGTAGCAATGCTTCACAGATCATTTTTCTTCCCGCTTCCTTTAAAGTCCCGTTTCTTCTTTCAAAGAACCCCATTTTGCTGAGGTGTACCAGCAGCAGCAAGTTGATGTAGTACACCATTCTGTTCACAGTATTCTCTTATTACTTTGTTGAGAAATTCAGTACCCTGATCTGATCTTATTTTTATTACTGTTAAACTCTTTTCATTTTGTAATCTCTTCAAAAGATTAGGCATGCTTTGGAGTGTTTCACTTTTCTTGTTCATAAAAATCACCCAAGTATATCTTGAATAATCATCCACAACCACTAAGGTGTATTTCTTTCCTGTCACACTTGTTGGAGTTATTGGTCCAAAAAGATCCATATGCATAAGCTCCAACACTCTATTAGTTGATTGTTTGGTTTTTGACTTGAAGCTTGATTTTATCTGTTTACCCTGCTGACATGCATCACATATAGCATCCTTCTTGAATGTGATCTCAGGTAAACCAATCACCAGCTTCTTCTTTACCAACCGATTGATATCATCAAAGTTTAAGTGATTCAACTTCTTGTGCCATAACCAATTGAGTTCGATTTGGTATGCACAATCGAGCGAGTTTCTGGAACTGCAGTAGACCAATCCACAACATACATGTTTTGTTGTCTTCTACCAGCAAGTACAACTTGATCACCTCTTTCACTAATGACAATACAATTGTTTTTGTCAAAAGTGACTTTGTATCCTGTTTAGGGTCAAATTATAGTGATTTTCACATATGTTTTATATATCAATTTCCCTCATATTTGGATTATTTTCATAGGAATCGAGCTTATAATTGATTAATTGAGTAAATGAGGTTTTTAATGGTTAAATATGAAAATGTAACAAATTATGTGCTTAAAGTATGATTTTATGTTATTTTGGAATTGTGTTATGTTTTGGTATGTTTTCCTATTGTTGTAGATACTCAATTATGTTGGAAAAGGTGATCCTAAAGAGCTAATTTCGAGATAATAGAGGATCAATCAAGTTTATGGAAGATAGGAAGAGATAAGGAAAGAAATCAATCAAGATAAAGATGGAAAAATCAAGAGATTCGATTTCAAGTCAATATGGACGAGCGTCCATCCGGCGACGAGCGTTCAATAGTGGACGGGCGTTTGGTGAAGTGAACGAGCGTCCGAGAAGAGATTTTACATTCGAGAGAGTTCGGACGCAGTCGACGAACGTCCCGCATCCGTCCATAGTATAGTGGACGGGCGTCCGTTATAATGAACGAGCGTCCGCCGCCGCATTCGGCGAACCGACCTAGTTACCGTAGCAACCGACTTAGTTTTACTATAAATATAACAAAGAAGCCCCAACCCTAATGGATACCGAATTTTATACACTTCTCTTGAGAGCTAGCGACCGTTTTTGAGAGTCAAGGCCGGTCACCCGAGCCTTGTGCTCGGGTGAACCGAGGTTAGATTAGGAGTAGATTATGTAGCTTTTCTTTTCCGTTTCCATGGTGATTCAACCATTGTAACCAAACTATGTGAGTTCTTCTTTTAGATTTATTCAATTTCGCTTTTATTTCATGATCTTTAATTAAAAGTTGTTTCTTTCTATGATTTATGATGCTATTATGTGGACTCATATCGAGAGATTTGTTTACTAATTGATACGTTTACAACAAACGAAAGTTGCGTAGACTAGATCACCGTAGAAAGAATAGATCTTTTATCTAAACAAACGGAAGTTGATAGATATAATCTAGGTTGCTTGAATTTATGAACTTAAAACTCAAGGAAGCTACTTAGGTTTGTTAATTCATACACCCGAGTTTTGTAATGAACATTGGTCCCAACATTCGGAAGATGAGAGACCGGTAATTGGATTTACTAAGGAATTAGGAATCCGTAGCTTGAGAATAAATTCACTAAGGAATTAGGGGTTTATGTCTCGTGAAAAGGTGAAACCACAATTTGAATTAGAATCATGAGATTAACTAGGATTGAAAGCACATAGGTTTGTACATTATTTGATCCCATGTCTTTAGATTAGATTGTTTATTTTATTCCTTAGGTTAGATTATTTGAATTATTTTCTGTTTTTACGTTTTGTCTTCCGTTTCTTGAGTAGCAATTGAGAGAATTAGTGAGATTAGATCCTTCATCCCTTTTCCCTGTGGATCGACCCTGTACTTACCCTACTATGCTATCAACTACCCGATATTTGGTCGGTTAGGAGTTAGTTTGCATGTTAAGTATAGGTTTATAAATTTTCTTTTGTTTTTATGATGCAAAATCCTCCCAACAAAAGTGGCGCCGTTGCCGGGGAATAGGTGTCATGTTGAATCTAGTTTTGTTAGTTCTCGATTTTGTTACGTTTTATTTTTGTTTTTAATAAAAGTAGCGTATACCAAGTTGAGAGTTTTTATTTTGCCGTGTTTCGATGACCGTTAGGTTAAGAATGTGCAAAAGTTTTTTTACTCAACTTGTTTTACGTGAAGTTTATATGTTTATGTGTTACCTAGTCTAACCCCTGTGCTTAATTTGATAAGGCTGCTGTGCTGTGTTCATAAGTATTTAGGGTTTTGCTGTGTTTTTCCTGCTTTCTGTGCATACTCGTTGTATGGACGAGCGTTCAAGGTAGTGAACGCCCGTCCAGTACCTAACTTGCAGGTAAACGCACGTCCGGTTTTATGGACGTTCGTCCGTTCAAATACTTTCAATCCTGTTCTGATTTAGAGGACCATACGAGCGTCTATACTTTCGAACGCTCGTCCGGTGGTTGAACGCTAGTTGGACGTCCGTCCGGTCCGAAGAATTGCAATCCAGTTTCGATATTTCTTGATTTAATTTTTAATGCTTTTGTTTAACTTGGATTTCTTTCATTCGAGCTTCTGTGGCTTATTTCGTTTACATAGATGTCCTGAACTTATATGTTTTTACCTTTCCATCTATGAATCCATGTTAGATAATTGATCAATTCTTTATATATGATTCATCTATGCAAGTTATAGTGACTGTCGGTTCTCGTAAGCTATAACTTGTCTTGTTTTCATAGTTTAAGTAGCTAATGTCGGTTCCCGTATGCTACATACCGCTGTGATGAATCTTTTAAGCTTTGAGACTTATGTGCTTCCTTTGTTTTTATAATTTATATGGGTAGCTACTGTCGGTTTTCCGTATGCTACAACTCGGACCATATGAGTTATATCTTTTTAGTATAGACAACTGTTGGTTTCCATAAGTCTATCACTTTAGATAAGTCTTAAGGCGCGTCTGCATGTAGTGACAGCACTGTCGTTTATCGTAACCTGTCATTATGTGGTAGACGTTTATATGCATGTTATGTTGCACATCAGTAGGCTAGTTTTCGTTTATTTTATTTTCTTTTATTTTTGCATATCATTTAGATGCATATCATTTAGTTGCATGTCATATAGTTGCATTGTTTTTCTATTTTTCTTTTATTTTTCTTGAGAGTAGTTAACTGTCGGTTTCCGTAATACTACCTCGTTTTTATTTTTAGGATTGCATATCATATAGATTGCATTGTACTTTGTTTTCATATAGTTGCACCTAGCCTACGAGTTTGTGATATTTTCATGTATATGTATTCCATCTTTATTTGAGCATAATTTGAATATCTCTATAAATTCTTTTCCTTATGTGCTTTATTTGTATAAGTCTAATCTTTTCCCCGTAGACTCTTTTTGCACTAATCAAGTCTGCAGGATACTTTCTTCCTAGCTATTGTGCACTTTCACGATGTATTCGGTTGTCCCGTGATGCTCCACGCCTATCGAGCTATGCAAGCAATCCTGGTTCTTGTTGGTTCCTCCGAATTGCCGCATCCAATCAGCTAAGTTCTCTAATTTATTATTTCTGTATAACTTGAGGACAAGTTGCAATTTAAGTGTGGGGGAGGGGATAGATGATTTATGTGTCTACTTTCGTTTGCTCATATTTTTAGTATTTCTATGAAAAGTGCTTAATTTTAAAATTTTTGTTATATCCCGAGTAGACAAAGGCATATCTTTGCTTGAGTTTATATCATTTTTGCTATATTCTGTATATTTAGTAATTTTAGTTGTTTCACCCGACACTCTTTTTCACATGCCATAGTAAATGATGAGCTAAATGTTGAAAGCCTACCCCATTTTAGTTGGAGATTTTTGATTATTATAGCATGTTTCTTTGCTTATGTACAATTCTTGAAAAGTTTAGTAGTTTGTATTTAGAGTTAAAGTATGACATACCGTGAATATCCGTAAGTTTGAATGTGATAAGTGAAACGTGATTAAGTCTTTGCAATAGTAATAAATTGTTTACTTGAGGTGTTATGCTCGGTGGTATGTGCTACTAGAAAATAATCTTTTCCACTCGCCAAATTGTAAATCTCTAAGTAAACATAATTGTAATTATGTGTGTCGGAAGTCGGTTTATGATTTGGGTGAGGTAGGGTGTACCACGTATGTCCTATTCCACTATGATGACCAAAAGCTCACGACGGTCGCTTTATAGCCGCCTTATGATTGGAGTAAGGTAGGGGATTATCTTGAAATGTCCTATTCTCATGCTATGAGGGCAAAAGCTTATTCGATGTGTGTTAGAAAAGTGTGAAAAAGTGAAAATATTGAAATATATTATTATGAATAAGTAAGGACTTAGTTATCGTTAATCTTATCCCCGGTATAAAACCGAAAGATATGTTGTAGGGATTATCCTCTCGAGTCCGTCGAAATGTTTTAGATATTCTCTACTATTTCTTTTTGGGATATGTATGTCTTGTAAAGTGCCTCGTTATAGTTTTTTGAATATTTCTAACTTAGATGGGAAACCGGGCTAGTTTTGGTTTGAATAACTTTCAAATTGTGGAACTTAGTGGAAGTTTATTATGGCTATGCACACACTCACTTGGGTGAACTTCTAAGTTAATAAATATGCTTCATATTTGTATGGATGTTTATTTATCTCGAGTTGGTTTTGTTTTGTTTTACTCGAGGACGAGCAAAAGTTTAAGTGTGGGGGTGTTGTTTAGGGTCAAATTATAGTGATTTTCACATATGTTTTATATATCAATTTCCCTCATATTTGGATTATTTTCATAGGAATCGAGCTTATAATTGATTAATTGAGTAAATGAGGTTTTTAATGGTTAAATATGAAAATGTAACAAATTATGTGCTTAAAGTATGATTTTATGTTATTTTGGAATTGTGTTATGTTTTGGTATGTTTTCCTATTGTTGTAGATACTCAATTATGTTGGAAAAGGTGATCCTAAAGAGCTAATTTCGAGATAATAGAGGATCAATCAAGTTTATGGAAGATAGGAAGAGATAAGGAAAGAAATCAATCAAGATAAAGATGGAAAAATCAAGAGATTCGATTTCAAGTCAATATGGACGAGCGTCCATCTGAAGCAGACGAGCGTTCAATAGTGGACGGGCGTTTGGTGAAGTGAACGAGCGTCCGAGAAGAGATTTTACATTCAGAGAGTTCAGACGCAGGTCAGACGAACGTCCAGTATCCGTCCATAGTATAGTGGACGGGCGTCCGTTATAATGAACGAGCGTCCGCCGCCGCATTCAGCAGAACCGACCTAGTTACTGTAGCAGCCGACTTAGTTTTACTATAAATATAACGGCGGCCCCAACCCTAATGGATACCGAAATTTTATACACTTCTCTTGAGAGCTAGCGACCGCCGTTTTGAGAGTCAAGGCCGGTCACCCGAGCCTTGTGCTCGGGTGAACCGAGGTTAGATTAGGAGTAGATTATGTAGCTTTTCTTTTCCGTTTCCATGGTGATTCAACCATTGTAACCAAACTATGTGAGTTCTTCTTTTAGATTTATTCAATTTCGCTTTATTTCATGATCTTTAATTAAAAGTTGTTTCTTTCTATGATTTATGATGCTATTATGTGGACTCATATCGAGAGATTTGTTTACTAATTGATACGTTTACAACAAACGAAAGTTGCGTAGACTAGATCACCGTAGAAAGAATAGATCTTTTATCTAAACAAACGGAAGTTGATAGATATAATCTAGGTTGCTTGAATTTATGAACTTAAAACTGCGGAAGCTACTTAGGTTTGTTAATTCATACACCCGAGTTTTGTAATGAACATTGGTCCCAACATTCGGAAGATGAGAGACCGGTAATTGGATTTACTAAGGAATTAGGAATCCGTAGCTTGAGAATAAATTCACTAAGGAATTAGGGGTTTATGTCTCGTGAAAAGGTGAAACCACAATTTGAATTAGAATCATGAGATTAACTAGGATTGAAAGCACATAGGTTTGTACATTATTTGATCCCATGTCTTTAGATTAGATTGTTTATTTTATTCCTTAGGTTAGATTATTTGAATTATTTTCTGTTTTTACGTTTTGTCTTCCGTTTCTTGAGTAGCAATTGAGAGAATTAGTGAGATTAGATCCTTCATCCCTTTTCCCTGTGGATCGACCCTGTACTTACCCTACTATGCTATCAACTACCCGATATTTGGTCGGTTAGGAGTTAGTTTGCATGTTAAGTATAGGTTTATAAATTTTCTTTTGTTTTTATGATGCAAAATCCTCCCAACATATCCCATGTCACAGAATTGTCCAGTGCTCAGCAAGTTGTAGTCCAGTCCTTCCACATATGCAACATTTTTTTTTGTAAGTCCATTTCTCACAAGTGTGCCATATCCTCTTGTGTATCCAGGTGTATTTTTGTTGCCAAAATTCACCCTTGGACCATCTTTTGCCACAAAGTTTGTTAGACAGTGCTTATTCTTTGTCATGTGTCTGGAACATCCACTGTCAAAGTACCGTACACCCTACAAAACAAAGTTAATGCATTTTAGGTACCCAAACCTGTTTGGGTCCATAGTGGTCAGTGGTAAGCATGACTTTTGGTAAGTTTCCATAAGGTCTTTTCCTAAAAGTGTCATACTTTGGTTCATAAATGTATTCCACACATCCATAAGTTCAAACAGTAGGTTGTGTAGGATTCACATATGTTTTCTGGCCTTTTGGTTTATAATGCTGTTTGATGTGACTTTGGTTGTTAGAAACATTAGCATAACCATTTGTTTGCTGTCTATTAGGAACAGCCCTGTAATATGGAGTCCGCTCGAGGTCTTGTGTAAGTCCTCTCGCTGATCCCATTGCCTAGGTTTTACCCTAGTAGTATGGTTATACTTACTGTTTCTAGCATTAGATGCAGTAATATTCCAATCATCATCAGTAGGGAACAGTCTACCTTTCCCCCTGAGATAAGTATCCCTTGAATGATTAACATTTTTGGGTTTAGGATTCTTATCATTGGAATATTTCTGTTTCTTACCCTTCTGTGGTCCAAAGACTTGGCAAAGGGTTCGCTATCGCGAAGCTTAGAAGGCACAACAGTCCTATTTTTAGATTTATTCTTTTTATTAGGAGCTGTTGACTTCTTTGACTTCTGATTTTGCTTCCTTGAAGCATTCTCATTGGGTTTTACCGCCTCGGCAACCTTACGGGAGTTGGATCTAGTGCGGGTACAAACTTAGGACCAATTCGGTGCCGGGTTCGGTGACCTTCTTGGATCCACTTTTGTTAGATTGCCGAGTTCCAAATCTAAGCCCCGTTCTATCCCCATAAGGCTTTCCCGATTTGTATGCGACAGAGGAACAAGATGGTTCGAGCGGATTCGTGGGCCGCCGGATGATCGCACAGACTTACACCGATTCTCGTCCAACATCTTTTCCCTTACCTTTGAGAACCCTTAATTCAGCTTTCAATCTTCCAACTTCTAACTCAAGAGCTTCTTTTTCAGCCTTCACAATTTCATAACCAGATTGTATTATCCTCAGTTGATTAAGGATGGCATCCAAAGTCTCATTGTTGTCAGAATTTCTAGGATTTGAACCACAAGTTGATTCACAATCACTTCCAGCAGGAGAATTGATAGATACAGTGTTGTATACCTCCTCAGTTTCATCCATATTGGCCTTCGAAGAATAATCTTCCATATCAGCAACCAATGCTGTGTCATCTGATTCATTTCCCTTTTCAGATTCAACTTCATACCCCGATTCATCTTCAAAGCAACCATAGCCTTCTTGCCATGTCTTCTTTGTTGACTCTTGGTCTTCAGTAGGTCTGGACAATCAGGTCTAAAATGTCCAGGCTTCTTGCAGTTGAAGCAAAGATAATCAGGTTCCTTGCCTTGTTTTAACTCATGACAGTCAGGTTTAAAATGTCCAGGCTTCTTGCAATGAAAGCACAAATAGTCATTATCTTTCTTTGGTTCTTCTTTCCTTCTTTCAGTAGGCCTCTTTGTGAAATTTCTTGAAGGGGCCTTTCCAGTTTTCATCATCCTGATTTTCTTGCTCAGTAGGGCAATCTGTTCTTGCATTTCATCCAGCAGATCATCTTGTCCTCCTGATGTTTCTTCTTGATGTGAAGCCGCCAATGCAGTGGTCTTTGGCTCTTCCTTTTCAGTCTCAGGTACAAGCTTTTTTCTAAATTCATAAGCCTTGAGATCCGAAAACAACTTGAAGGTGTCTTCTTCATGCGCCTTTCTCATTTCTTCTATTGCAATCACCTTCATTTTCCAAACATCTTTTGCGTGTAGAGCCTCCAAGATTTTGGTGTTTATTTCTTCTTTTGAATAACTTACACTCAAATAGGTAAGTTCATCCAGGATTGAATTGAATCTTGATTCCATTTGCTCAATGGTTTCATTTGGCAGCATCTTGAACTTTTGGAACCTCTTTCTGGCCACACTGATTTTATTTTTCTTTATTGCATCAGTGCCTTCACATATCGAATGTATCTTGTCCCAAAGTTCCTTTGCAATCTTTAACCTTCATGTACATATTGCTATCCAAAGTTCTATAAATGATATCAATAGCAATGTTGTTGAGGTTTGATCTTTTTCTGTCTTCTGCATTCCATTCTCTTTTTGGTTTAGGAATGTACTCAGTTGTATCACCCACTGTTATTGCCTTGGTAATCTCCAGTGGTCCATCGCTTAGTACATCCATCATCTCATCATGAGTTGCAAAGAAGGTAAGCCTCCGCATTCGACGTTTATACTCATCAAATTTATCTAGAGAACACATCGGATAGTTCTAGCATACCGTGTGTTATCCATGATGCAAGTCTTTGAAAATCGCAACTTGAAAGAAAGTTTCAAAGAATTTTCACAAGCACAACAAGTAGGATTACTTCGAACGTGCAATCGCTCCGATACCAATTGTTGGTCCCTTGAAAAGGCTTTGGTTAAGTTTAGAGGGGGGGGGGGTGAATAAACTTAACACTTAAAACTTTGGAGTTAACAAATTTCGCAACTTCGACGAGCTCGCGATACTACAGAGTCTGTCGAGACTTCGCAGCCTCGCCGATAAACAATAGTCTACTGATAGTTGAGGTTGCTGAATTTGTGCAGTGGAATAATATCAAATTTAAGCCTTAATACTTGTTGTTAAATATGATACTAAGTATTAGATACTCAGTAGTGCAGGTGTGTGATTTCAGTTGCTAGATTCAGTAGGTTGATGTGTAAAATTAACTAAGTGCAGAAAGTAAATGCTGAAAGTAAGTAGGCAGTTTTATAGTGGTTCCATGTGGTGTAATCCTGTCGTCCACTCTTCTCCCGTGATGTTGGAGGAAATTCACTAGAGATCTTTGATGTAGCTTTTACAAAGATTCCTAAGGTTGCTTGTCCTTCACCAATAACTATGGCTTCACAAACTGAAAACTGGGAACAGTAGGATTGCTACTCCTGAGTCTTCCACTGGTCCTTGAAGGGTAGGATTGCCTATTCACCAGCTCCACCACAAACAACAGTTTTTCACACCCAACAGATGCTTCACTATCTTCAGCAGGTTCTATATAAAATAAAGATTGAATCAAATAAATGATTCAGTTGCAGCAGCTTGATTAGGATGATGTAATCAGCAGCTTGCAGACTTCAAGTGTGTATGCTTGATGTAGCTTGAATGTAGAATACACTTGAAGAATTTCTCTCGGATCGGTAGCTTTAAGTTCGCAGGTTCAAACAGGTGTTTTTCAGCTCAGTAATATCTCTTCAAAGTTTGTTGATTTTCATCATCTTGTTTCTGAGTTGAAAGTCCTCTATTTATAGGCAAGAATGCATGTGACTTGTATTTGAAATTCAAATGTAACCGTTCCTTGTTTTTGTCCCATTTGATTTGCATTCTGTCACTATTCATAGGACTGACTCTGTCAGAATTCCTTTTTGACAGTGCAGTCTGTCCACCCTTTGACTTGTGTCCATTGGATAAAGTCCTGAATCATCCCAACGTTCTTTTAATCCTAACCACTGATTTGTTTGCTCAAATCAGAGGTAGTTGGCTGTCCTTATCCATGTAATCTTCCAATATAATCTTGAATTAATCGAGGTATCTATCAGCAGGTTCATCGGTCTGTCGAAGTACCTATCGTCCGTCGAATGTGAACGAATTTGTTCTTGTGTATAAAATATAATGCAGCTGATTTCTTTTATCTAACTTTTGTTTGTGAAGTTAGATTACACCTTTTTAACTATAACCAAGTTCCAAACTTCTTCCAACTTATGGAACTTAGACCTTCTACACAAGGTATATGTAATCAGTTTAGGTCATCACAGACTTGCCTAAAATCTGATTCCATATCCTTGACTTTAATTACTAAGTTTGATCCCTTAGCCTTCTGTAACTGAGTTTGAGCCCTCGGCCTTCGCCTTCGGTCTTCGACGGGTTCCCGACTAGTCTACCGACCTATCTACCCTACCGACCTAGACTAGTCCGGCGACGTCGGTCACCGACCATTACGATGCTTGTTTGATCAAACCTATTTATGAATCAAACTCTAATAAACCTATACATTTGATCTAGACATCTTTTTGCCTTTGCACTATAACAGCTAGTCTGGCACTCATCATCAAAAACTAAGAAATAAGTCCAACGGAGGCTGTTATGGAGCTGATCGGAGAAGAAGACTGCTGGATGTCGGCCATTAACGCCGGTGGGGGGAATGAGAAATTTAGGGTTTAGGCCGTGTAGGTGGCGGCACCGTTAAACAAAATCTGGATCTTTTAGAGCTCTGCTACCATGACAAAGTTATAAAATAAAATAACTTTATTCACACTTAGGAATGAATGATAGACATTGTTTATATAGGCTAAGCTAGGGGTTTAAAAGGCGAGATACAATAATAATTACAAACCCTAAGATATATATATATATATATATATATATATATATATATATATATTAATCTCTAGTTATATCCTTTTAATTGTCTTGTTGTGAACAATCAACCGACTTAGTCCTAGCCTATATATATAGGATCACAATGTAATAGAAAGCATCCAAGAACTAATATACACAGAGCTACTCTGTCAATTTGTCGACTCACTCATGTTTTCTCTCATAAGAATTAGTCCGGCAGCCTTGTTCTTGATATCCACCACCATCTCTCCGGAGAAATCATACATATACAGCTACATATCCTCGATATAAACATGTTACCGCAAATCTGGTATTCACCGCAATATCAGTTGGCTCTGTTACTAGGAAATCACTATCATTTAGCATCTTTGGAGAGTTTGATCCACTGCAAATTCAGTATCACGGTGTCGCCGGCGAGGTCTCTCCTCCGACTTTAGCTTCAAAATCAACAAAGCTTTGATCTCCTGGGATAATCTAGCCCAGAAGTCATCGTTTTCATCCACTCAGGAACAAATTAAGAGTAAGGAGCACCGATTTCTGTTCAAACAGCCTCAATTCGAAGGAGCGTCTTCATAACTCGCACACGAGTCCCTCTAAATACCCAGGTTGGTGATTGTACTCTTGGTCATTTTCAGATCTCCAAGTAATACGAGAAGTGTTTGATTTTTAAAATCACCTGAGAAATGTATTAGTTTGAGGATTTGGACGATATTATACCAACAAATATCAAGCAAAATATCTGTAAAAAATCTTAGTCAACATGACGGGTGGGAAAAACTTGATACCTGCTACACCGACTAAGGCGGGCAACCAGGGCCCTCCACGTGGAGCCAACACGTCGCGTGGAGAAACAAGCAGGAGAATTCTGTCCGCCGGGGCTGATGCCGGACAGGATATCATGCCCGATATGCGGGCTTATATAAGGGAAAGGACCCGAATCCGTGGGATAAATGAAGCGGCGATTAGAAAGAGCCGCAGGAAAGGTATTGCCGGGGCCTCTCATCCGAATGGCGAGCATGGAGCATTCTCAGCAGGGGGAACGCCCTTACAATAAAGCCCTTACACGATAGCTCTTCAAGCGCATATATATGGAATACGTAGAGGAAATGCCTGTGGGTAACATGCTACTCATCGCGGAAAGTCTGCTTCCTCAACCTATCCGCAAGTTTACCTCCCCAATACCAGCACCGATGGAGGTACAACCCACTCTGAACCCGTAGAAAACAACTCAACCTCAGAGGTCAGAGAGGGAGGGGAGCAGTCATACCACTTCTCAACCAAAGGTGGGAAGAAAATCAGCTTTAGTCCGTCTAGGGCCTGTGGTCGACGAGCGCGGTGAAGCCCCAGGACGCCGTAAGAACCCTCAACAGGTCCGTACCCACGTGGAAGCACAAGGGGAGTCACAGGTTGAGGAAAGTTATACGCAGCTCCCCACTATCCGTAAAAATAAGGATGAGATGGGTATAATGAGAAAGCCGATAGAAGAGCTATAAAAAGGTAGGACCGGAAAAGAGATCAATCCTAACTGGCGAACAAGCGTCCTTCATCCAAACATTTTAAAAGTGGCTCCAAGAACAGGCACACACTACCCGAATTTCACTAATTATCATGGAGCTACTGACCATTTGGATTGGCTTTCAGCCTTCCAGAGTAGGATCAGTCTGTGTACGCCTAGTAGTGAGGCGTGGTGCATAAATTTTATGGGGTCGATGCAGGACATAATGGCGTCATAGGTCCGCTGTCTCCCTCCGGGTTCGATCTTATCTTGGGATGATTTGATAAACAAGTTTATAGCTGAGTTTAAGTTAGTGGGCGGGCCTAAGAAGACACACATCGACCTTCACGAGGTCCGGCAAGGTGAAAATGAGGGTACCCGCAGCTACTATGAGCAGTTTTACAAGGTGTATGAGCTAACAAGAGGGTTAGCGGACAACGTAGTAATGAGCAGTTTTAAGACGGGGCTGAATCCCGGTTATCTGAAGTCATATTTCGCTTTGACACCCCCGTCTAACCTCCAAGAAATGTTAAGTTCTACACAGAAATACATCGCAACGGCGGGTAATGAGGGTTCGTCGATGTCCAATAAGGGCAAACAAAGGGCTGAGCGTAGTCCGCCCAGGGATAGTCGAAGGAATCATGATCGGGATGTTAAAAAGTCCGAGAGATTTAAGGAAGAGCACTTCACACCTCTCAGAATCTCATACACTCAGATGCTTAACGAAGTGAGGGATGAGATCCCTGAGCCTGGTTCCGGATGCACGCCGCGACACTACCAAATATTACGGGTACCACAGGGACAAAGGTTATACCACAGATGAATGCATGCAATTCAAGCGAGCGATCAAAAACTTGCTAGCTCGCGGCAACCACGATCACTACAAGAGAGATGCTGGGAGGCCGGACAGAAAAAATCAGCAAGCCCGTCAATACGATAGAAGGATTCAAATGATCACCGAGACTTCTCCTAGCAACAACCAAATCAAAAGCCACATCGGCTCTATAAACAAACACGTGGAGAAGTCAGCTGTCGTATGTGGGAACGAGCGACCTCTTTCTTTTACCCGAAGTGAGTTGTTGACTTCCGTGAATGTAGAGGACATGTGTCTTTCTGTATCGAGGGTAGTCAATCGAGCATGCATCAACAGGGTCATGATCGACACGGGGACGTGTAGCGACATCTTGTACTACAATTGCTTCAAAGAGCTAGGGTTCAGCGACTCCAATTGAGGCCGCATAATGTCACCCTTGAAGGTTTCACCAATCATAGAATACATGTCAAGGGGGCCATCGACTTGGATGTACAGATGGGAGATTATGCGCCTTTCCGGAGATAAAAGGTAACATTTCTCGTGGTCGATCTCCAATCCAATTACAACATGATAATCGGAACGCCAGCATTAAAACAATTTCAAATGGTCACTTCTATCCCGCATCAGCAGGCAAAGTTTTACGTCAGGGATAGGGTCGGAACGTCGATCAGTGAACCTACAACCGTCCTCACCTATATACATGAAATGAGGATGGGAAACAAGAAGGCCCGGATAGAGCATCATGATAATATGGAGAACATCAATATGATCAGGGTGGTAGGTGAGCCTCTACCTATCAAAGTGGAGTGTGAAACTTTACAAGTCAGGGATGAGCCCGATTTTACAGCTGAAGATGAGTTGGTCGAGGTGATTGTCAATGACGAGCATCCCGAACAAAAGATCAATATAGGAGCTCATCTGAGTCTCTCCGAAAATGAAAATTTGATTAAGCTGCTCAAAGAAAACCCAGATGCATTTGCCTGGGTGGTTACAGACATGAGAGGAGTCGAGTCTGACGTCTCTCTCCATCATCTCATCGACTCTACTTTTAAACCTATACAGCAGCGGGCTCGACAATTCACAATGGAGAAAGATGCCGCGGTAAAGGTAGAGGTCGGGAAACTTCTTCAAGCGGGGATCATAAAGGAGCTAGCCTACCCCACTTGGCTAGCGAACGTAGTTATGGTGAAGAAACATAATGGCAAATGGAGAATGTGTGTCGACTTCACGGACATCAACAAGGCTTGTCCGAAAGATCCTTATCAACTTCCTCGAATCGATCGGTTAGTTGATTCCATCTCCAGGTTTGAGGTTCTTAGTTTTCTGGACGTATATTCAAGATATCATCAGGTGCGGATGGTTGAGTCCGACAAAGAGAAAACGGCCTTCAGAGCTGCTGGGGGCATATACTATTATGAAATGATACCATTCGGGGCTTAAAACGCGAGTTCGACTTATCAGCGGATGGTCAACAAAGTTTTCAATTTGCAGATTGGTAAAAACATGGAGGAATATATAGATGATATAGTTGTCAAGTCTGCTGGTGACGGTTACGCCGCTGACCTTCAAGAGACTTTCAGTAATGTCCACAAGCACTCAATGAAACTCAATCCGGCCAAATGTACATTTGGTGTCTAGGCAGGCAAGTTTCTTGGGTTCATGGTCAGTCGTCGGGGCATCGTGGCTAATCCAGAGAAAATACAGGCTTTACTCGACATGCGTGAACCCACGACCATTAAGGAAGTTCAGATGCTCAATGGCAGAATCATCGTGTTGGGTCGTTTCATCTCCAAATCAGTAGAAAAATGTCTCCATTTCTTCAAAGTACTCAAAGGTGACAAGACCTTTTCATGGAATGCGGAATGCTCACAGGCTTTTTGAGCTTTGAAGGAGTATCTGGGGAAGCCACCTCTTTTGGTTAGCTCTGTAGAAGGAGATATTTTTTCTTGGTACCTGGCGGCCTCGGATCGGACTGTTGCCGCCGTTCTTGTCAAGAGGCCGGAACCCTCCAAAATCCAATTTATTATGTAAGCAAAGCTCTCAGTCCGGTGGAGAGTCGATATTTTAATGTTGAAAAATTAGCCTACTCGCTTGTTATCGCTGCCCGCAAACTCAGGGACTACTTTACTTCACACACTATAATTGTCTTAACGGATAGTCCAATGTGCCAAATCCTACAAAGGCCTGACCTTTCAGGTCGCTTGCTCCGATAGGCTATTGAAATCAATGAGTTCGATATACGGTATCAACCGAGGAAAGCTATCAAAGCTCAAGCATTGCCAGATTTCATTATTGAGACAAGCTTCAGTTCGACTCAACCAAGTTTGCCTATACCACTTGAGCCCACTGCGACTCCAAACAAACCCGATCAATGCTAGCAGTTATATGTTGACGGGGCGTCAAGTCGAAACGGGTGCAGGGCCCGGGTTATTCTGATGGAACCCGGGACAACAGAGGAAATCGAAAAGGCCTTAAGGTTTGAATTCCCGGCCACGAATAATCAAGCCTAATATGAAGCGGTTATACCTGGACATAAACTTGCAAAGGAATTAAGGGTGAAGAACGTTGAAGTCTACTATGACTCTCAGCTCATTGTCAACCAAATCTCAGGGGAATATGGAACGCGTTGCGGCATCCTCGAAAAGTACGGTGAGATTGTTAGATGATTGAGGTCCGAATTCAACTATTGTGAATTCATCAGAGTTTGAAGAGAGGATAACGAGCGGGCAGACTATCTTTCAAAGCTCTCTCTTGAGGAAGAAAATCACGGACCCTTCATCATGGTGGAATATCTTACCGTACCCACCATCAAAATAACAGAAATCATGGATATCGATGCAACAATACCGACACCATGTTGGATCGACGAAATTCAAGCTTACATAGAATCGGGCACCTTGCCCACTGAGGCGGATAAATCTCGCACCCTCAGAAAAAGAGCAGCCAGGTATGTCATTCACGACGGAACACTTTATAGGAGATCCGCCACTAAACCCTTATTGCGGTGTGTCCGAGAGAAGGAAAGCAAGAAAATACTTATGGAGCTTTACCAAGGAGTGTGTGGGGGCCATCCCGCTAGTCGCTCCATGCCCCAGAAGGTTATCACAGTGGGGTATTATTGGCCGACAATACTTAAGGACTCGGAGAAGATAGTCAGAGAATGTCCGGAGTGCCAGAAACATGCGGACATCCTAAGGTTACGGTCGGTTGAACATAGCATTGTGGTCGCACCGTGGCCTTTCGACATGTGGGGTCTCGACCTCATTGGACCCTTCCTATCAGGAAGAGGTGGATGCAAATTTATCATAGTGGCTGTGGATTACTTCACAAAATTGATCGAGTCCAAGCCTATGGTTAAGATAGGTGCAAAGGATGCGGTTTACTTCCTACACGACAAAATATGGTCTCGTTTTGGCATCCTATGAGCAGTAGTGTCAGATCACGGTTCAGAAAGGAATTCTCAAGTTTTTGTGAGGAATTTTAAGGTCAAGCACTGGCAATCATCCATAGCTTATCCCCAGGGTAATGGTCAAGCTGAGGCCGGCAATAAACAGATAATCAAGATGCTCAAAAAGAGCGTAAGTATGAAAGCAAAAGCAGGCGGTTGGGTGGACGAGCTGCCAGCCTTACTATGGGCATTCCGCACCACAATTAAAACACCCACCGAAGAAACACCATTTGCTCTAACCGACGGATCGGAGGCCATGCTCCTATTGAAATGGTGCTCCCAAGTATCAGGGTCGCTCTACATGACCCAATGGACAATCTACTCAATAGGCAGACCGACCTAGACCTAGCAGAAGAAAAAAGGTTGGCAACATATAATCGGCTCATAAACTATAAGCAGGCCGCTGAGAGGCAACACGACAAACAAATCCATGACCATTCCTTCAAAGTCAGCGACTTCGTTATTCAAAATAGAAAAGCCACTAGTATGGAGTCCGATAAAGGCAAGCTTAAGGTGAACTGGGAGGGTACTTACCAGGTCACAAGGGAGATTAAAAAAGGAACTTACGTCCTTAAAAACCAAGAGGGTTTCGAACTAAATAGACCGTGGCATGCAGACAACCTGAAAAGGTACTATATGTAACAATCGTCTAGGGTTTTGGCTATCCTCTCATTTACGATGTGAGTAATTACTAATTAGGCATTCTTACTTGTAATTTTCACTCACCTAGCGGGGTGAGGCGAATTTAATAAAGACCGATTTTACATTCATCTTTTTAAGTAACATGTTATCATGTGTGTCCACCGTGAATATGTGTGATTTCCGACAAAATTATCAACAAAGACTTCAGACATATCTCAGACTTTGTTGAAAATGGGGGCCATATTTGGGAAAATTTCAAACAAACGCGATCGGACAAGTTCGTCTTTTAAGATTATGCGAGCGAGCAGTTATTTGAAATTAGATTCAAGGGGACATGTTATGGTGAATTTTCACGCTACGAGCAGACAGCTTCAAACCTTATCTGAAACAAAGGGGGCCGGACTCCGGGATAATTTCATTCATCGAAGTAGTTATTTCAGATAAGGCTTTTCGTGTTCAATTTCGAATCTTATCTCAAACAAAAAGGGCCGGAGGATACTGCTATAATCGGACTCGATATATGCAGTAAATTTGAGCAAAGAATAAACATACAGGCGAGTACAAACGGAACTTCATACATTCAAAAAAAGAAAAACAAGAGAAATATCATTACAAATGCGAACTAAAGAAAAGTTATACAAATGTGGAATCAAAAGTTATTACATCAAAATATTGTTATATAGGTTGGAATCAATAAAGCTAAACTAAGAATCATCTGGCCGCATGCTTTCATCACCAATGTTTTCAGCTCGAAGAGAAGGATGCATCATATTATCAACATTTGAATCGGACTCCGTTTGCTTGGCCTGCTCTTGATTCTGTCCGTCTTCCTGATTCGCTCAGGTAGCCTGAAATACTAGCTCCCTAAGGTTTACGGCTTCAAGTGGGGGCGCATCCCAACCGTCAGCCGAAGTCTCCAGTTCGATCTGCGAGAAGGGGATCTGCGGGTGGAAACCCTTTAAATGGTCAGCGAAGGGAGAGGTAAGGATCCAATCCGCAAAGTTTCAATGTCCGGAGTATCACCGCCGTGAGCCCATGCACACCTTACGATATGATAAAATCCCTGATCATACCCAATCAGGAAATTATCACCCACAGCGGCCTTTTTTGCAGCTTCTATCCGGGCTTCAACTCCGGAATCGGTATTAGCGAGTTGCTTCTTCAGAGCAGTATTTGCCTACTGCTCGGCCTCCCACCGGGCTTGGGCCTGATCAATCCGCGCTTGCAGATCCTTCATAGTTTGGGCGGCCTCTTTATCTTTATGAGCCAGCTCACGGTTAACCTTTTCAAGACTCTCAAAGTTCTCCTGAGCCTCGAGCTGCATCTTCTTTGTTTCAGCAAGCTAATTCTTCAGATTGTCACTCTCAGCCAACTGCCCCTTTAGCTCGGTGTTTTCAGCTTCGGCAGAACTGAGCCGTACCCGCAGATCCTCCCCGACCACTCTGGCAACGTTAAAAGCCATGGTAGCATCTATGCTCGAGGCTATCGTGCTTCTATAGTCGTTTATGAATTGAAGAAGACCAGTGGCAACCTGAAAAGAAAATTCTAAGCAATCGGACTGAAAAAACAAAAAGCAAAAATAAATCAGAGAAGGAAAGAGTGTTTACCATGGTCACCATGGCGCCATACAAACCCCACAGGTCCTTCATATTTTGGAAAAGGTATGGCGAGGGTCAGTCTGATCCGCCAACACAATCCGGTTCGCGATACCATGACCGATCTCCGAACTGAACTGGGTTAGGGAGGATCCACCTCAAATGTCTCAGCGGGGCCACATCAGAGATCCCTCTAGAGATCGTCATCACCCTAGTCATATCGATAGGCTACTGATGCATGACCTCCCTATCCAGCAAGACCGTAGGATGACCTTCGGGCCCAACGGGCACATCAACACGAGGCATCATTGCGGTCGTGCCTACAGAAGATGACTTGTCGGCTAGAGATTTGCCTTTATCAGGTCTGGCTTTATCGGCAAAGTCCTTCCCCTGCACATCGTCGGTTCAGGATTTTTTGGATGCTGGAGCCTCCTGCTCACCATCCCCACCACTAGCGGGGTCAAGCTCCTCAACAACCACTCTCTTTTTCTTATCTCCAACCGGCGGCTTGGATAGAACTATCTGCGCCAGCCGCGGCTTTGCTTGCCACTTGTTTTGCGGGTGGCAGGGTCGACTTCCCGGCCTTTTGATGTGAAATTGTGCGGATCTAGGAAAAGAGGTATTTGGATTCAAGTCTTTCTCCTCGACACAACTACAACAATTGCGTAGAAGCACCTTGGAATATTTTTCAAGAGCTACTCGACACAGTCTCAACTTATGAGAAAGCACCTTGGAATAACCTCAACACTTAGAAAAACTGTTTCTAAGCACCTTGGTATAGGACACCCACAAAGGTTGCTCATGCCTTTGATAATCCGAAAGAACCTCTATCCAGAGAATTCAACACACTAATCTAAGTGTAGAAAATATGAAATTTTATTATTGCAAAAGAGGATGGTTTAGATACAAGTACATAGCTTGGGAATTTATAGGCTAGAAAATACATGAAAATATAGATACATTAGACCAAAATTTCGTGCTATATCATTAACCAAAGGAGGACTTTTGGTTTTTCTAAGTACTTTCTTCAAAGGTTGAATCTTTTGCACTTTGGCTTGATGTATCTTGACAACTTGGATCCAATGATGTTCATCCTTCAAAAATGGCGCCCTTCATGATGATTTTGAGCTTTAATAATTAGCTAATAATACTTAATAAAGTATATATTATCATGTAGTAACATATTATAACATATGACTTAGTAAATAATTATTCTGATGGTCCGCGAGTGATAATGACGGACTTGAATACTTCACAACTTTCTTCAAACATGGACTTAAATTCATATCATACCCTCCCGGTTGCGAATGATTCGTCCTCGAATCAAAAGGATGTCAAATAGTTCAGAATCATGCATGAATCTTGAATGAATCCACATTATCACCAAACAAACACCCGGATCAAATATGTGTCGAATGTGCAACTTCAAAATTGTAAGCTGATGTCGAGATCCCCACTTCACAAAAGCAACGTGAGAAGTGTATCTTGGTTTGATATAAACGTTGATGGCCCTCAGAACAGCGGAAACATATTCATAGAAACTCAGTGTCGGATAACCATCAAAACATTTAGCAAAAAGATCAATATATATGTGCACTGGTTTTCCACCAAGGTTTTGTCGTTTAAAAACCTTCGTATCTAATAAGCTTTCCACAACAGAGTAATGATCATGTTCCTGCAAAGAAAAATCAACATAGCTGTCACATGATTTTAGTAACATGGTCTCTTCAATTTCTTCAACTAGAATCAACTCTTTAAGTTCTTCTTTTACCATACATTCCTCCAACATCCCTTCTTCTGTAATCACAAATTCAGAACTTTGCTCGTCTTCAATTGTTTCGGTAATTTGAACTTCATCGTCAACAATTAATCCCTCATCATGCATTACTACTTCTTCCACAATATCCTCTAAATTCTCTTGAGATATCTCTAATTTCTCATCAACAAATTCAGATACATTCTTTCTCAATCTCCACAACTTTCTCACATTCCTCCGCTTTCAACTCCACCTTACTATTGTTCTTCGCTTTATCCTCTTCAATCCATTTATTTATCATTTCCTCCACGGTTCGAATAATATCATCCTTAAGACTACTTATAAATTGTTCATAATTAGAAACATCATGATTCTTTGACTTTATGTGCCTTACAATTTCAGCCTTTACCTTTCCCTTTTCCAACTTCCTCCGTACCCGAGATTCCTCAGAAAGTAACATAGTGTAGTTATAAATAAATGAAAAGATCTTGGAATTCGGACAGAGCGTTGGGGGTGCTGTTTTGAACACATTATGTTTCGAATTTTGAGATGAAGTCAAGAGAGAAAATATAGATAAATGGATGGTTTAGATGTGGTAAACATTTGAGGTCATTTGGAGATGTATAGGTTGGCCAAACAATCGATTTCGAAACCGGTGCAATCGTCGAATAATTTCCAGAATTACAACAAGTGACTTACGTCGCATTGTTGCCAAACGGTTGAGAATTTGGAAAAACTCAAAGAACAAAAGTTGTATAACACGAAATTTAATATGAGATCACCAAAATGGAAGAGTTTTGGACAGAATTACCGTAGTCAAAATAATGTTGGAATACAAACTGTCACTGCAGATAATGATATAATACCGTCGATTCCGTCTTGTTCTCTGATACCAACTGATGTGAAATTGCACTGATATAGGAAAAGCGGTATTTGGATTCAAGTCTTTCTCCTCGACACAACTACAACAATTGCGTAGAAGCACCTTGGAATATTTTTCGAGAGCTCCTCGACACAGTCTCAACTTGTGAGAAAGCACCTTGGAATAACCTCAACACTTAGAAAACCTGTTTCTAAGCACCTTGGTATAGGACACCCACAAAGGTTGCTCAAGCCTTTGATAATCCGAAAGAACCTCTATCTAGAGAATTCAACACACTAATCCAAGTGTAGAAAATATAAAATTTTATTGCAAAAGATGATGGTTTAGATACAAGTACATAGCTTGGGTATTTATAGGCTAGAAAATACATGAAAATATAGATACATTGGACCAAAATTTCGTGCTATAACATTAACCAAAGGAGGACTTTTGGTTTTTCTAAGTACTTTCTTCAAAGGTTGCATCTTTTGAACTTTGGCTTGATGTATCTTGACAACTTGGATCCAATGAATCTAGATTTCTTCCAAGAATGTTCATCCTTCAAAAATGGCGCCCTTCATGATGATTTTGAGCTTTAATAATTAGCTAATAATACTTAATAAAGTATATATTATCATGTAGTAACATATTATAACATATGACTTAGTAAATAATTATTCTGATGGTCCGCGAGCGATAATGACGGACTTGAATAATTCACAACTTTCTTCAAACATGGACTTAGATTCATATCACCTTGGATCCGGAAGCTCCCGGCGCATCTTTTTGGATATCGACCCTAGGGAGCGTAGTCTTGACTCCTTTCAGCTCAGCGGCTCTCTTCTCCACGCCCTCAGTTTTCCTGGCGCCCAACAAGATATGTTGTTTCAAAGCATCCATGGTACCTACAGGAGATATTGTTTATCAAACGACGGTCAAAATGATAAAATAGGAGCAAAAAAAGGAGCAAAAATGAAAGAAGTAAAAATCGTACTCGGGTCCCAGAACGAAGGGTTGCCCAGACAGACTCTACATTTGGAGGGAATACATTTGCCGAAGTGGCATTCCCCATACCAATCAGGATCAGTGGGCAACGGGTCAACCACCACTAAAGGCTCCCCGATACCCGCTCCGGATAATCCTGCTCTTCTAAGATAAGGTTCGGTGACATCTAGGAGCAGCCTTCTATTGAAGGCCCGGGCTTGCTCCAATCCTTTCCGGGTATACCCGAGAAACTCCTTGAGCTCGGCTATAAAGCCGTCATCGGCCTCCTGAGTCTTGATGTTCTTCAGATGATCGGTCTTAAGGGAGTTCGCAGGAAGCTTTGCAAACGGCCATCCTATTCGGGATTCCACCATCATACATCTCTTATGCCACTCGTCACTTTGTCGGGAAGATCGAATAGAAGCCGAGGTCTACCACTCGCTCGACCTAATCCGTGGTTGAATCTGCCCGGCATCACCCTTTTTATTGAAACCGTAAAAATAGAGCAAATCACCATCGACGGTTCATGACCACTCAGCCGGCTTATAATGATAAAGGACATCACCACTCGGACTACCCCCGGGCTAAGGTCGCAAGGCATAACTTTCAATTCTTCCATAAATTGAATGAAGAACGGGTCAAAGAGAGGCCTAAGCCCAGCAACCAAGTGGTCGTAATGTAACCACATATAATCATCCTCATCTCTACCATAAGTCCGCGACACATTCGTCGTGCCCATATTAGCAAATCGGTAATCCTCCGAAATATCATAGGCGGTCAGCGCCGAGGTATAATCAGCCCGGTCTCGAAACTCCCTCCAATGAGCTATAAGATTGGTGTCGGCCCGTTTCTGCTCCGCCAATTCCTTCACAACGGCGATGGACCTCTTTTTAGGTGGCCTCTTCTTTTTCTTGGGCTCATTCGATACGACCATTTTTTTGGACTCTTTGGCTTTCCTGGACATAGAGAGCTTCTTTGAACCTTTGGCCCTCTTCGTTCCCACAGCTTCCTTGAACTCATCCTCTCGAGAAGCTGCCATCTGAGGTACAAGTTTGTGACAAACATTAAGGATTTCGCTGAGTTTCCGCTGATCCTCATTATCGACCTCACCCTTGGTTGCTCCCTCACCAATTATTTCGACATCCTCTTCAATCTCCTTAGAGCCTGAGTCAGATTTGACCTTGATGGCCTCCTCTCCTTCCGCGGCCATTCCTTCCTCATCACTTGTGCCGACTTCCTCCATGTCGACCTCCTCGGAGCCATAGCTGGCAGCGGCCCAGGTTTTTTCACCTGACTATGTATGCTCTGAAGACATCCTGGAAAAGAGACAGGGCAAGGTGGATCAGATAATCACCTAGACATAGAAGTCGGGCCGAGGTGAGAGCAATCACACCCCGATACCTTACCCCCCATTTACCCTAACAACCAACCCACAAAAAACCCTGAATTAACCCAGAAAACCCCAAACAAAATCAATTAAGATATGACAACGATCTGGACAGCTATCTACCGATGGGTTTCTGGAAAAAGGGGTGCAAGCATACATGGATGACTTTACGGTTCAATCCTCAGTAGAACCCTAAAATTCTAAAGTATGATTCATACCACATTACGGTTTTCTATCCAAGGAGATGACAAAATCAAAGCAAATAAGCAGTAAAAGGATACGAATTCATACATGATTGACAAAATAGGGATGAAAGGTGGTGCCTTTAGCCTGAAATTGCTTGCTTGCCGGAACCGGCTTGATCTTGCCGGAATTCTCTTGCTACCTTGCCGGAAATATTTTCGAAAAAAGTGTAAGAGTGAGGGAGGAACCCTCTATTTATAGAGTAAAATAGAGGGAGGCATCATTTGGAATTCAAAATTCAAACGCAATTATTGCCAGGAATGGTTACTGAAACCTCTTAGCCAATCAGGTTATGCGGTGGTTCATGTCAAGTGTCACATCATTAACGTCATCCGAGGCGATGTTTCGTGAACTGGTACCACCCTTGCTGGCTCAACTGCTCTGGCCCCAACTGGCGGCTTCAACTCTACGTGGCCTTCTGCCTAGGATTCCTCTGTCCAACGGCCTCGCTTCAAATGGCTTACGACCTCCATTCAACGTGGCTTACGTCCATCTAAACCCGTCCGCTTTATAGCACGGTATCTAAGCCCGATAGAGTATTATCAGCGACTAAACCCGTCCGCTTTATAACATGGTATCTAAGCCCGATAGAGCGTTATCGGCGACTAAACCTGTTCGCTACAATGCACAGCAAACAAATCGTTAATTCGCTACACGATACTAACACTGATTCAAGCCTGATGGTCAGTATCGGCATCCAAGCCTGTCCGCTACAATGCGCAGCATATGTCAATAATTTGCAACGCAATGTCAACACTGATTCAGGCCTAATAGATACTATCGGCGTCTCCGTCACAAATGGCAAGCATCGGGTTAGCTTCTGAATTTCGGAGCTCTATTCTCCATCTCGGCGAGCATGCCAGGCGCAGAGTAGGTGGCCATTGATATACTCGAACTGGATTGGGGTTCATCTATATTGGGCCTATTTTCATAGCCCAATAACCAATCTTGGGCCTCGATCCCCTTGGTCCGCAATTCATAAGCCGCATCCTACCTGCAGTTCGTAAGTCGGGTCATGTCCGCTATCTGTAAGCCGGATCCTGTCCGCTGGCCATAAGCCAGACCCCATAAGCCCGACCCCTCCACTCCGTGTGATCTCTACCCGTATAGCCAAGCTCACTTCAAGACAAGGCAAATATGAGTCCGTTGTCCGCCATACTTATCCAAACAGCTGGCCGGTCCACCTTTATTACTTGCATGAATATCTCTAGTTATATCCTTTTAATTGTCTTGTCGTGAACAGTAAACTGACTTAGTCCAACCAACTTAGTCCTAGCCTATATATATATGGGATCACAATGTAATAGAAAGCATCCAAGAACTAATATACACAGAGCTACTCTGTCAATTTGTCGACTCATTCGTGTTTTCTCTCATAAGCATTAGTCCGGAAGCCTTGTTCTTGATATCTACCACCATCCCTCTGGAGAAATCATACATATACAGCCACAAATCCTCTATATAAACCTGTTACCGCAAATCTGGTATTCACCGCAATATCGCTTTTATATAAAGATTATAGCGTTAAATTATTATTTAATCAGTTGTGACTATAAAGTATATAAAATGTATTTTTACTACATCAACCAATTATTCAATCGACATACGAATTTGAACTATTTTTTACGAGATTACCCTCTGGAAAAAGGAAGACCGCTAAAACATTGAACCAACATATTAGTTTGAATTGTGAACGTTTATAACCCCAAGCCTTACTAATTCTCGATGCTACTTATTTTTCATGAATTGTCATTGACATACCATGACCATTTTTCTAACACAATGACCATAGAGGAACTTCATCATGTGTTGGGCTGCTATATTTAAATGAGAAAATGATGTCAGAATGAAAAAAAATAATCATGAAATTAAGCAAATATATACTATATATGCGGGGCTTTCTTGGCATTAAAGAAAAAAATATGACTCAAAAGACTTGATGCTACTTGAAATTCTCGACGATGGAGTTTTAGAACACATCACGTCATAATGCGGAGAGCGAAATATGAGGTAAAAGCTTAAAATGATGAACACAAAGTTAATGAACTCGTTCAAGAGCTAAACACTATGCGAGAGTATTGACAGCAATAATGATAGCACAAATCAAGGCAATGATGACTCACCAAAATTCTAGAATATCCCGTATTTAAGATAGCATTGTGTATTGTATCTATTTAAGGACCATCAACCAATATTGCAATTGTATTAAATCAATGAAAATCATTGATGTGATTCGTGTCCGAATCAGATCTGAAATTTCCCGAGGACTTGACTGAAGGCACCAATAAACGAGCATCTCGACCATTGGCTAACATGTAACAAAAAACCTTGGTATAATGGACACCCACAAGTTTCGCTCACAACCTCGATAAGTCCCGTTTGGAATCCACGAAACACCGGCGTTGGAATCCACCAAACACCAACGTGAGAAAAGTCACCAAAGTTTAAAAGCTTCAAATATAATATATGTTAGGAAATCTATGCGGGAACGCAGCAGAATTTAAAATTTTATTTCCTTTTAACCAGGATCGACTTCGTTTAAGTAATAAACAAATAAGTAGCAGACGGTGAATACCTTGCTTGATCTAAAAGATCGACGCTTTGACCGTCTAAAGAGAGTAGTGGTGCATGGAGCCGCCCAAGCGTTTGGCCTCTACCGCTAGTCCACACGAACAACCCGCCGGAATCCCACCTTGGATTGCTACCATAAAAACTCGGCTGCTAGACCGACATTTTCTCTCTCTCAAATCTCTCTCTAGGAAACTCTCTATTTTTACAAAAATATTGCAAGAATATTGTGTTGTAAAAAAGATGGCACAACTCCCTTTTATAGGAGATGGGACGCCACATCTCAATCCCAATTTCATTGGGAAAAGCTTCCTAATGGATAGAATAGAAAGAAAAAAAACCAATTTCCAATAAAATAAGGAAAATGGATATTCTAGATTATCTTATTAATATTCAATATCTTATATTAAATATTTTCCAATATATAATATTGAATATATCTTTAATTGATTTATCTCATTTAATATCTTATATTACATATATTCAAGATATTGTCAATATCTAATATTGACTATCTTTATTTTATTACCAAAATACATATATCAAATACATGAGCAAATAAATGCACACGCATGATCCATATATATATAATAATAATAACATTATGATTAATCAACTTGCAACATATACATATCATATATATATACGCGCCTAATACACATTATGTGTATCTCAATAATTAATCAACATAATTAATATCTTGTATTATATTTATTCATAATAAATAAATACCACCATATTAATTTATCACTATAACTGCATTTTAATCCGGCTAGATGTTCATATGTGTGTGACCCGATAGGCTTTTGAATATGTTGGCCGTAGGCACAAAGTGCAAATTATGAAAATACCCTTTATACCTAACGATCACAGGATAGCGTCTAGCAACACACCGTGACCCCCAATTATCGGAAGAGTCAAATGCAATGACTACTACCTTTCATATGAAACAGTTACCGTGAAAATAGAATCCTATCGCTGTAATAATATCCATACGGTCATACATCGAGTGTCAAACATCAACGTCCGTATCTTATAATCTGATATCATGCTCTCTCGGAGTAACTCATTTACTTCTACTTTGCAAAGATTCACGAGAGTAAGACATTCCTTTTAAGAATGCCTTTTCGGATATTCACTCCTATTGATAGGGTACGTGATTCCCGGACGACCAAACATGTATACTCCGCATGCTTCCGTATCACACCCAATCACTACCGCATGATCGCCCCATGGCTAGGGGAAACCTCAATAGTGTCAAAGTATGACAATCCACACCGTGATGCCATGTAGACTCCGGTCCTAAGGATAATTACACAACTGTCATATAGTGTGACACTTAACAGTGTAAGTGGGTCAGTCTAACGTACGCATTCTCTAATACACGTCCACGTACATTCCAAGTGTCTCTACACTTCAATAGATGAGATCTATCCCTGCTCTTAAAGACCTAAGACATCTAATACGTGCTAGCCTGTTTGTACTACCAATGCCCTGTTTAATAGTACATAAGCCTAGAGACATTTAAGTATCAAACTTATTAAAGTGATTAGAGATCTCATCAACAATAATCGCCTATCATGGTTTCTCTATCACAGTTTAATACTAAGGACGTTATCAATATAACAATTCATAATTGGTTCTTTAAAAGAACAAATATATGACCACAGAAAAACCATTTATTATATATGTATAATCATAAAGAAATAGTAGAAATGATCCGACCCGGTCGGATCCGGTCCAACCCAATTGGGTTTAGGATAATATTTCAACAATGTATTCATATCAAAATTTGTATTTTTATTACAATGACTCTAAATACCTTTATATAGGCTACAGACTCCAAGACCAATATCACAGCTAAGCAATGTGGGACAAAAATAAATAATAGGATTAAAAATTAAAAATTAAAACTAACAATGAATAATAATAACAGCCTAATAAAATCTCCAATGGAAACAATGTTGGACAAATGGACTCCAAGATAAATCGTCTCATCTTTGATCACATCATTCCCCCCCCCCCCCCGGTTGGAAATGATTCGACCTCGAATCAAAAGGATGTCGTAAAAAGAAGCAATAAGCACAAAACAGGCCGAACCAACTACGAACACCAACTATATGCCCGGATCAAATACAAAGCGGACAGACAACTTCAAATCAATGGCACGGTTTGCTGTTGAACCAAGCGTCACAAATGAAACATCAATGAAATCGTCTGACGTGCTAAAAACTTGGAGAAACCCCGGCAATGTAGCAATATATCGAAAACAATTCAAGTTTGACTGTCCGGCTGTGAATTGTTTTCTTTATATTGCTACATTGCCGGGGTTTCTTCAAGTTTTTAGCACGTCAGACGACTTCATTGATGTTGCATTTGTGACGCTTGGTTCAACATGAAACCGTGCTATTGATTTGAAGTTGTCTGTCCGCTTTGTATTTGATCCGGGAATATCATTGGTGTTCATAGTTGGTTCGGTTTGTTTTGTGCTTATTGCTGCTTTTTACGACATCCTTTTGATTCGAGTTCGAATCATTTCCAACCGGGAGGAAATGATGTGATCAAAGACGAGACGATTTAGCTTGGAGTCCATTTATCCCACATTGTTTCCATTGGAGATTTCATTAGTGTTGAGAAATAATTCTAGATAGATTTGCTTTATCTAATAGATTTTTCTTATCTAGAATAGTGACATTTGTCACCACCTTGTATTAGCCATGTGGCCTAGTGTGTGAAACTAGTTTGTGTAGTAAACTCTATATGAATGTACTGGTACACACAAACAAATCTATGAAAAATATTCTACCATTATGTTGCTTATCTTTCTTGGTATCAGAGCTGAGGTTTGGTCATGGCCACCTCCGATTCTCCTCCGCCAACGAGTGGTAATATCCCACCTTCAACTGGTAGCGTTTCAGCTGATGTAAGCTCCCACTTCACAACCGGAGCTCTCACAGCTAGTGTCTCCACCATCTGGCCGGATGGTATAGTTACAGGGATTCCAGTTTCAGGTTTGTCATCATCCAACATAACTTCTCTTCCTCCGATTTCCGGCATGCAGTTTGGTAGATCAGAATCTTTCAATCCCCTCTCTGGTTTTCGTTCTACCTTCTCGAATCCGCCATTTTTGAGCTCAACACCACCATACCTGGTAAGTCCACAGTCTTCCAGCTCTCTTCTGGCTCCACCCTTTTCTGGGAATCTTAATCAGAGTTGTTCTATTAAACTTGATTGGACTAATTACCTCTTCTGGCGCTATACTATTTTACCCATTATCCGTGGTCATAAGTTGGAAGATCATATTCTTAGTCGTGTACCTACTATGACTGAGTCTTCATCCCTGTCATTATTTCCTACTTCTGTTTCTGCTTATGTTTCTGATGAATGGATCACAAAAGATAATCTATTAATGGGTTGGTTTCTCAGTTCAATGACTGAACAAGCCTTATCTGAATTTGTTGGCTGTGTTAATGCTCATGAAGTGTGGACTACTCTAGAGACCTTATTAAACAGTATATCAGAAGCTCGTATGCTGGAATACAAAGATGCCTTGGCCAAACCTTCGAAAGGATCTAAATCTATGTCGGATTATTTTGCCCAGATGAATCTTACTCTGATAGTTTCACTGCTACAGGCTATCCAATCTCCAAATCTGAATTGATTCTGGCTATATTGGGTGGATTGGATCGTGACTGTGAGTATGTTATTGTCAACATCACCTATAGAGTGGGATCTCTTAGTTGGCAAGATGTTCAATCACAGTTGATGATACATGAGAGGTTCATTGCCAGACTCATTCCCACTACAGGAACAGGGCTTGTTAATCCTTCAGCCAATTTTTCCCAAGGACCAAGACCAAATGGTAGGCCACCTTCCAATTACAATTCTGGTAGAGGCAGTAGCAGTTCTAGAGGTGGTAGAGGAAGAGGAAATAATAATAGTAGTGGTGGTGGAAGGAATTCTGGAAACAAGATGGTTTGTCAACTCTGTGGGAAAAATGGTGACATTGTTACTTCTTGTTGGCACAGGTTTGAGGAAGATTTTGTGCCTCCAAACAACAACAACAACAACAAAGGGATTCCCAAAAAAGTATCTGCTTATGTTGCCACTCCACATTCTGTTAATGATCCAGACTGGTATATGGATAGTGGGGCCTCTAACCATTTGACATCAGACTTGAATAACCTTCATCTTAGTGTAGGCTATGATGGTTCAGAGTCCCTAGCAGTTGGAAATGGTGAGCAATGCCCTATACTTCATATTGGCCACTCCTATTTTCCTACACACTGTCCACACACAACATTTTTACTTAAAGACTTGTTACATGTTCCTTCAATTACCAAAATTTGATTAGCCTGTCCAAACTTCTTGCTGATAACCCCGTTACTGTTGATTTTACTTCTGATTCATGTTATATTAAGGACAAGAGAACGGGGACACCGCTTCTCACAGAGCTCTCGGTGATGGCCCGTACTCGTTGTGACTCCAAGAAAGACCTCCCTTCACTCCAAGAATCCCGCTCTATTTCCCGGTTTCAATGTAATAAGCGGATGTCTAGATCGAGTCGATCCGTGTTAGAGTCTTGTAGTGCTCGCTTATGTTCTTTGAATGTTAACAAAGATCCGAATGTCGTATAATCTTTGTTCTGATTCCTTCGCAGTGGATCGATCCCTAGCCAAAAAAGGGAGAATTCCTAGCAATTCCCTGAGATTATACTTAAGGAACTTGGAATAAAAATCAACGACAACGCAACTACTTTGTCAGACGGTGAAAATTGAAGGAAGTTTCATTTTGATCTAAAAAATCTGTCGACAAATATCTCTGATTCTGTAGAAATTTGACGGAAGAATTGTTGTTATCAAAAAATCTGACCAAGAATATCAGGGAGGAAGGGGATAAGAGAGGAAAAGAAAAAAAATTGTTTACCACTCGTATGACAAAACAGAACGTTTTCAGCGATAAGCACTTCGGCCATCACTTAAATTTTTGTAAAGGTTTTCAAACATGATTATTTAATTTAGAGGTGCTTAAAAATATTAACAAACATCATTATTTGTAAGTACCACTTCTTATATTTAGAATAAGTGCTTAATTGCCATAACAAACAGGCCCTTAGTCTAGTTACCACCATGTTTTAATTTTCATACTTGTGATGATTAGCGAGTATGACCGTGGAAATGAAAAATATTCATTCGATTAAATTGTGTTTTTTTATAAAGGTTATAGGGTTAAATTATTATTTAATCAGTTGTGACTATAAAGTATATAAAATGTATTTTTACTACATCAACCAATTATTCAATCGACATACGAATTTGACCTATTATATTACGAGATTACCCTCTGGAAAAAGAAATACCGCTAAACATTGAACCAACAAATTAGTTTGAATTGTGAACGTTTATAACCCAAAGCCTTACAAATTATCGATGCTACTTATTTTTCATGAATTGTCATTGACGTACAATGACCATTTTTCTAACACAATGACCATAGCGGAACTTCATCATGTGTTGGGCTGCTATATCGTACAGATTGTTTTCTCCAGAACCTTGCTCTGATACCACTTGTTATAAAACTGATGGAGATAACTTCAGATGCAAGAAACAGAAACAGAGGCAATCAAACATAAACAATCAAAGGAGATAACAGAAACAAAAAGAACACAGATTTAACGTGGAAAACCCCTCAGTGGGAGAGGTAAAAAACCACGGGCAGAAAAGAGATATTTTATTATGCACTGAATTTTACAGATTTCAACACACTCGGATAATGAGACAACAATTGTATTTATAGGCACAAATCCCTAAACCCTAGCCGCCAGGAATCTTTGTCTGAAGCACCATAAATACCCCTACACGTGTCCTCCTTTTAATGACACTGTATAGCTGTCACATAACAGAATTAACAGATGTGGGACCCTGCTGTATCCAAGTACTCGACGGACTATCACCCTGCTGATAGTTACCCTGCTGAAGCTACCCTGCTGAAGCTCAGTAGACTCCACCCTACCGATGTACGTAATTGAATACACTTCTCGGTGACCATCACCCACCGAGTCTTCGGATTGGTTCCACCGGATGTAGAGTTTAAGTCACTTTACCGACAAATCTCCACCTTGACTTCAACTCTCACTAGAGTCAAACGTATTGCTTAACCGGATGTACTTGTACCGGATGCATTCGTCAATGCCGGATGTACCCGTACCGGACTATCTCCACAAAGATCCACTCCACCGATGACGCCCTCGCAGAGTTTCCGAAACAGATTATAAGCTTTGAATATTCGGTAAGTCCAGGCAAAGCCGGAACTTACTCGCCGAACCGGTTTAGTGAACATATCGCGGGATTCTCCTTTGTGCCAATCTTCTTCACAAGAACCCTCTTCTCATTCCTCGAAAATGATACCGATATCAATATGCTTGGTTCTTTCATGATGAACCCGATCCTTGGCCAAACATATTGCACTTAAACTCGTCACAATATATCTCGGCTGATCCCGATGCAACCCCAAATCACCGACTAGCCCCTTCAACCGGATACCCTCCTTAGCCGCTTCGGTAAGAGCCATATATTCGCTTCGCAGTTGATAAGGCTACCGTAGCTTTGAAGAGTAGCTTTCCACCGACCACCGCATTTCCCAATGTAAACACATACCCGGTCATTGATTTTCTACCGTCAACATCACCTGCGCATAATCGCATCATAGTAACTCCGTGACCGGACCGCATCACCTCCATAAATGAGACCAACATCGACCGTACCTCTCGGTACCCGAATATCCTTTTAACGACTTTCCGGTGTTCCTTTCCGGTTGAGCCATAAACCCGCCGACAACACCGACCGCCCGAGCCGGATCGTGCCTAGTGCAAACCATGGCATACATCGGATCGCCAACCGCACTAGCATAGGGAACTTTTGACATATACTCCTTCTCTTCGGTGACCGTGAAGCATAAACGGACAAATGAACATTTGATGCCATAGGAGTATCTTTTGGTTTTGCGACGGCGACATCCCAAACTTGGCCAATACCTTCGCACATAACCCCGCCGAGACAAGAATAACTTCTTCGACTCCTATCTCTCCGCATCTCCATCCCCAAGATTTTCTTGGTCGCACCCAAATCCTTCATTTCAAATTCAAGCACTAAGAAGGTTCTTCGATTTTGAACATCGACTTCCTTGCTTTGCGGCTATCGCATGTCATCCACATACGGGACAAGATAGATATATGATCCATCTTTCGACAGATCGAAGTAAACACAACAATCATATGGACTTCGTTGTAACCTGTCGAAGCATGAAACTGTCAAACCTTTTATACCACTTGCCTTGGAGCTTGCTTCAAACCATACAATGATTTCTTCAACTTGCAAACATAGTTTTCCTTTCCAGAACTTGAAAACCCTCGAGTGCCGTGTCATGTATATCTCCTTATCCACCTCACCATGTGAAAAGCGGTTTTCACATCCAATTGCTCAAGTTCCGCATCCCGCCGTGCCACCATTGCTAGTAACACCCTGATTGAAGTGTGTCTGACCACTGGTGAAAATATTTCATCAAAGTCAACCCCTTCCTTTTGACTGAATCCTCTTGCAACCAAACGTGCCTTATACCTGACCCCTTCTGCCTTAGTTATTCCTTCCTTCTTCTTGAAAATCCATTTACAAGTCACAACTCCCTTGTCGGTAGGTCCGTTTGACTAATTCCCAAGTCCGATTCTTCGCAATGACTCCATTTCATCTCCCATGGCTGCATGCCACCGAGATGCTTCGTACATGTCATCGCTTCCCCGTAAGTAGTAGGTTCGAACCTCTACTTCTTCGCAACTTGGAGTGCATATCCACCAAATCATCATATCCATATCTCCTTGGAGGTATCCCAACATTAGATCTTCTAGCTCGCCGGCGCCTAGACTCGCCGATCAATGTTTATATGACGCCCGCCGAGGTCTCGGCAGACCGGCTTGGATCGGATTCTCGGTTCATTATCCGGATCGGTATAGTGTTGATTTGGATCCACCGATTGTTGCATATCGGTAGACTCCATCCGAAGCTCCACCTCGTTTCTCAACACTATCGATTCGACCTTCGGTTTCGGACTCGGTAGACCTCCCCACCGATGAGTTTAACATAGAATTTTCATCAAACACAACGTCCCCGCCGAGGATTACTCGGACTCGCCGATGACCAAATTCTATATCCCTTCACTCCATCACCATACCCCACAAACACTCCCTTCTTGGCTCTTGGCTCCAACTTCCCTTCACTAACATGATAGTAAGTCGTACTCCCAAAAACCCTTAGAACCGAGTAGTCGCGAGGCTTGCCCGACCACATCTCAAATGGTGTCTTGAGATTGATCCCCGTGTGAGGACTCCTGTTGATTAAGTAGCAAGTCGTTTTTAACGACCTCTCGCCCAAAATCTCCTTGATAAACCAAATTTTGAGAAAGCATACATCTTGCCCTCTCCAGTAGAGTTTGATTCATCCTTTCAGCTACACCATTCTGCTGAGGTGTATTCCTTACAGTATGATGTCTGGCAATACCCTCAGTTGCACAAAATGAATCAAAAACCGTCCAGCAGAATTCCAGACCATTATCTGTACGAAGCTTCTTGATTTTCTTGCCTAACTGATTCTCCACTAGGGCTTTCCACTGCTTGAAGTTACTGAATGCATCACTTTTGTTCTTCATCATCACCACCCAAGTCATCCTTGAATAGTCATCAATGAATGACACAAAATATCTGTGACCACCCAATGACTCAACTCTTGATGGACCCCAAAGCATCGAATGGATATAATCAAGTGTTGCCTTTGTATTGTGCAACCCCGCCGAGAATTTACTTCTATGCAACTTCCCAAACACACAATGTTCACAAAAGTCCGCATTCTTGACCTTATATCCCCCAAGAAAACCTCGCCGAAGAAAGAACCCGCATACCCCTTTCACCCATGTGACCAAGTCTCATGTGCCACACCGAGTCCGCTCGAGATCGGTGAACTGCCGAGGATGCAACAAAGAAGCGGTGCGTATACGTAGATCCTTGTAATATATACAAGGTTCCCCTCTTGATGCCTTTGAGGACTACAACTGAATCTTTGAAGACATTCAGCTGTCCACCTTCACCCTTGAAATTGAACCCCTTGCTGTCCAAGGGACCGAGAGATACCAAATTCTTGGTCATCTCGTGGAACATGTCTTACATCTTTCGGTGTACAAAATTTACCATCCTCTCGTCCTTAACTTTACCGAGCCAATTCCCACAACTTTGCAAACCTTGCCGTTGGCCATATAGATTTGACCACCATCTATCTCGCTCATAAGTAGAAAACCACTCCCCGTTTGGACAAATATGGTAGGATGCTCCGAATCAAGTATCCACACATCATTATGGTGTGTAGAATCCCCCGCAACTAGAACCGGATCCTCATCGATTGCTCGGTAGCCAAAGTTGCTTGTGCCGAATTGCCTTCCTCGCTATTTCTTCTTCCTTGGACAATTGGACTTCCAATGTCCCCGCTCCTTACAAGAATTACGTACATCGGTAGACTTAGGACCTTTGGACACCGACTTCTTTTTCTTCTTCTCCCATATCCTTTTCCACTATTGCCGCCGGCTAGTAGCCCGCCACTGACCGTCCGTACCGCCAGCCTTGTGTCTAAGCTCCCCGGCATGTAAGGCGGACCTCACATCCTCCAAAGCTACCGTATCCTTTCCAACTATGAAAGACGCACAAAGTTTTCATATGATGCCGGTAGTGACACCAACAGATTAGGTCTCGCATCTTCATCTTCAATTTTAACATCAATATTCCTTAAATCAAGCAATATTGTGTTCGACTGGTCCGATGTTCCCTCGGTGGACTTCCTTCATGCATCTTCAAACCGAACAACCTCTCGTTTCAACAACAACTTGTTGGTCGGTGACTTGGTCATATACAAGCTTTCAAGCTTCTTCCACAACTTGGCCGCGGTGTCTTCCTCGGCAACCTCGGTGATAACATCATCGATAAGCACAACATGATGGTTGAATGTGCTTTCTCTTCCGACGGCATAATCTGTCGCACTTGTATTTGGTTTGTCGGATAAAGGATTCCACAAACCCCGCTCGTTTCAACAAGTGCACGCATCTTGATTTGCCACAGACCAAAACTGTTCCTTCCTGTAAATTTATCGATTTTTACGTTTACTGCTGACATCTTTCCTTGCTAAAGATTACAACTTTATCACGGATCCTAGCACCTTGCCGAAGGCCTTGGTGAAGATGAAGTTGATCGTACGCATTGTTTTCTCCGAACCTTGCTCGATACCACTTGTTATAAACCGATGGAGATAACTTCGGATGCAAGAAACAGAAACGAGAGGCAATCAAACATAAACAATCAAAGGAGATAACGAAACAAAAAAGAACACGTATTTAACGTGGAAAACCCCTCGGTGGGAGAGGTAAAAAACCACGGGCGAGTAAAAGAGATATTTTATTATGCACCGAATTTTACGATTTCAACACACTCGGATAATGAGACAACAACCGTATTTATAGGCACAAATCCCTAAACCCTAGCCGCCAGAATCTTTGTCTCGAAGCACCATAAATACCCCTACACGTGTCCTCCTTTTAATGACACCGTATAGCCGTCACATAACGTAATTAACCGGATGTGGGACCCCGTCGTATCCAAGTACTCGCGGACTATCACCCCGTCGATAGTTACCCCCGCCGAAGCTACCCCGCCGAAGCTCGCAGACTCCACCCTACCGATGTACGTAATTGAATACACTTCTCACCGACCATCACCCACCGAGTCTTCGCATTGGTTCCACCAGATGTAGAGTTTAAGTCACTTTACTGACATAATGTGTGCAGAGCGAAATATGAGGTAAAAGCATAAAATGATGAACACAAAGTTAATGAACTCGTTGAAGGGCTAAACACTATGCGAGAGTATTGACATCAATAATGATAGCACAAATCAAGGCAATGATGATTCAACATAATTCTAGAATATCCCGTATTTAAGATAGCCATTGTGTATTGTATCTAGTTAAGGACTATCAACCAATATTACAATTGTATTAAATCAATGAAAATCATCATTCCTTTTATTATATGATATGGTATCAAAGCCAATTATTGGCTTCACCCTCTCTCTTTCTCCCCATCCACGCCTCTTTCTTATTCCTCATGCTTAATTCGAGTACATCCATGGCGAAACAACCAAGTGCCGCCACCTCTAATCACCCCCATTACCTCTCTTTCAATCCTTCTTCCTCCATCAACACCATCAAACTCAATCTAACCAATTTTCCTTTGTGGAAAGCTCAACTACTCCCACATCTTCGAGGTCAAGGTGTAGTTGGTAACGTCCACTCGTTCAATTAAGCCACCATCCACCACCTTTACCGCCGCTTCCGGTGAAGAAACTCCCAATCCGGCATATGAAACTTGGCTAAAAAATGACAGTTCTATTCTAAGTACTATCACATCTAGCCTTTACGAAGATGTCCTCACTCAAGTTTACCATGCCTCCACATCCGCGGAAATTTTGGGCGGCCCCCCATACATGTTTTTGCATCTTAATAAAAAGTATACCTTGTTCGATTCGCACTCAATTGGAAGCAACAAAGAAAGGCTCTATCAAAGCCACAGATTACTACATGACCATCAAGCGACTCGCCTGATGACCTCCACTTGGCCGGACATCCACTCTACGATGATGATATTATGGCTTATCTCCTTGCCGGACTTGGGCCCGAATACGACTCGCTCGTCCCTATGGTATCCACCCGTTCCAAACTATCTTTAGAAGAATTCTACCCTCTTTTGTTGACTACTAAAGCATGAATTCTGCAACACCAAGCACCACCATCCCCGCCACCTTGCCAACACCATCATCTTCCCCGACTTTTCGATGGCTAATTACCATTCAAGCTCGGCACCATTTTGTGGTCGTCCACCCTCCCGAATCGTGGTCGGGGCCGCAATCGGTGAAGAGGGGTCCCGTCAAGTCCGTAATAATTCATGCCCTCCACCTTATTGTCAAATTTGTTCTAAACTTGGACACACCGCTCCGGATTGCTGCCACAGTTTGAATCAAACTTTCAGCCAAGGGCCGCCCCTCAATCAACAACCCTCATTGTTGCTTCATCACAAAATAACAATACCGATCGATTGGGTCACCGATACAGAGCAACCCATCACATGACCAACGAACTTTCGCAAACCTTTTGACGGTCCTTATAAAATCCTTATTGGTTACATGTCGTTTGCAAATTACACATCAAGTTAAATACACATAATCACACGTTTACTATGAATAATATTCTTGTTGCTCCAACGCTTCACCAGAATTTACTTTATGTTCATCAATTTGCAAAAGATAACAATGTGTACTTTGAATTTCATGCCAATTACTTTATTGTGAAGGATTACTTGGGCCGCCACCTACATAGAGGCTATGTCAGTGATGGACTATATTATTTTTCACAATCCTTCAATAAATTTCCAGCTCAAGCATTAGCCTCCAAGGTGTCCCTCCATGACTCGTTGGCATCAACGCTTGGGCCATTCGTCTTTGGATACCGTCAACGGGGTGTTGTCGTCATCTCAAATAATGGGCCCAAGACCCCATCATTAGAATATATGTGCTTCTTGCCAAATGGCTAAAAGTCACCGCCAACCTTTATATTTATCGATTTTACGTCCACTCGCTCCACTTGATTTAATATTTTCTCGATGTATGGGGACCTTGTCCCGAACAATCTATTTACGGGTCATATTATTATCTTAGCTTTGTGAATGATTATTCTAAATTTATTTGCTTATATCCTATTAAACTCAAGTCCGAAGTTGAGCAAGTATTTCTTACGTTTCAAACACTGGTAGAGCGACTGTTTAACACCAAATAAAATCAATTCAGACGGATTAGGGTGGCGCATACCGCAAATTACACACTTACTCATGAACAAGTTGATTTAGTTGAACGTCGCCATCGTCACATTGTTGAGGTTGGTCTTGCACTCTTGGCACAATCCAACTTACCCCTACCCTACCGGGAAGACGCCTTTATCACCGCAACATATTTAATTAATCGGTCGCCTACTCAGGTCCTTCACTATAAATCCCCTTATGAGCTTATTCATCATCACCCTTCTAACTATAAATTCCTTCACGTATTTGGATGTGCCTCGTTGGCCTAATCTTAGACCCTACAACAACCACAAAATGGATTTTCGCTCCAAAACTTTTGTCTTTCTTTGTTACAACCTAACCACCACGGCTACAAATGTCTAGACCTTCAATCCAACCACCTCTACATATCCCATCATGTTGTCTTTGATGAAGACACTTTTCCTTACACACCTTATCCATCCACCCAACCCTATAACAATGACCAACTAGTCTCCTTACCCACCCCTATCATTTTACCCAATCCATCACCTTCATCCGTCGATATATCACCTCTTGCTCCTGACTCATCGCAATCTTATTCACCCACCTCTAGTCCAAGACGCACATCCATTACATCCTCCCCCTCCAACCAGTGAACCTACAACTTCTTGTCCACCCATAGCCGAGCCCCCACCTCCCCATCCCATGACTACAAGATCTCATACCAACACCCTTAAGCTTAAACATCCACCTCCTTATTTTATCGCCTTTCTCACTGATGCTCAAACCGAAACCACCACTTTCACTGAAGCTTTAAAATCCAAACACTGGCGTGATGCCATGAGGGATGAAGTCAATGCTTTGGTCTTGAATGATACCTGGGAATTAGTTTTTGCGACTTCTAATATGAACATTATTGGCAATAAATGGGTTTATAGAATCAAACGCCATGCTGATGGTCATCTTGAATGCTATAAAGCTTGTGTAGTTGCCAAAGGTTTCTATCAAAATGCAGATGTGGATTATTTTGACACTTTTCAGCCCGGTTGTCAAGCCGATTACCATCCGGTTGCTGGCCTCTCTTGCTACAAGCAATAACTGGCCTATTCATCATATTGATATTCAAAATTTGTTTCTTCATGGTTTTCTTAATGAGACTTCTACATGCAACAACCTCATGGATTCACTCATCCAGACTTTCCTAATCATGTATGCAAACTCAAAAGGAGTCTATACGGTCTTAAACAAGCGCCTCGTGCTTGGTTCTCTCGCTTCACCGCTTTTCTTCATAGTCTTGGCTTTCAAGCATCTCGGGTCGACACTTATCTTTACTATCTTCATGCAGGTTCACATCATCTTTATATTTTGATATATGTCGATGATATTATAATTACAGGTTCATCTTCTACCCTAGTGACCGTATTATACGCAGCTTCGCCATCATTTCCCTGTCAAAGATCTTGGACCTCTCCATTATTTTCTCGGTATTGAACTTCATCTCTCTGATGGACTTCTTCTTACACAATGCAAGTATATTGCTCAGCTTCTTCAGCGTGCTGGTATGGCAAATCCAAAACCTTGTCAGACGCCCATGCATTCCACTACTCGTCTCTCTAAAATAGATGGCACCCTGATTGAGCTAAAGTCCACCCAACAAAAACAATTTTTAAAGACTCGAAACCGTGGGTAAACTAACTCTCTAACCGGCAGTGTACCGGGTCGATTGCTAGAATAGCTACAGGAGTACGAGGTCGAACCCAAAGGAATCGTGCTTGCAAGTACCAAAGTGAACGTAATGCTTAGTCTAGGTGATCAATCTTTTTAAAGTGCTTGTGGACTACAACGACACTAAGTGATTCTACTTAACGAGTCTAAAGATAAAAAGGAAAGATAGAAGATTAAACTACTAGGGTGTAAAGATTGATTAAGGGACATAGCCGAATCATGATCAAAATAGCTAGTTTCACCCCAAGAAATGACAAAACCGGGAGTGTGCATTAAACAAACGAACTCTTACATTCAATTCCACGGGTACGAACTCCTAATCCCGGTGCTAGGTTCTGAACAACTCTTCCCCAACACCTTAAGCCTAGTCAACTAACCTTCCCTAAGAGAGGTTTATTCACAAGACAATCATGCACGAGAGCCGTTTAAACGTTAAAAACGAGTAACCCCGCACTACAATACTATCCTAGAACCTTTGTTAAGGGTGATTTTGTACGTTTTATAACGATATATTTTACGATGATTTTCCCCATATTTATATTATTTGCATAAGAATTGGCCTTTATATTGAAATATTAAGCAAGTGATGTTTTTAAGGGTCTAATTGCAAAAGTGATTAAATTATGTGTTTACTTGGTGGTTTTATGATTATTTGGATGATGTTACACTTTGCAATGGTTTTGATGTTTGTAGATATGCATATTTCGAGCTGAAAAGGGGATCAAAAGATGATACGAGTCGGATTTATTTGACATATAAGAGATAAGGAAGTGTTATATAAAGAAGAGAAGAGATAGAGATGAGAAGAATGAGATAAAGATGAAGATATCTAGTCCGGACATACCGGACGAGCGTCCATGTCCCGTCCGGCGGTGGACGGGCGTCCATAAAAGTAAACGGCGTCCGGAGGAGATTTTCGGTACGAGAGAGTTTAGACGCTACTCGGACCGGCGTTCATGCTCCGTTCGAGAGGTTGGACGAGCGTCCAAGATAGTGGACGGGCGTCCACGGCACCGACTCGAAACCGACCTAAAAACCTATAAATAGGCGCGATTTCTCAAACCCTAATGACCATATTTCGACCCTAGGCGGCCACAAGCCCCTTTGGGGCGCTTTTGCTTGCGTTTTTCCACCGCAATAAACATCTTTTTAATTTCTTTTCAATTATGTTATTTCTATTCCATCGATGAGCTAAGGCTAAGCCTAGAACAAGCATGTGAAGCCTCTCTGCAGCGTTTCGTTTTCGACTTTGGATTTGTTTTGTGAGTTTTATTAAAGCTTGTATCTTTATTATTCTTTTATATAGATTATGCAATTATATCGATAGATTGTTGCTTATTGATGTTTATTTTGATGAAAGTCATGTTAAACCTTAGATCACCATAATAAAGTTTGGACTTTTAACCTAAAAATAACGAGAGTTGATAGGTTGAATTTCTAGGTTGCTAGATTGAGAGATCTTACACCTTGTTTTGATAGCATCAATCTTATAGATCGAGAGATGAGAGATTGATAGGCGGATTATCTACGAGAGTAGAAGTTCATACCTTTGGTAGGTGAACCACAACCTTTATTAAATCTTCACTAAACGATCTAGGGTAGAAATTGAGAGTTGTGAGAAAGATGGATCATAGCTTGTTCTTCGTTAAATTAATTGAAAACCTTTGTGCCTTGTTCTTCGTTGCTTAGTTAGAATTTTCTTTTCGTTTTTGTTTTTAGAATATAATTAGTTAATACGTGTTCGAAATTATCTTTCCTGGCTTTGGACTGACAATCCTCTGTCCAGTTTATTTTCCGTTTTAGTTTTAGGGTTAGTAATAAATAGTAGTGACAATTTTAGAAGAATTAATTGAACTAGATACCCCGATTCCCTGAGATCGACTCCGGTATTAATCAAAAGACAGAAGGAATAAAGGACAGATTTTTCTTTTCTTCTTGGGCCAAATCAAAACACTAGGCCCAAATGAGCTCCTCTTCTCCTTATAGTATAGCTCAAAACCGAGAAAACAACAACCCATCAAAACATCATTCCCTCCACCCCACACTTGCCTTAGCAAGTGTGGCCCAACAAAAGATTAAGTTCACTTGTAGGGTATAAATGAAGGAAATGTGACCATAATTAAGGCTCAGGGTAGGTTTCTGACTAAGTAACAAAACGGCTATAAAACGAATGGTGGTCAGACCATTCTATCAAGGCTGAGAGGGGCTACGAAGGTCTAATGTTCTCGGGATAAGGCTTATTTGGCTTTGGTAGGGTCAAAGAGACGCCATGACCGTCATCCCGTGTCCTACTTAGATAAACCTTTTTATTTCGTCTCAAGACCGGTGACATGAGAGGTGGTAGTAATCAAATTGTGCACAAAGTGTAGCTTCACGTGAAATTAATAGACTCTATTCTCAAGATAAGATCAAACCGAAGTGCACACGTTCGGGGCCCTACTAAGATGGCCACCACTCGACTATAGACATAGCACAAACAACACAGTGTCGGGAACCCTTGAAAAATTTTAAAATCACCCAAAAATCGACTCAAGCCCGATCATGGGCTAAGTATACCACACATATTGCACATTCAACAATAAAAACAATAAAACGGCTAAGTCCCCCACCCCACACTTAAACGAAACACTATCCTCAGTGTGTGAGAGATAAGAAGCGTAAAAGACTTAGCTGTTTGACCAAAAGACCCGGCAGAAAGGCGCAACCGTGACTCAAAACTCGTGATAACCTCGTATGAATCCATCCCGTAACCTAGAGCGAGATCAACAGAAACAAAGACAGCGCATGCACGGGACATAATCCGCGTACTAAAAAGCAGGCAATAGGGTAAGCGGGTACATAAAATAACGAGTCTAAGCCACAGTGACGAAATCAAAGCATAATGAGGGGGGAAATACGGGATATGCAATGGAGGGATATAATCAAATCAAGATAAAGTACAGAACATCCATGCATTAAATATAAGCTAATAAAAACATCCTCGTCATCCCACAGTATTAGGCAATAAAAATGGAAACATACACGGTCAAGCAGGCCTCAGGGGCTCAAAAATAAGTGCACGTGCCTGAAAAAGTGAAGTGTGTCCAAAGTATGATGAAAGAACGTTAACGCCAAAAGTAAGTGAAATGTCAAAGTATAAAAGAGACAGACTAGTAAGTAAATACAATAAGAATCGCATGAGAAAACATGCTAGTCTGCTCCATGTCCCTATACGTCAATAGTGGAATCCGGTGTGCCTGATGTTGGTGCAACCACAGCAGCTGCACTCTCGGTCTGTGAAGATCCCGCAACACCTTTGTCCTCATTGCCTCTGTCCCAGCTGCATCTGTGCCCATCAGATCGTCCAAAGCAATGTCATCAAACCCCTCATCTGGATCAACAAACATCTCCTCTGTGACCCTCTCGCAAATCGCCTCGATCTCCGGGGTATACCGAAACGGTGCAATATCTAGGTCTAACTCGGTAGCTCAACCTCGTCTCTCCCGAGCCAATACCCGCCGATTCTCCACAATGCCGTTCGGTGTCACCCTCGGACTATCCATCCGCCCTTTCGCTTGTATGCAATCGAAGCCCCCGCCGCTCGCTAAGCCATGGCCCCCCGGTAGTGGGTATAGAAGGTGGAGGTGTAGGAATGGTGGAAGGTCCAGTAGTAGAGGGAGGAGGTGGGGGTAAAGGAGTGGTGGCAGTTGTAGTAGTGAGAGGTGGAGGTATAGGGAGTGTAGTGGAAGTAGTAGGGGCAGTGGGGCGGAGAACGGTGTGAATAGGGCGTGGGGTGGGCCTAGGAGGTCTGGAAGTGGTGCGGGCATTGAATGGCTTAGGCATCACGGGAAGGTTCTTCTTCCTTAGGATCTGATCATCAGGATACTCTTTTACCAACGCTCCCGTGCACAAGCCATGGATAAGATAAGGGCACATAATCATCCGACGCTTAACCTTTTGATTTTCTCTAAATTCCTCAAAGATGGTTTTCCCGACGTCTACCTTCAGATCATAGTGTAGAGCATACAACAGTTGCAAATCCTTAATGTGGAAGTGCGTGATGTTGTCTTTCGGTAGTAGACGGTTCTGAGAAAACTTTGCTTTCACTTTCCAATCATCCGGCCAAGTCGTCGTCACCAACTGACTCCTCACATTGCTACCTTTTGAAATCCACGGTAAGTCGGGGTTGATTTCTTTCCTCATCTCCTCTAATGGATCTAGGTTGTCAGTAGTATCCCAATGTAACCTCGCCGCAAACCAACCTATATAATCCTGCCCCTCGAAAGCCGGTATCTGATAATAATCATTGATAGCTTTGACGGTCCACGGGACATTAACCCCTCCGACTTTGATAAACCCGGATTCCGCATTAGCCACACCGAAATTTGCATACCATTCCCGGACTATTGACAAATTCGGATGCCCCTCGTGTTCATAAATCGATTATTCCACCCTCTCTTCCTTAAGTTGTCAATGAAGGGTTGAGGCACAACTTTGAGGTCTAGCCCCTCTCATAACACATGTTTTTCACGGCGATATACTCATTATAGTTAGACAAGGCAACCGGTGAGTTAAAACGCTGCTCAAAAGGGATAATATCATCAGGAGGGGGGCTAGAGGAGGGTTTTGCTCGGGGGCATTCTGTGGGGGGGGGGCAGATTGTGGAGGAGGTGAAACAGGTGTTGTTACCTTCTTGGCTTGCAAATGTGCCAAGGGCACATCGCTCTCAAGGTCTGTCGCCTCCTCACTGTCACTACTTGTATTCCTCCCCTCGGTATCCGGCTCAAAATCTTCATCAGACGTCTCATCTCTCAACTGTCCCAATGGCCTAAGGGCTCGAGGATTTCTACTCTCAACTGTGTCTCGGATCCTAATACCACCCGTAGGTCCCCGAGGATAAACTAGGGTTTTCTGTTTTTTGGGGGCTTGCCTTGTCACGGGTTGCTTTCCCTTACCCTTACCCTCGGTTTCCTTTCGTTTAGTTTCCCTCATTCTCACTGAAAACCAACCAAACAACATCCCACAACCAATATCAACAACAAAAACGACCCGGTTATCATCCAACCGGGATTTCAAACAAACCAACCATCCACAATGAAGCACCCCACAAAAGCCACAACATTCACCATCGATCAACAAAACAAACAAAACAAACAGAAACAGGATATCATCATCAATAAACAATAAATAACGAGAAAGGGGCGTTAAACCAAAATAGGCCAAAACTAACCCTAACCGAAACTTAAACGTAAAAACGAAATATACCTGTTCTATGCTTAAGGGAGAGGATAGGAATGATTTGGAGCGAAGAACGAGCCTCGAAACGTCGAAATTGAGCAAATTCGACTTCGGTGAAAAATCGCCAAAAGTGCCGATCAAATCGAGGATTTAGGGGATTTGTTGTTGGAATGGCTTGTTGAAATCAAAAGAAGAGATCGAGAGGTGTTGTTTGCACTTTGAATCGCCAAAAACGGGTGAGAAATAAAGAATTTCGAGTGAGAGTGGGAGGAGCGGCCGCCGGACTGTTAGGTTTTTTTACAAAATCCGTTTTTGAAACGCCGGTTTGGGGAGCAGGGTATTTAAAGGAGATGAACTCAAACGCGCGTTTGGAATGAGTGGAACGCGCGTTTCGCAAGTCCAAACGCGCGTTTGACAGGTGAAACGTGCGTTTGAGTCGAGAAAACAAGAACATAAAGTTTAGGCCTCAAATGCGCGTTTGAAATGGTTCTAAACGCGCGTTTAGCCAGAAAAAGCTGTAAACGCACGTTTGAAAGGGTTGGAACGCGCGTTTAGACCAGAAACTAGGAAAACTCAAGATTTCTACCCCACACTTGATTCTAACCACCCCGAGACCTCTAGAAACACCAAACTAACTCAACAAACTACGAAATGGTGGGTTGCCTCCCCAAGCGCCTTTGTTTTACGTCGTTGGCTCGACAAGATGGATTATACGGTGCCAACTTTTTCAAAGTTATACCGTTGGCACAAGGCGAGAAAGGGTAGAAAGATGGACGGGTGGATTCGGAATTATACGAGTCAAGGTTTAAAGTCCATGACAAGACTTACAAGATTCATCACAAGGTACGGGATCTTCAAGATGCACTATTTCTAGTGCTTCATCGTAGGGCAACCGTTCATACCTTTTCAACCGCAAGCCATTAGTGGTAAACGTGCCAAACTTAGGATGGGTGATTTCGATAGCACCGGACGGATAGACTTTTGACACAACATAGGGACCGGACCACCTAGACTTCAACTTCCCTTGGAAAAGATGCAAACGAGTATTATAGAACAAGACTTCATCACCCTCATTGAAAACACGAGGTTTAATCAACTTATCATGGAGTAACTTAGTCTTTTCTTTATACTTCGTGGAAAGGTCATATGCACAAAGGCGGAACTCATCTAGTTCATTCAATTGGGCCATACGCTTCTCACCAATTAAGGTATCATCGAGGTTTAGCATTTTGATGGCCCACTAAGCCTTATGCTCGATCTCTACGGGAAGATGAAAAGACTTACCATAGACTATCATGTAAGGTGACATGCCTAGGGGTGTCTTAAAGGCTGTCCTATGGGCCCACAAAGCATCATCTAACTTTAAAGACCAACTCTTGACATTCGTGTCTACCGTCCTCTCTAAGATACGCTTAATACCCCTATTCGTGACTTCGACTTGACCACTCGTTTGGGGATGGTAAGCGGTACCTAACTTGTGTTTCACACCATACTTCTCTAAAAGTTTATCAAACGGCTTGTTGGCAAAATGACTTCCGTTATCACTGATTATAGCACGAGGCACCCCAAACCGACAAAAGATGTTCTTTCTAAGAAACCGGATAACAACATTCCTATCATTGGTGGGTGAAGCTAAGGCTTCGACCCATTTGGACACATAATCACACGCGACTAGGATGTACTTGTTACCACACGAAGAGGGATAGGGGCCCATGAAGTCAATGCCCCATACGTCAAAAATCTCACACACTATGATCGGCTTCTGAGGCATCTCACTCCTTCTAGATATACGACCGGACCGTTGACAAGCATCGCAAGATTTCATATAAGCATGAGCGTCTCGAAATAGAGTGGGCCAATACAGCCCACTTTGCAATACTTTCAAAGCGGTTCTTTGCCCCGAGAAATGGCCTCCGGCCTCTTTGTCGTGACAAAACGAAAGAGCACTCAAAATTTCACTTTCTGGGATGCACCTCCTCAATATACCATCCGAACACAACCTATATAAACAAGGATCTTCCCACACGTACTTACCCACCTCACTAAGGAATTTATGCCTTTGGTTCGAGTCAAGGTCGGGATCTACAAATCCGCACTCGTGGTAGTTAACAAAAGGAGCAAACCAAGGACCACCTTCATTACCGACTTTTAGAAAGTTTCCCTTTTTAGCCGGGAGAAGGGTGTCAAGTGCATATAGTTGCTCGTGAGGGAAAGAGTCATTTATCTCCCTTTGTGCCTTAATCAACTCCTCACTAAGCTCCATACGACTTAAGTGGTCGGCTACGACGTTCTCACAACCCTTCCTATCTCGGATCTCTAAATCAAACTCTTGCAAGAGCAAGATCCACCTCAAGAGGCGGGGCTTGACATCTTGCTTGGCAAAGAGATAACGCAAAGCGGCATGATCCGTGTGGACAACTACCCAAGAACCTACGAGATGAGACCGAAACTTATCGAACGCAAAGACAACTGCTAAAAGCTCTTTTTCAGTGGTGGTGTAGTTCTGTTGGGCTGGATTCAAGGTGTGACTAGCATACGCAATAGGCTTGAAGATTTTGTCGATTTTTTGACCGAGGACCGCACCAACCGCGGTGTCACTCGCATCACACATGAGCTCAAATTCTTGATCCCATTTCGGGGCAACTAAGATGGGAGCGGACACAAGCAGTTGCTTGAGCATCAAAAATGCTTCAACACAAGCTTTGTCAAAATCAAACGGGACGTCTTTTCCAAGAAGAAGAGTAAGAGGACGGGATATTTTCGAGAAATCCTTAATGAACCTACGATAGAACCCCACATGGCCTAGAAAACCCCTAAGAGTCTTTAGGTTTGTGGGCATAGGAAGCTTAGCTATCGCTTCTACCTTAGCCTTGTCTACATCTATACCCTTACTAGATATCTTATGCCCTAGGACTATCCCATCTGTAACCATCAAATGACACTTCTCCCAATTAAGCACCAAGTTTGTCTCCTCACATCTACTCAACACTTTCTCGAGATTATCTAGACATTCCTCAAAGGAATCACCAAACACGCTAAAATCATCCATAAAGACTTCTAAAAACTTTTCTATCATATCCGCAAATATGGCAACCATGCACCGTTGGAATGTCGCGGGTGCATTACACAACCCAAAAGGCATCCTACGGAAGGCAAAGGTACCATAGGGACAAGTGTAGGTAGTCTTTTCTTGGTCCTCTAAAGCCACATGTATTTGGTAATACCCACTTAACCCATCAAGAAAACAATAAAAGGCATGGCCACTCAATCTCTCCAACATTTGATCAATAAAAGGGAGGGGGAAATGATCTTTACGGGTTTGGTCATTTAGCTTACGATAATCAATGCAAATTCTATGACCACTTACCAAACGCTTAGGCACCTCCTCTCCCTTGTCATTGATCTCCACGGTCATACCTCCCTTCTTCGGCACCACTTGGGTGGGACTCACCCACTTGCTATCCGAGATGGCGTAAATAATCCCTAGCTTCAACATCGTGACCACATCCTTCCTCACAACCTCTTGGAGGTTGGATTGAGTCTTCTTTGGGGTTGCCTTACCGGCTTTGCTCCATCTTCTAGAATAATCTTGTGTTGGCAAATGGTGGGACTAATACCCTTAAGATCGCACATCTTCCACCCAAAAACACGCTTATGCTTCTTAAGCATCTTCACTAACTCATCTTCCTGCAAAGCCGTTAGTGTAGAAGAAATAATCAAAGGAAGTAAATCATCATTTTCAAGAAAAACATACTTCAAGTGAGGTGGAAGCGGCTTCATTTTCAAGTCTTTTGGTGGGTCCTCAATTGATGGCTTCTCCAACTCTCCTTCAAGCCCGAGATCAATCTTCTCAGTCCACCTTTCACCCACGAAAGCCGTCTCTTCGAGCTCTTTTGCTTCCTCTTCCAACTCCTCTCCTTCATCATGTTCCGTACTCATTCTTTCCATGCATTCCTCGGATTTATCTTTATATTCCTGCATGTCAACATGTTCCGAAACGCAAGGATATATAGCATCAATAGAAAAACAGTCCTCGGTGCTCTCCTTAGGATGTTTCATGGCTTTATAGACGTTGACCGCGACTTTTTCATCTCCAACTCTCAAAATAATCTCACCACTCGCAACGTCTATCAAAGTCCTCCCGGTATTTAAAAAGGGACGTCCTAACAACAAAGGTGTTTTGGAATCCATCTCCATGTCTAGTACCACAAAATCTACCGGGAAGGCAAACTTATCCACTTTCACTATGACATCCTCTATCACTCCCATAGGCTCCCTAATAGACCTATCCGCCATTTGAAGGGTCATCCCCGTTGGCTCCAACTCTCCTAGGTTAAGACTCTCATATATAGCACGGGGCATTAGGCTTACACTAGCCCCCAAATCACATAGGACACTAGGAAAATGAGTCGTACCAATAGTAACCGGGATAGTGAAACTACCCTTGTCTCGAACTTTCGGGGGAATCCTAGACTTTCCATCAAAAATAGCGGAACACTCTTCATTTAGACACACTACTTCTTGCATTTTACCCTATTTAGTAAGCAACTCTTTCAAAAACTTACAATACGAGGGCATGTTTGCAAGTGCTTCTAGAAAAGGAATATTCAAGTCAATTTTTCGCAAAATCTCAATGAATCGAGTTTGTGCCTTATTCAAGCAACTTTGTCTATGATTCATAGGGGGATAAGGGAGGGTGCTCAAATCAAAATCTTTAGAAGGAGGAGGGGTCATACCTTTCTTACCTTTGGTGCGTGGGGAAGACGGCTCTTTCATTGGCTCTTTCCCTTCTTTTCCAGTTGGTTCCTCCTCTTTCACATCGATAACCACAAAATCTCCCCTAGCTTGAGCTTCTTTCCTCTCTACTTCCTTCTTCTTGACATACTCCCCATGATCTTCATCATCTTCAATCCTATCTATATCACCGTCCATAGCTCCCGCTTCCGTCTCAATAGGAGCTTTTCTAGCCTTGTCCTCCCATAGGACTTTCTTTTCTCCATTAGTTCTCAACACCTTACCACTTCAAGTTAAGATGGCGTTTACACTTCTTGGGTTCTTTTCGGTGTTACTCGGTAAACCGCCCTTCAACTGAACATGTTCTACCACTTGACCAAATTGTGTCTCAAGATTTTTGATGGCGGACCCATGTTTGTAGCTCATCTCAACCATGTCTTTCTTGATTTCCGCAAGGTTTTTGTTCATTTGCTCCAGGATGACATCGGTTGAACTCTTTTGGGGTATAGGAGCCAAAGGAGGAGGGTTTTGATGATTGTTAGAACCTTGTTGATTATACCCTCCTTGTTGCCTTTGGTGTGGAGGTTGATAGACATGCCCTTGTGAAGATTGGTTTTGATTTTGGCCTTGTCTATAACCTTGGTGTTGGCCTTGGTTTTGATTACGGTTCCAACCTTGATTGTTGTTATTCCTCCAAGAACCATCACCTTGATTTCCATAGTTCCCTCCTTGACCTTGTCCCACATAGTTCACATCTTGAGATTCTTCATACGGTTGCCCACCTTGTTGTTCCCCCATATATTGGCCTTGATAGGGGCTTTGTGACTGATTTTGATATTGGGACCCCGTATTCCATTGCTCCATAGAGCAAATGCTCATCATCCGCTTAGCCAACTCATTCATGTTATCTTGAGATAGAGTACTAGGTTGCCCATGAGTTGAGGATTGAGGATAAGCCATATTTTGAGCTTTGGTCGTCATCCTACAATCCTTTGCCGAATGTGATCCACTACAAATTTGGCAAAGCTTAGCACTCTCATTCTCCTTTTGCAATCTCCCCAACTGTTGCTCCATCGCTTGTACTTGAGCATGATATTGATCACTTTCCTCTACTTCTTTAACTTCAACCAAACCGGGCTTCTTGCTTCTTGTCCCCTTTCTACTCGACGATATGTATTGCCTCGAAGTCTCGGAAATCTTCTCAATTTGGTTCATAGCTACCTCGGGTACCATACTCATAATATCTCCATTACACGAAGCATGTAAGGTACTTTGATGCACTTGGTCTAAACCCCGGAAGAAAGCGTGAACTACCTCATACGATCTCAATCCGTGCCCCGGGCACTCCCTCAACAAAGCCTTAAACCGATCCCATGACTCATGTAGTTCTTCTCCTTCATAAGCATTGAACGATATGATAGCTTCCTTCATACCATGGTCTTCGATGGGGGGTAATATTTGAGTAGAAAAGTCTTAACCACTTCTTCCCATGTATGTAAAGAATCATTAGGCAACGAGTCATACCACCTCTTAGCTTGCTCTTTCAAGGCGAACGGGAAAAGCATAAGTTTGAGCGCCTCATCACTCACTCCATTGATCTTTGTCGAGTTCACTATTTGGAGAAAGTGATCAATGAATAAGTGAGGATTTTCTAAAGCGGTTCCCTTGAATATAGCATTGTCTCCCAACAAATGTATGATGTTCCTATTCAATTCCAAGTTGTTGGTGGCTACCGGTGGCATTCGGATTGGACTATGCCCCATGTTTGCCGTAGGAGCTAGCACAAAATCTCTACAAGTCAAACCACCTTGGTTTTGCTCTTGTTGACCGTTAAACCAATTTGGCATCGTGTTTGCACCTTGATTGTGAGCTTGGTTTTGGTTTTGTTGAAACTGATTCAACATCCATGCATTGAATTGTTGCATAAAAGCGGGATCCATTTGATTCCCTTGGGCCTCATGTTGAACATTCTGAGGTATAGGCCCGTTCGCATTCATCGCATTGTTTCCTTGTCCATTCCCACCTCCTTGTGCATTGTTGTTGACAAGAGGCGGGTTTGGAATTGGGATTCCAGTGTTATTCCCCAAATTTCCTTCCAAACCTTGTCCTCCTTGTTGAGCCATGTCGGATCCTTCTCCCAACTCACCCAAACTATTCTCTTCAACGACCAGAATCGACTCCTCTACTTGACGACCTCTTCTTCGTTGACTATTTCTACGCCTTGCGTAAGCTTCAATTCCGTCTATGTAAGGTTCGAGTGGTGTTTGAGATCTCCGGGTCATGCACTACAAAAAGCAAACAACACGAAAACAGTAAAATAAAACCTAGGCCCAAGCCTTCGGTTCACTTACGAGATATCACAAATAGCACACAATTCCCCGGCAACGGCGCCATTTTGATTGAGCTAAAGTCCACCCAAAAAAAACAATTTGTAAAGACTCGAAACCGTGGGTAAACTAACTCTCTAACCGGCAGTGTACCGGGTCGATTGCTAGAATAGCTACAGGAGTACGAGGTCGAACCCAAAGGAATCGTGCTTGCAAGTACCAAAGTGAACGTAATGCTTAGTCTAGGTGATCAATCTTTTTAAAGTGCTTGTGGACTACAACGACACTAAGTGATTCTACTTAACGAGTCTAAAGATAAAAAGGAAAGATAGAAGATTAAACTACTAGGGTGTAAAGATTGATTAAGGGACATAGCCGAATCATGATCAAAATAGCTAGTTTCACCCTAAGAAATGACAAAACCGGGAGTGTGCATTAAACAAACGAACTCTTACATTCAATTCCACGGGTACGAACTCCTAATCCCGGTGCTAGGTTCTGAACAACTCTTCCCCAACACCTTAAGCCTAGTCAACTAACCTTCCTTAAGAGAGGTTTATTCACAAGACAATCATGCACGAGAGCCTTTTAAACGTTAAAAACGAGTAACCCCGCACTACAATACGATCCTAGAACCTTTTTCCCACATCCCTCTCTCTGAACAACTCTCAAAAGTAATGTGTGTGATTTTGACCTAGGTGATCAATCTAGCCCAAATCCGTTATAACAAGTTCTAAGACATGAAATATGCAAGATATATTGATAAAAAGCACTACCCACTCCCAATTTCATCACCAAAGGGGTGATTTCACCAAATTTCACATGATTCGACTATAAAAAGGGATTAGCTACTCATTATACTAATCAAAACATGCACAAAACAGTAAATAAGAGCCATAACAAGTAAAAGAGAAGAGAAATATACCATAAAATTGCAGAGATTCGAGTTGAGATCCAAAAAGTACAAAATAAAGAAGTAATTAAAAGGTGGTCTCTTAGTGTTTGGAATGAAAATCTAAGCTAAGAGATGGGAAGAGTAAGCTAAAATGTTGTTGATTTACACTAAGAGAGAGTATACTAAGCTATTACAAAATTCGAGCAATAATTGGGTAGAGTTTTGCTAAGAAAAGCTTGATCCTCAAGAAAATGTCTAAGGGGGGTATTTATAGGTGAAGGGAAAATCTGCTGCAAAAAAGGTCCAAACGCGCGTTTAAAGGGCTGGAACGCGCGTTTGGGATCTTCAAACATGCGTCTCGCTTAGCCGGAACGTGCGTTACACATAAATTACGGCGGGGACTTGACTCGTTCTTCATCCGGAACGCGCGTTTAGGAAGGTTCAAACGCGCGTTTAGGATCTTGGAACGCACGTTTGGCTCGATTCCCGAACGTGCGTTTAGAGGGCTTCAACTCGAATCGGTCCGAACTTCGGAACGCGCGTTTAGGGATTCAAACGCGCGTTTAAAGGCGTGGAACGCGCGTTTGGGGGATTCAAACGTGCGTTTGAACCCCCGTTTCCCCAAATCTTCACTTTTTCCCCTTTTTAGGCCCTCGTCTTGCCTCGGTCATGCTTTTTCACCACAAATCGTCACCTTCCGGGTCCTCGAGACACCAATACCCTTCAATATCACAAACCACCACAACATCCAAACAATTCCAGAGGGTAAAAGTGCTCGGGAATGGAGTTAATACCAACAAAAAAGGGGTATGAATTCATCAAAGTAGCGGATTCGTTCCCCGTGCCATAAGCTCACGATATCACCCCGAAAATGGTCTAATTTACCCAAAATTGTGCTGAAAGTGTGATAAACGGGGGTAATTAGTGCACCGGAGTCACGTAAAGTTGACTCCCATCACACCCCCTTTTCGGATGTCTCCTTATAACGCAGTATTGTTGAAGGCCTACAATACTTAAGCTTCACTCGCCCTGACATTTCTTTCGCTGTCAAGGCAGTCAGCAAATTCATGCACTCCCCTCTTGATACACACTGGGCAGCTGTCAAACGTATCCTTGAATGTCCGTCAGCCTCCCATTCTTTGGTGTGACAATCTTGGCGCCACCTATCTCTCTACCAATCCCATCTTTCATGCTCGCACAAAGCATATTGAGATTGACTTTCATCATGTCCGGGAACTTATATCTTCATGCCAAATTCAAATTGCATTCTTTCTTTCCAAGTATCAAATATATGATATTCTCACCAAACCTCTAGGTACACTATGCGAGATTGAAGGGATGAACACTATGCGAGAGTGTTTAGGGTGAATTTATAGTGTTTTTAACGATATATTTTATATCAATTTCCCCTATATGTGGATTCTTTTCATAGAAATCGAGCTTTATATTGAAATATTGAGCAAGTGATGTTTTTAATGGGTTAGTTGCAAAATTGTATGATTTATGTGTAAAATTGATGGTTTTATATTGATTTGGAAGATACTACATTTTGCAATAAGTTTGATGACTTGTAGGTACACAATTCCGGCTTGGAAAAGGATAAAGAAGGAAGATAAGAGATGAGATTGAAGTTATGTGTCAAACTGAACTGGCGTTCACTTGTTGCGTCCATTGGACGGGCGTTTACAAGTCTGGACTGGCGTCCAGGAGGTGCCATTCGATTCAGGAAGTTTGGATTTCCACTGGACGTGCGTCTGTTGCACTGTCCAGTGGACTGGCGTTCAAAGATGTGGACGAGCGTCCAAGAAGAAGAAGCTGATTCAGGATGTGGCTGTTTTTCCTGAACTGGCGTCCAATTTTGCATAAGACGTGCGTCCACTCAAGACTCGGCCCGAATCAAACAATTTACGTACCCTGGACGGGCGTCCACGGCCGACTTAAGCATAGCCGACTTATTTCCCTATATATAGCAAATGCGCGCCCCAACCCTAATAATAATCAGATTTTCTATACACAAAACACACGCAACAGCCGCACTTCTGAGGCTTTCAAGGCCGATCACCCGAGCCTTGTGCTCGGGTGATCCGGGTTAGATTAGGATGCTTTTATTTTCGTTGTTGATTCATGGAGATCATCCATTGTACCAAACTATGTGAGTTTATCTTCTAATTTATTCAATCCTTTGTTTATTCTTATGATCTTTGATTTGTTTTGTATCTTTCTATGATTTATGATGCTATTGTGTGACTAGATCGAGAGATTGGTTGCTAATTGTTGTCTAACGTTGATGAGAATCATTGTTAGGCTAGATCACCATAGAAAGATAGGATCCTTAATCGTTAATTCGTGACAAATTAATTGATTAATTATCTAGGTTGCTAGATTCTAAAATACGAGAGTTAACTTGAATCTACACCTTCGTTTTGTATGAAATTGGTCTCAACATTCGAGAGAGGAGAGATCGATAATTGAATTCACTAAGAGATTAGGAATTCATAGCTTGAGAAACGGATTCACTAAGGAATTAGGAGTTCGTATCTCGTGTAAAGGTGAAACCACAATATTGAATTAAAATCATGAGATGAACTTGGATTGAAATCACTTGGTTTGTATATTGTTTGATTCCATGTATCTTTGTTTTATGTTTTGTTTCTCTATTGTTTGTTATAGTTTAGATTTATGACATCTGTTCTATGTGTTTATATGTTTGTTCTTTCGTTTATTTGTTTTCATAAGTAACAATTGAAAGGAATTAATAAAACTAGGTTCAACAACCCAATTCCTTGTGGATCGACCCCTTACTTATTCCGCTTTGCTAGCAATTACCCGGTATTCGGCCGGTTAGGAGTTAGTTTTGCATATAGGTTAGGGTTTATAAATTGTGTTTTGTTTAATGATGCAAAATTATCCCCAAACAGAGAGCTTCCTACATACCCTGGCTTTGAGGGATCGAGTATATTGTACTTCTCTTTTGTCAGGAAGATAGATCATATTGAACTACCATCTCTCTTAAAAGCTTAAGCTGGTGAGGAGGTAGATAATTAACATTTTATATATCACAATGTGTCCCCTCAAGTGTGGACCTTCATAGGAGTTAGATAATTAACATTTTATATATCACAATACGCCCCCTCAAGTGTGGACCCTCGTACAGAATTAACATTTTATATATCACAATACGCCCCCTCAAGTGTGGGTCTGTAAGAGGAGAGAAAAACCCAACACTTGATTTGTTTATTTTTTAGAGTGGGCCAGTAAGAGAAGATAAAGGCCCAATACTTGATTGATTTTTTTTGTTGTTGAAAATTGTACTTGGAGTGGGGTTTGAACCAATGACCTATGGCTCTGATACTATGTTGAACTACCATCTCTCCCAAAAGCTTAAGTTGATGGAGAGGTAGATAATTAACATTTTATATATCAAAAGAGATCATAACTAGCCCACTGCTAGATACATGTGTATCTATCTATGTTTGGATATTGTGCAACACGTCTATAAGAGATATTTGGGTCATTGAAATGTAGTGGTTACAAATACCAAGAAAGTGTAAAAAAAAAATGATGAAAGCAGAGAAAATGTTTAAAACCAAAAAAGAAGCCTGGAGTTCTCATACCATGAAAAAATCAAAAAAAATCGTAATGTGGAAAAGCTTTGATTTATTCCATTGAGATAGGCAGCATATATTCACAATTTTGAAACCACATGATAAGATCTATGTTAATGTACATGATGTTTATCTTTCTAACTTATTTTTCCACTAGTAATCAAATCTTTACAAAATACATTACATAAAAATTATTTTACAATATGCTTTAATATTGTTTGCGTATAAATCAAGGCTTGAAGGCATGTCAAATTTAAGGTGTAATTCATTCATTATACCTTGAAAACAATGTTGTTATAGGAATTGATTATTTCACAAGTACAAAGCCAGGTATGACATGTTTCAATTTTTTATTTTTAGAAGCCTCTAATACGTCGGAATGGTAAAAGAATTGTAAGATGAATTTTATTTAATTTAATTTTAACGTATGAAACCCTTATTTCTATTTTTCATATTAATTTGTTTAGGAAAAACAGCTTTCAGTCCTGCAATATTTTTTGTGTCGAATGTAATAACAAACTCAAAAAAGATACGAGAAATGAAAAAGGTTTAAACTCATAACAATAAAAAGAACTTTATTCTTGATGATGTGCTATGAGTTTGGAAAGAAAGGCTCAAAAACTAGTGAGCTACACACAATTTTTAGGATTGTGTCATAAAGTATTAGCTATGGCTATTTTGAGCTACTTTGGTGAACTGCAAACAATGAAGCCATTGCAAGTGCTACTTTTGTTTGGTCCATTATCCGTACATGTGAAGTTTTTAGGCATTGCGCTTGCTCCATACTTTCCTAAAGCTAAGCCAAAACAATCTAACGTGCTTTTGTCCTCGCACTTAGCATTTCTGGTTAAGCTTGTAGGGCAGTACTTAGGCTGCTGACCTGCAAACAAAGACCACAAAATAGAGTTTTAGTAATCCAAGAAACAAAATTATATACACATACAGACACACTATTTTTAGATTCTGAAACGGAAAATTGTTGTCCGTAGAAAAAATATCCAAAATCAAACTCTCAATAATATTTGTTCATGTTTGATCCTAGATACTTGATCGAGGATTTTATTTTTAATTACCTTGGGAAATGTTGAGAAGAGCTAGGATGAGTACCAAAGCAATAGCTGCTTGTGCTATGAACTTCTTCATTTTCTACAGCTTTCTATACTTTTCTCTACTGACTTTTTCTTGTTCTTTTTTCAGTGTTTGGATGGATGAGAAATCTCTTCCGTGTTCCCATATTTATAGCTTCAGTGGTAGCTTGGATAAATAGTTGGCCTACTTAATTTCCATACTAAAAGATATTGTCTACATACGCTTTTCTTCGTTCCATCCATGTTCCGTACCCCGATCATTCAAAAAGGTATGTTTGTTATCACAATTAATATGAAAATTCTCACATATAATTTAATCAATCTCCACAAGCAGAATTAGACATCAACGTTCCACATACAATATTTAGATACTTGATTAATTTAACTCTTTTAATTTTCTACTTTTATTTTTGAAAAGGATCTAAAATCAGTTGTTGGCTTCCAACATCATATAAAATCTAAAAATAAAACAATGACAGATTAGCCAAATGCTTATTTTTACAATGTATCATGGTAATGTAGTGCAAGGGGATCTAGGGATATTATAACACATACATTTCTATAATAATATCACATTATATTATATTGTCCTTAAGTCTCCTAACTAGCTTTTTCTGACCAATATTGGCCTTTGTGTGCCTTGTAGGCCAGACTTTTTGCCCGAGGTCAAACTTAAGAATTGGTGTCAAGTTTATTGTGTATAAATTTGTAAATTACTTACATCTCCAATAGCTTATCTTTTTAGAGATATGATAATTCCATCTTATATTGTGATTATAAAGATTCATTTTATTATATTGTATGTAAATTTTCGATTAGATTTATCAAATGCAATGTCGGTACGATGTATCAGTACAAACAAAATGTTTATAAACCCCTTCCAAAACAATGATGATTTTGTGTCCATTCGTTATTAACTCAATTTCCTCTTTCGAAGGACGTGTACAAACCATAGAGAATGATGGTGAAATGTATCAAGATAAAGATAAATCACATCAAACTTCTTGAAACATAAGATTCTATAATGATTTTTCAATATAATGATAATAGGTAAACATAAATTTTTTCATAGAAAAATCGTAATTTTTTCACCCCATAAATTTTTTAAATCATTCTAACTCTTAAATCATCGTATAATTTTTATGTAATATTTTAGTTTTCAAATTACGGTAAGCAAATCATTTTCATTAACCATTACTCCTCGTTTTGGAGAAACACCGTGTCTTACCGCATTTGATAACGGCTCTCAAGAAAGTCAACTTAGGTGCCGTTTGTTAAATCTGAAATCTGAAGTGTGAAATCTGTATTGGCCTTTGTGTGCCTTGTAGGCCACACTCTTTGCATGAGGTCAAACTTAAGAATTGGTGTTAAGTTTATTATGTAATTTGTAAATTACTTACATCTCTACTTTTTCAAAGATATGATAATTCAATCTTATATTGTGATTATAAAGATTAGTTTTATTATAAATATTTGTATGTACATTTAGGATTAGATTTATCAAATGCAAGGTCGGTACGATGTATCAGTACAAACGAAATGTTTACGAACCCCTTCCAAAAAATGATGAATTTGTCTCCATTCGTTTTTTTTAATAACTTGTAATTTTACTAATGATCAGAAAAAAAATTACAAGTGTTTCCATCCATGGCCTCCTCACTCGAATAATGTCATCAGTGGGCAACCCCGCCTCCTTAAAACCCTAGTCCGAAAAACCTGGGGTGGGAAAAATCGGGTGCTAGGGAAAGAGTACGGGCATTGACTCACTGGAAAGAACTTCCAGCACAAGGAAAAAATAAAAACATCATTTTTGATATTCCTATAAATCCTATCAATCTTCAAGTGCTTCCCTTCAGCCATTTTTGCTGCTGTCTTTTGTCTTATTTTGTTGCATAACTCTCTCCACTTGTAGTGCATCCTATCACCATTTGCAAGCCAAGCATTAATCCATAGAAGCCTTGGACTGATGAAGTCATCATAGTGATTCATGTTCGACCTAAACTTGCCATGAACCATATTTGAAGACAATCTGTAGAGAAAATCTAAGTACAAAATGGCACAGAGAATAAAGATACAACTGGTTTGCACCCTTCGAAAAGGAGTGAAGGGTGCTTCCAAGTGTAATGACCGTCTAAAAAATGCTATCCAATAATGGTATTTGACATGGGGCAGTATGTAGCAGATCTTCAAGTAGGATAGCTCTAAGCTTCCCATCAGCCTCCCCCCTATGAATAGTACTGCTTTGTGTTGAGTTGAACTAGCCTTTTTAGCCAAGAAGTCACCGCCATATTGCCTTCTCTCGAATATATGTCGATCTTAGAAATTATTCGTGCAAAGTCTCGGTCAATAAACTTATCTCATTCACATATCTCCATGGAGGCTGGGACTTGCCATGAATCATCTCAACAAGAAACTTAGAATCAGACTCTATTTTCACATTCTGAAGTTGCAGGTCAATGCATTGCTGTGTGCCATCAATTAGAGCCTTCAGTTCAGCCTCAAAATTTGTAGCAATACCATAAGCTCTAGTACCTGCAACAACAAGAGCACTATGCTCATCACGGATGATGAAACCCCCCAGCTATTCCACGATTTTGAAGGGAGGAACCATCAGTATTAAGTTTATAGGCAGCCAGAGGAGGAGCATGCTATCTGATAGCAATGGCAGTCTTCTGTGGCCTAGTTGCAAGATTTTTAAGAAGGCTGTGTTAACTAGGATTAAATCATCACTATTCTTTTTGGTGAGATTCATAGTCTGGCATGTGCTTTGCAGATCAGCAATAATATTTTTGACAATCTGATTGGTATTCATGGTGGGCTCATGTAATATGCTGCATCTATCTTTCCAAAGACCCCAAAAAATCAAAGAAGGGATGATCCGAATAACCTTACCAAGAGCTCCCATAATGTTAGTACATCTCTAATCCTTTTGGACATCCTGAAGATTTTCACGAAGAAAGGTTAATATTTAAGAGCATGTTGAAAGAAATTCCATATATACTTCTTGGGCTCTAGGACAGCTCCAGAACACATGACCCATATTATCATCATGATAGCAGTTTAAACATTTAAAAGGCCCTGAAAATCCCATCTTATGCAGCTGTTCAGCAAAAGGCAGCAGACCATTGCATAGCTTCCAGTTAAAAAGTGCAATTCTGAGGGGAATATGGGGCTTCCAGATTTCTCCTAATTCAAACAAAGATGATCTCTTGGTTCTAAGAATTTCATAAGCATAGGAGACAGAAAACTGACCAGAATTAACCAAAGTCCACACCCATTTATTAACATGGCTTGTAAGATAAGCCATATTCTGGTCAGTGCATTCTTGAACAGGACCTAGCAGCTTCCAAGCATAGAGCATATAAAGAGGGTAGGATCCAGACATCACTTTCCTGGCCCACAAACCTTGCTGCTGATGAATCTTCCACCATAGTTTACAAGGAAGAGCCGCCGAAAAAAGTCCGTAGGCTCCTAATACCAAGACCATTTTCTCGTTGTTGGATAGCACATATTTTGCTAGCTCCTCCGGTGCCTTCTCCTATGATTGTCACTTTGTCATGCCAAAGGAAGTTGGCCATAATATGTTCCGATCTCGAATAGTAGTCATGGGCGGCTTAATAGCAGACATAATGTTAATAGGAATAGAGGATAAAACATGTCGATGAGGACTAGTCCGCTCAGGGAGATAAATATTTTGTGTACCATTTGTTGAGCTTAGCTTCAAATTTATCAATAAGGGATTGGAAGTATGAAGATTTGGTTCTGCCATAAAAAACTGGACATCCCAAGTAGGTGAATGGGAAAGTGGCTTGTTGAAAACCAGTTATAGCTTCCACACCCTGAATGGCATTTTGAGGAGCTCTACTAGACATAATAAAAGAGCTTTTGCTTCTATTGACCTTCTGTCCAGAGGCCCTTTCATAAGTATCCAAAAAACTGGCCAACTTATTGATGGTAGTCCTAGCAGCTCTAGCAAAAATTATAAGGTCATCAGCATAAAGAGAGTGAGTAATAGGAGCAAAGCCAGTAGGGGTAGCATAGGTATCTGTACCAGGGGTCATGATTCTCTTTAAACCTTTAGAGATAGCTTCAGTTAGAATGATGAACAAATATGGAGAGAGGGGGTCACCTTGTTTAATACCTCTTGTAGAAGAGAAAAACCCAACATGAGATCCATTGAAAAGAATAGAGAAGTGACTGCCAGAGAGATTATTCATAATCAAATGTATGAAAGGCTCTTCAAACCCAAATTTTTGAAGCAATCTGCCCAGAAAATACCAAGAGACCCTGTCAAAAGCCTTCATGATATCCAGCTTGAAAATATTATTATGGCCACTAGCCTTTTTGTGGATGAACTGAGCTAATTCTTGGACCAACAAGACATTATCAGCAATGTCCTTTCCTTGCAAGAAGACAAATTGTTCTCAGATATAATGAGAGGTAGTAAGAGCTGAAGTCTGGAGGTCAGAATCTTAGTGCAGATCTTGTTAAAGAAGGTGCTAAGAGATATAGGCCTATAATCAGCAAAGGATGTAGGAGTAGCTTTTTTAGCAATGAGAGTAATTAGAGTAGATCCCACTGCCTTGGGGATGTTATTGCCAGAGAAAAATTCTTGTACAGCATGATACACATCCATTTGAATAATGTTCCGGCGAGTGTACGCAAAATAAGCCGAGAAACCATAAACCCCGGGAGCACTTGCGGGATCTAAATCAAAGACAGCCTTCTTAAACTCTTCCATAGTGATAGGTTTAGTTAAAGAAACATTGTCTTCATGAGTAATTAGGGTAGGTATGAAATCTAGAAGATACTGAATATCACTTTCAGTAGATTGCTCTTCCTGATTAAGTAAGACAGCAAAGAATCTGATAGCCTCTTGTGCAATCTCAGCCTGATTAGTACACCAGTCTCCATTAGCATCCTGGATTCTAAGAATTTGCATCTTGCTAGTCTTATCTTTTACAGAGGCATGGAAGAAGCTTGTATTTCTGTCTCCTTCTTTAAACCACTTATACTTGGATTTTGGCCTCCAGAACTCCTCATGCTGTGCTAAAGCTAGAAAATATTCTGTATTTAATTGATGAGTTTTCTCCCTGTTTTCAGGACTATGATTCTGATCATAAATAACTTCATGCTCCAAAACCTTAGCTTCCAACTCCAACATTTTTTTATGGACATCCCCGAAAACCTGTTTGTTCCAGATCTTCAAAGCATGCATAAGAAGATTGAGTTTATATATAAAACTTACCATAGAAATGGCTACCTCATGTGCATTCCATTCCTGCTGTACCACACTGTGAAAATCTTTATGCATAGTCCACATATTCTGAAATTTGAAGACAGAGGGGCCCTTTTTTCTAACCTCTGGATCAAAGCTCAAAGGTCTATGATCTGATCCTGCCCTGCCCAAAATCTTGACTAAACCACTGCCAAAAGTGTCTAACCAGCTTTCATTAATCAGCACCCTATCCAATTGAATTTGTCTCCATTCGTTATTAACTCAATTTCCTATTTTGTAGGACGTGTACAAACCATAGAGAAAGATGATGAAATGTATCAAGATATAGATAAATCACATCAAACTTCTTGAAACATAAGATTCTATAATGGTTTATCAATATAATTATAATAGGAAAACATTAATTTTTCACAGAAAAATCATAATTTATTCAGAGCATAAATTTTTTAAATCTTTCTAAATCATTAATCATATTCTAGTCGTCAAATAATGTTTCCGTAAAATTTTAGATTTCAAATTATTGTAAGCTAATCACTTTCATTAACAATTACTCCTCATGTTGGAGAAACATTGTGTCATACCACGTTAGATCTCGGCTCTCAAGAAAGTCATCTTAGTCTATTTACCACCATGTTTTGATTTTCATACTTGTGATGATTAGCGAGTATGACCATTGAAATGAAAAATATGCATTCGATTAAATTATGTTTTATATAAAGATTATAACGTTAAATCATTAATTAAGCAGTTATGACTATAAAGTATATAAAATGTATTTTTACTACATTAACTAATTATTCAATCGACATATGAATTTGAATTTTTATTTTACGAGATTACCCTCTGGAATAAGGAAGACCGCCAAACATTGAACCAACAAATTTGTTTGAATTGTGAACGTTTATATCCTCAAGCCTTAATTCTCGATGCTACTTATTTTCATGAATTGTCATTGACAAACAACGACCATTTTTCTAACACATAGACCGTAGAGGAACTTCATCATGTGTTGGGCTCTCGATTTAAATGAGAAAATGATGCCAGAAAATCATGAAATTGTGCAAATGTATAGTATATACGGGGCTTTCTTGGCGTTAGAGAAAAAAATATGACTCAAAAGACTTGATGCTACTTGAAATTCTCGGCGATGGAGTTCAGAACACATCACGTCATAATGTCTGATTTAGTGCATGTAGAGTGAAATATGTAGTTAAAGCGTAAAATGATGAACACAACTTAATGAAATCGTTGAAGGGCTGAACACTATGCGAGAGCATCCTACTTACCCAGGCTTTGAGGGATCAAGTATATTGTACTTCTCTTTTTTAAGAGAGAGATTTTTGGGTCCTTGAAATGCAGTGGTTACAAATTCCAAGAGAGAGTAAAAAAATGATGAGAGTAGAGCAAAGGTTTGAAATTGAAAAAGAAGCCTGGAGTTTTGATACCATGAAAAAATAAGAAGAAATCGAAATGTCGGAAAGCATGATTTATTCCATTGAGATAGGCCGTATATATTGATATTTTTAAAACCACTCGATAAGATCTATCTTATTGTACCTGTTGTTTATCTTTCTAACTCATTTTTCAACTAGTATCTCACAGGCACAATCATATCTTTACAAAAAATAAACATTACAAAAAATTATTTTACAATATCTGTTAATATTGTTTGCGTATAAATCAAGGTTTGAAGGCACGTCAAATTTAAGGTGCAATTCATTCATTATACCTTGAAAACAATGTTGTTATATTTTTGGAATTGATTATTTTACAAGTAGAAAGCCATGTATGACATGTATCAATTTTTTATTTTTAGAAGACTCTAATTTGAAATGTTTCTTGATATTGTAATAAACTTTGTTAAGGAAATCTTAGTTATTAAGCCTAGTTTTTTAACATATCATAAACTGGGTATTCAGTAGGAAAAAAAAGTCCTTAAGCATAGCTTATGGTATTGCGGTCAAATGTATTTTGTTACGTCTCTATATTTATTTTTATACGTATTTACAACACCTTTTCGTGTATCAACTGTACATTTCTACATTCGTTCGATATTTCGCCCATAATAGTTGTTAAAATGTCGGAATGGTACAAAAAAATGTAAGATGAATTTTAGTTAATTTATTTTAAAGGTATGAAACCCTTATTTCTATTTTCGATTTTAATTTGTTTAGGAAAAAAATCTTTTAGTAGAGCAATATTTTTTTTGGGATGTAATAACAAACTCAAAAAAGATACGAGAAATGAAAAATGTTTAAACACATATCAATAAAAAGAACTTTATTCTTGATGATGTGCTATGTGTTTGGAAAGAAAGGCTCAAAAACTAGTGAGCCTACACAAAATTTTTAGGATCGTGCCATAAAGCATTAGCTATTGCTATTTTGATCTACTTTGGTGAATTGCAAACAATGAAGCCATTACAAATGCTGCTGTTTGGTCCATTAGCCGTACATGTGAAGTTTTTATGCATGGCGCTAGCTCCATATATACTTTCCTAAAGCTAAGCCAAAACAATCTAACGTTCTCTTGTCCTCGCACTTAGCATTTCTGGTTAAGCTTGTAGGGCAGTATTTAGGCTGCTGACCTGCAAACAAAGACCACCAAATCGAGTTTCAGTCATCCGAAAAACAAAATTATATATAAGTGCACTATCGAAAATCAAACACTCAGTAATATTTGTTCATGTTTGATCTTGTATATTTGATCGAGGATTTTCTTTTTAATTACCTTGGGAAATGTAGAGAAGAGCTAGGATGAGTACCAAAGCAATGGGTGCTTGTGCTATGAACTTCTTCATTTTCAACAGCTTTCTATCTCACGATCAAATATTTTTTTCTCTACCGACTTTTTCTTGTACTTTTTATGTGTTTGGATGGATGAGAAATATTTTCTGTGTTCCCATATTTATAGCTTCATTGGTAGCTTGGATTGATAGTTGGACTACTTAATTTCCATATTAAAAGATATTGTCTACATACGCTTTTCTTCGTTCCATCCATGTTTCATACCCCGATCATTTGGAAAGGTATGTTGTTAGCACAATTAATATGAAAATTCTCAGATATAATTTAATCAGTGTGCCTCTTTAAATTTATTTGACAACAACTTTTAAGTGATTTAAATACCATTAATTTATCAAGTGCATATCTAATTTTTTTATTTTCGTCCTAAAATGAGCGGATATGTATCTTATAACAATATCAATGTCAAAAATAGATATTCATGTCATTATTTTTTCATATTTTTTGTCAAGTTTAATCATTCTCCACATGCAGAATTAAACATCAACGTTCCACATACAATTTTTAGATACTTGATTAATTTAATCTTTTAATTTTCTACTTTAATTTTTATAAAAGGATCTAAAATCAGCTATTGGCTTACTACATTGTATAAAATCTAAAAAATAAAACAATGATATATTTGCCAAATGCTTATTTTTCAATGTATCATTGTAATGTAGTGTAACCGGATCTAGAGAGGTTATAACACATACCCTTCTATAATAATATCACCTTAAATTATGTTGTCTTTAAGTCTCATAACTAGATTTTTCTGACCAATATTGGCCTTTATGTGCCTTGTACGCCACATTCTTTGCATGAGGTCAAATATAAGAATTGGTGTTAAGTTTATTGTGTAATTTGTAAATTACTTACATCTCCAATAACTTATCTTTTTCAAAGATATGACAATTCAATCTTATATTGTGATTATAAAGATTAGTTTTTTATAAATATTTGTATGTAAATTTCCGATTAGATTTATCAAATGCAAGGTCGGTACGATGTATCAATACAAACAAAATGTTTATGAACCCCTTTCAAAAAATGATGAATTTGTCTCCATTCGTTATTAACTGAATTCCCTATTTTGTAGGACGCGTACAAACCATAGAGAATGATGATGACATGTATCAAGATATAGATAAATCACATCAAACTTCTTAGAACATAGGATTCTATAATGAATTATCAATACAATTATAATAGGTAAACATAACCGCATAAATTTTATAAATCTTTCTAAATCATTAATCATATTCTAGTCGTCAAATAATGTTTCTGTAAAATTTTAGATTTCAAATTATTGTAAACTAATCACTTTCATTAACAATTACTCCTCATTTTGGAGAAACATTGTGCCTTACCGCATTGGATATCGGCTCTCAAGAAAGTCAACTTAGTCTATTTACCATGTTTTGATTTTCATACTTGTGATGATTAGCGAGTACGACCATGGAAATGAAAAATATGCATTCGATTAAATTATGTTTTATATAAAGATTATAACGTTAAATCATTATTTAATTAGGTATGACTATAATGTATATAAAATGTTTTTTTACTACATTAACTAATTATTCAATCGACGTAGGAATTTGAACTATTATTTTACAAGATTACCCTCTGGAATAAGGAAGACTGCTCAAATTAGTTTGAACTGTGAATGTTTATGACCTCAAGCCTTACTAATTCTCGATGCTACTTATTTTTCATGAATTGTCATTGACAAAGAACGACCATTTTTCTAACACATAGACCATAGCGGAACTTAATCGTGTGCTGGGCTTCTCAATTTAAATGAGAAAATGATGTCAGAATGACAAAATAATCGTGAAATTATGCAAACACATAGTATATGCAGGGCTTTCTTGGCGTTAGAGATAAGAATATGACTCAAAATACTTGATGCTACTTGAAATTCTCGGCGATGGATTTTCAGAACACATCACGTCATAATATAAGATTTAGTCTATGGAGAGTGAAATATGAAGTAAACGCGTAAAATGATGAACACAAGTTAATGAACTCGTTGAAGAGCAGAACTCTATGCGAGAGCATCCTACATACCCTGGATTTGAGGGATCGAGTATATTGTACTTCTCTTTTGTAAGAGAGAGATTTTTGGGTCCTTGAAATGCAGTGGTTAAAAATTCCAAGAGAGAGTAAAAAAACGATGAAAGCAGAGCAAAGGTTTGAAACTGAAAAAGAAGCCTGGAGTTTTGATACCATGAAAAAATAAGAAGAAATAGAAATGTGGAAAAGCTTGATTTATTCCATTGAGATAGGCCGTATATATTGACATTTTTAAAACAACTTGATCGATCTATCTTAATGTACCTGTTGTTTATCTTTCAAACTCGTTTTTCCACTAGTATCTCACCAGTACAATCGTATCTTTACCAAAAAACATTACAAAAAATTTATTTTTCAATATCCGTTAATATTGTTTGTGTATAAATCCAGGCTTAAAGGCACGTCAAATTTAAGGTGTAATTCATTCATTATACCATGAAAACAATGTTGTTATATTTATGGAATTGATTATTTTACAAGTAGATAGCCAGGTATGACATGTATCAATTTTTTATTTTTAGAAGCCTCTAATTGGAAATGTTTCTTGATATTGTTATAAACTTTCTTAAGGAAATCTTAGTTATTAAGCATAGTTTTTTAACATATAATAAACTAGGTATTCAGTAGAAAGTCCTTAAGCATAGCTTATCGTTTTGCGGTCAAATGTATTTTGTTACGTCTCTATATTTATTTTGATACGTATTTACAACACCTTTTATTGTATCAACTGTATATTTCTACTTTCTTTCGATATTCGCCCATAAAAATTGTTAAAATGTCGGAATGGTACAAAAAAAATGTAAGATGAATTTTAGTGAAATTCTTTTAAATGTATGAAACCCTTATTTCTATTTTCGATTTTAATTTGTTTAGGGAAAAAAGCTTTCCGTAGTGCACTATTTTTTTGTGGGATGTAATAACAAACTCAAAAAATGTACGAGAAATGAAAAATGTTTAAACACATATCAATAAAAAGAACTTTATTCTTGATGACGTGCGATGTGTTTGGAAAGAAAGGCTCAAAAACTAGTGAGCCTACACAAAAATTTTAGGACTGTGTCATGCATAAAGCACTAGCTATGGCTATTTTGATCTACTATGATGAACTGCAAACAATGAAGCCATTGCAAATGCTGCTGTTTGGTCCATTATCCGTACATGTGAAGTTTTTAGGCATTGCGCTAGCTCCGTACTTTCCTAAAGCTAAGCCAAAACAATCTAATGTGCTCTTGTCCTCGCACTTAGCATTTCTGGTTAAGCTTGTAGGGCAGTACTTAGGTTGCTGACCTGGAAACAAAGACCACCAAATCGAGTTTTAGTCATCCGAAAAACAAAATTATATACACATACAGACGCACTATTTTTAGATTCTAAAACGGAAGAATTATTGTCTACAAAAAAAATCGAAAATCAAACTATCAATCATATTTGTTCATGTTTGATCCTGTATATTTGATCGGGGATTTTCTTTTAATTACCTTGGGAAATGTTGAGAAGAGCTAGGATGAGTACCAAAGCAATGGCGGCTTGTGCTATGAACATCTTCATTTTCTATAGCTTTCTATCTCACGGTCAAATACTTTTTCTCTACTGACTTATTCTTGTTCTTTTTATGTGTTTGGATGGATGAGAAATCTCTTCCGTGTTCCCATATTTATAGCTTCATTGGTAGCATGGATAGATAGTTGGACTACTTAATTTCCATATTAAAAGATATTGTCTACATACGTTTTTCTTCGTTCCATCCATGTTTTATACCCCGATCATTTGGAAAGGTATGTTGTTAGAACAATTAATATGAAAATTCTCAGATATAATTTAATCAGTGTGCCTCTTTAAATTTATTTGACAACAACTTTTAAGTGATTAATATACCATTAATTAATTTATCAAGTGCATATCTAATTTTTTTATTTTCGTCCTAAAATGAGTGGATATGTATCTTATAACAATATCAATGTCAAAATTCGATATTCATGTCATTATTTTTTTCATATTTTTTGACAAGTTTAATCATTCTCCACAAGCGAAATTAGACATCAACGTTTCACATACAATATTTAGATACTTGATTAATTTAACTCTTTTAATTTTTTACTTTAATTTTTGTAAAAGGATCTAAAATTAGTCGTTGGCTTCCTACATCATATAAAATCTAAAAATAAAACAATGACAGATTAGCCAAATGCTTATTTTTACAATCTATCATTGTAATGTAGTGCAATGGGATCTAGAGAGATTATAACACATGCATTTCTATAATATTATCACCTTAAATTATGTTGTCCTTATGTCTCCTAACTAGCTTATTCTGACCAATATTGGCCTTTGTGTGCCTTGTAGGCCAGACTCTTTGCCCGAGGTCAAACTTAAGAATTGGTGTCAAGTTTATTGTGTATAAATTTGTAAATTACTTAAATCTCCAATAAATTATCTTTTTCAGAGATATGATAATTCAATCTGATATTTTGATTATAAAGATTAGTTTTATTAATATATTTATATGTAAATTTCCGATTAGATTTATCAAAGGCAATGTCGGTACGATGTATCAGTACAAACATAATGTTTATGAACCCCTCCAAAAATGATGATTTTGTGTCCTTTCGTTATTAACTCAATTTCCTATTTTGAAGGACGTGTACAAACCATAGAAAATGATGGTCAAATGTATCAAGATAAAGATAAATCACATCAAACTTCTTGAAATAGAAGCTTCTATAATGATTTATCAATATAATGATGTCACAAGCAAGTGACTTAAACTCTACATCCGGTGGAACTAATCGATAGTCGGCGAGTGATGGTCCGATGTAGATGTGTATCCAAGTCTCGTGAAAGTCACCGGAAAGTCCGTTGAGTTTCTTCGGTGTCGCGCCTGCCGAGGGTCTCGCGAGGTTTTGGGTGCGGCGAGTTCTACATCCGTGCATTGATCGACCGAGTTGGGATCGGCGAGAGGGATCCAACATCCGGGGCATTTATTACAAGCCGACAAAGATTCTTGGCAGTTAGGGTGTAGGGATCTGTGCCTATAAATAACAACTGTATCGATCAGTGTAAAGTGTGTAATCCACGTGAATTCAATGCATAATAAAATAACTCTTTTTGTCCATGGAGTAGTCGGCACAACACCGGAAACCAAGTTAAATCCTATGTTCTTCTTGTTTTTTGTTCCTCTGTGTGATTGTTTATGTTAGATTGCTTCTGTGTTTATATTATTGCATATGGATTCTCTCTATCCTGTTATAACAAACTGGTATCAGAGCCAAGGTTCTGAGAGAATCATCTGTACGGACAACCTTTATCTTCACCAAGACCTTCACCGGTGCTAGGAATCTGTGATAAAAGTTGTGATCTTTAGCAAGAAAGATATTTGTAGTTAACGTAAAAACTGACAAATTTATAGGAAGAAACAGTTTTAGTCTGTGGCAAATCAAGATGCGTCCCTTGTTAAAACAACTAGGATCATGGACTTCTTTATTTGGTAAAGGAGATGCCAGCTCAGCAGATTCTGCCAGTCCTAAAGATAAAGCACATTCAACCATCATGTTGTGCTTATCTGATGATGTTATCACTGAAGTTGCTGAGGAAGACACAGCTGCCAAGGTGTGGGCAAAGCTTGAAAGCCTATATATGACTAAGTCATTAACCAACAAGTTGCTGCTGAAGCAGAGACTATTTAGTCTGAGGATGCATGAAGGAGGTCTGCTGAGGGAACATCTGGATCAGCTGAACACAATATTATTTGATCTCAGGAATATTGATGTTAAAATTTAAGATGAAGATGCAGCCCTAATCCTGTTGGTTTCATTACCAAGTTAATATGAAAACTTTGTGTAGTCCTTTATAGTTGGGAAAGATACAGTGGCTTTAGAGGATGTGAGGGAATCTTTGCATGCCAGGGAGCTAAGACACAAGCCAGCAGGGACAGACATACAGGCTGCTAGACTAGTAGTCAGTAACAGTGGGAAAGGGCATGCAGAAGAAGAAATCCAAGAAAGGTAGTTCCAAAGGTCCTAAGTCCACCATGTTTTGATTTTCATACTTGTGATGATTAGCGAGTATGACCACGGAAATGAAAAATATGCATTCGATTAAATTATGTTTTATATAAAGATTATAACGTTAAATCATTAATTAAGCAGTTATGACTATAAAGTATATAAAATGTATTTTTACTACATTAACTAATTATTCAATCGACATAAGAATTTGAATTTTTATTTTACGAGATTACCCTCTGGAATAAGGAAGACCGCCAAACATTGAACCAACAAATTTGTTTGAATTGTGAACGTTTATATCCTCAAGCCTTAATTCTCGATGCTACTTATTTTCATGAATTGTCATTGACAAACAACGACCATTTTTCTAACACATAGACCGTAGAGGAACTTCATCATGTGTTGGGCTCTCGATTTTACATTCATCTTTTTAAGTAACATGTTACCATGTGTGTCCACCGTGAATATGTGTGATTTCCGACAAAATTATCAACAAAGACTTCAGATATATCTCAGACTTTGTTAAAAATGGGGGCCATATTTGGGAAAATTTCAAACAAACGCGATCGGACAAGTTCGTCTTTTAAGATTATGCGAGCGAGCAGTTATTTGAAATTAGATTCAAGGGGACATGTTATGGTGAATTTTCACGCTACGAGCAGACAGCTTCAAACCTTATCTGAAACAAAGGGGGCCGGACTCCGGGATAATTTCATTCATCGAAGTAGTTATTTCAGATAAGGCTTTTCGTGTTCAATTTCGAATCTTATCTCAAACAAAAGGGGCCGGAGGATACTGCTATAATCGGACTCGATATATGCAGTAAATTTGAGCAAAGAATAAACATACAGGCGAGTACAAACGGAACTTCATACATTCAAAAAAAGAAAAACAAGAGAAATATCATTAGAAATGCGAACTAAAGAAAAGTTATACAAATGTGAAATCAAAAGTTATTACATCAAAATATTGTTATATAGGTTGGAATCAATAAAGCTAAACTAAGAATCATCTGGCCGCATGCTTTCATCACCAATGTTTTCAGCTCGAAGAGAAGGATGCATCATATTATCAACATTTGAATCGGACTCCGTTTGCTTGGCCTGCTCTTGATTCTGTCCGTCTTCCTGATTCGCTCAGGTAGCCTGAAATACTAGCTCCCTAAGGTTGCTTCAAGTGGGGGCGCCTCCCAACCGTCAGCCTAAGTCTCCAGTTCGATCTGCGAGAAGGGGATCTGCGGGTGGAAACCCTTTAAATGGTCAGCGAAGGGAGAGGTAAGGATCCAATCCGCAAAGTTTCAATGTCCGGAGTATCACCGCCGTGAGCCCATGCACACCTTACGATATGATAAAATCCCGATCATACCCAATCGGAAATTATCACCCACAACGGCGGCCTTTTTGCGGCTTTCTATCCGGGCTTCAACTCCGGAATCGGTATTAGCGAGTTGCTTCTTCAGAGCGGTATTTGCCTACTGCTCGGCCTCCCACCGGGCTTGGGCCTGATCAATCCGCGCTTGCAGATCCTTCATAGTTTGGGCGGCCTCTTTATCTTTATGAGCCAGCTCACGGTTAACCTTTTCAAGACTCTCAAAGTTCTCCTGTGCCTCGAGCTGCATCTTCTTTGTTTCAGCAAGCTAATTCTTCAGATTGTCACTCTCAGCCAACTGCCCCTTTAGCTCGGTGTTTTCAGCTTCGGCAGAACTGAGCCGTACCCGCAGATCCTCCCCGACCACTCTGGCAACGTTGAAAGCCATGGTAGCATCTCTGCTCGAGGCTATCGTGCTTCTATAGTCGTTTATGAATTGAAGAAGACCAGTGCCAACCTGAAAAGAAAATTCTAAGCAATCGGACTGAAAAAACAAAAAGCAAAAATAAATCAGAGAAGGAAAGAGTGTTTACCATGCTCACCATGGCGCCATACAAACCCCACAGGTCCTTCATATTTTGGAGAAAGGTATGGCGAGGGTCAGTCTGATCCGCCAACACAATCCGGTTCGCGATACCGTGACCGATCTCCGAACTGAACTGGGTTAGGGAGGATCCACCTCAAATGTCTCAGCGGGGCCACATCAGAGATCCCTCTAGAGATTGTCATCACCCTAGTCATAACGATAGGCTACTGATGCATGAACTGCCTATCCAGCAAGACCGTAGGATGACCTTCGGGCCCAACGGGCACATCAACACGAGGCATCATTGCGGTCGTGCCTACAGAAGATGACTTGTCGGCCAGAGATTTGCCTTTATCAGGTCTGGCTTTATCAGCAAAGTCCTTCCCCTGCACATCGTCGGTTCTGGATTTTTTGGATGCTGGAGCCTCTTGCTCACCATCCCCACCCCTAGCGGGGTCAAGCTCCTCAACAACCACTCTCTTTTTCTTATCGCCAACCGGCGGCTTGGATAGAACTATATGCGCCAGCCGCGGCTTTGCTTGCCACTTGTTTTGCGGGTGGCAGGGTCGACTTCCCGGCCTTTTGATGTGAAATTGTGCGGATCTAGGAAAAGCGGTATTTGGATTCAAGTCTTTCTCCTCGACACAACTACAACAATTGCGTAGAAGCACCTTGGAATATTTTTCAAGAGCTACTCGACACGATCTCAACTTATGAGAAAGCACCTTGGAATAACCTCAACACTTAGAAAAACTGTTTCTAAGCACCTTGGTATAGGACACCCACAAAGGTTGCTCATGCCTTTGATAATCCGAAAGAACCTCTATCCAGAGAATTCAACACACTAATCCAAGTGTAGAAAATATGGTTTAGATACAAGTACATAGCTTAGGAATTTATAGGCTAGAAAATACATGAAAATATAGATACATTAGACCAAAATTTCGTGCTATATCATTAACCAAAGGAGGACTTTTGGTTTTTCTAAGTACTTTCTTCAAAGGTTGAATCTTTTGCACTTTGGCTTGATGTATCTTGACAACTTGGATCCAATGATGTTCATCCTTCAAAAATGGCGCCCTTCATGATGATTTTGAGCTTTAATAATTAGCTAATAATACTTAATAAAGTATATATTATCATGTAGTAACATATTATAACATATGACTTAGTGAATAATTATTCTGATGGTCCGCGAGTGATAATGAAGGACTTGAATACTTCACAACTTTCTTCAAACATGGACTTAGATTCATATCATACCCTCCCGGTTGCGAATGATTCGTCCTCGAATCAAAAGGATGTCAAATAGTTCAGAATCATGCATGAATCTTGAATGAATCCACATTATCACCAAACAAACACCCGGATCAAATATGTGTCGAATGTGCAACTTCAAAATTGTAAGCTGATGTCGAGATCCCTACTTCACAAAAGCAACGTGAGAAGTGTATCTTGGTTTGATATAAACGTTGATGGCCCTCGGAACAGCGGAAACATATTCATAGAAACTCAGTGTCGGATAACCATCAAAACATTTAGCAAAAAGATCAATATATATGTGCACTGGTTTTCCACCAAGGTTTTGTCGTTTAAAAACCTTCGTATCTAATAAGCTTTCCACAACAGAGTAATGATCATGTTCCTGCAAAGAAAAATCAACATAGCTGTCACATGATTTTAGTAACATGGTCTCTTCAATTTCTTCAACTGGAATCAACTCTTTAAGTTCTTCTTTTACCATACATTCCTCCAACATCCCTTCTTCTGTAATCACAAATTCAGAACTTTGCTCGTCTTCAATTGTTTCGGTAATTTGAACTTCATTGTCAACAATTAATCCCTCATCATGCATTACTACTTCTTCCACAATATCCTCTAAATTCTCTTGAGATATCTCTAATTTCTCATCAACAAATTCAGATACATTCTTTCTCAATCTCCACAACTTTCTCACATTCCTCCGCTTTCAACTCCACCTTACTATTGTTCTTCGCTTTATCCTCTTCAATCCATTTATTTATCATTTCCTCCACGGTTCGAATAATATCATCCTTAAGACTACTTATAAATTGTTCATAATTAGCAACATCATGATTCTTTGACTTTATGTGCCTTACAATTTCAGCCTTTACCTTTCCCTTTTCCAACTTCCTCCGTACCCGAGATTCCTCAGAAAGTAACTTAGTGTAGTTATAAATAAATGAAAAGATCTTGGAATTCGGACAGAGCGTTGGGGGTGCTGTTTTGAACACATTATGTTTCGAATTTTGAGATGAAGTCAAGAGAGAAAAGATAGATAAATGGATGGTTTAGATGTGGTAAAAATTTGAGGTCATTTGGAGATGTATAGGTTGGCCAAACAATCAGATTTCTGAAACCGGTGCAATCTGTCAGAATAATTTCCAGAATTACAACAGTGACTTACGTCGCAGATTGTTGCCAAACGGTTGAGAATTTGGAAAAACTCAAAGAACAAAAGTTGTATAACACGAAATTTAATATGAGATCACCAAAATGGAAGAGTTTTGGACAGAATTACCGTAGTCAAAATAATGTTGGAATACAAACAGTCACTGCAGATAATGATATAATACCGTCGATTCCGTCTTGTTCTCTGATACCAACTGATGTGAAATTGCACTGATATAGGAAAAGCGGTATTTGGATTCAAGTCTTTCTCCTCGACACAACTACAACAATTGCGTAGAAGCACCTTGGAATATTTTTCGAGAGCTCCTCGACACGGTCTCAACTTGTGAGAAAGCACATTGGAATAACCTCAACACTTAGAAAACCTGTTTCTAAGCACCTTGGTATAGGACACCCACAAAGGTTGCTCAAGCCTTTGATAATCCGAAAGAACCTCTATCTAGAGAATTCAACACACTAATCCAAGTGTAGAAAATATAAAATTTTATTGCAAAAGATGATGGTTTAGATACAAGTACATAGCTTGGGTATTTATAGGCTAGAAAATACATGAAAATATAGATACATTGGACCAAAATTTCGTGCTATATCATTAACCAAAGGAGGACTTTTGGTTTTTCTAAGTACTTTCTTCAAAGGTTGCATCTTTTGAACTTTGGCTTGATGTATCTTGACAACTTGGATCCAATGAATCTAGATTTCTTCCAAGAATGTTCATCCTTCAAAAATGTCGCCCTTCATGATGATTTTGAGCTTTAATAATTAGCTAATAATACTTAATAAAGTATATATTATCATGTAGTAACATATTATAACATATGACTTAGTAAATAATTATTCTGATGGTCCGCGAGCGATAATGACGGACTTGAATAATTCACAACTTTCTTCAAACATGGACTTAGATTCATATCACCTTGGATCCGGAAGCTCCCGGCGCATCTTTTTGGATATCGACCCTAGGGAGCGTAGTCTTGACTCCTTTCAGCTCAGCGGCTCTCTTCTCCGCGCCCTCAGTTTTCCTGGCGCCCAACAAGATATGTTGTTTCAAAGCATCCATGGTACCTACAGGAGATATTGTTTATCAAACGACAGTCAAAATGATAAAATAGGAGCAAAAAAAGGAGCAAAAATGAAAGAAGTAAAAATCGTACTCGGGTCCCAGAACGAAGGGTTGCCAAGACAGACTCTACATTTGGAGGGAATACATTTGCCGAAGTGGCATTCCCCATACCAATCAGGATCAGTGGGCAACGGGTCAACCACCACTAAAGGCTCCCCGATACCCGCTCCGGATAATCCTGCTCTTCTAAGATAAGGTTCGGTGACATCTAGGAGCAGCCTTCTATTAAAGGCCCGGGCTTGCTCCAATCCTTTCCGGGTATACCCGAGCAACTCCTTGAGCTCGGCTATAAACCCGTCATCGGCCTCCTGAGTCTTGATGTTCTTCAGATGATCGGTCTTAAGGGAGTTCGCAGGAAGCTTTGCAAACGGCCATCCTATTCGGGATTCCACCATCATACATCTCTTATCCCACTCTGTCACTTTGTCGGGAAGATCGAATAGAAGCCGAGGTCTACCACTGCTCGACCTAATCCGTGGTTGAATCTGCCCGGCATCACCCTTTTTATTGAAACCGTAAAAATAGAGCAGCGTCACCATCGACGGTTCATGACCACTCAGCCGGCTTATAATGATAAAGGACATCACCACTCGGACTACCCCCAGGCTAAGGTCGCAAGTCATAACTTTCAATTCTTCCATAAATTGAATGAAGAACGGGTCAAAGAGTGGCCTAAGCCCAGCAACCAAGTGGTCGTAATGTAACCACAGATAATCATCCTCATCTCTACCATAAGTCCGCGACACGTTCGTCGCGCCCATATTAGCAAACCGGTAATCCTCCGAAATATCATAGGCGGTCAGCGCCGAGGTATAATCAGCCCGGTCTCGAAACTCCCTCCAACGAGCTATAAGATTGGTGTCGGCCCGTTTCTGCTCCGCCAATTCCTTCTCAACGGCGATGGACCTCTTTTTAGGTGGCCTCTTCTTTTTCTTGGGCTCATCCGATACGACCATTTTTTTGGACTCTTTGGCTTTCCTGGACATAGAGAGCTTCTTTGAAACTTTGGCCCTCTTCGTTCCCACGGCTTCCTTGAACTCAGCCTCTCGAGAAGCTTCCATCTGAGGTACAAGTTTGTGACAAACATTAAGGAGTTCGCTGAGTTTCCGCTGATCCTCATTATCGACCTCACCCTTGGTTGCTCCCTCACCAATTATTTCGACATCCTCTTCAATCTCCTTAGCGCCTGAGTCAGATTTGACCTTGATGGCCTCCTCTCCTTCCTCGGCTGTTCCTTCCACATCACTTGTGCCGACTTCCTCCATGTCGACCTCCTCGGAGCCATAGCCGGCAGCGGCCCAGGTTTTTTCACCTGACTATGTATGCTCTGAAGACATCCTGGAAAAGAGACAGGGCAAGGTGGATCAGATAATCACCTAAACATAGAAGTCGGGCCGAGGTGAGAGCAACCACACCCCGATACCTTGCCCCCCCCATTTACCCTAACAGCCAACCCACAAAAAACCCTGAATTAACCCAGAAAACCCCAAACAAAATCAATTAAGATATGACAACGATCTGGACAGCTATCTACCGATGGGTTTCTGGAAAAAGGGGTGCAAGCATACATGGATGACTTTACGGTTCAATCCTCAGTAGAACCCTAAAATTCTAAAGTATGATTCATACCACATTACGGTTTTCTATCCAAGAAGATGATAAAATCAAAGCAAATAAGCAGTAAAAGGATACGAATTCATACATGATTGACAAAATAGGGATGAAAGGTGGTGCCTTTAGCCTGAAATTGCTTGCTTGCCGGAACTGGCTTGATCTTGCCGGAATTCTCTTGCTACCTTGCCAGAAATATTTTCAGAAAAAAGTGTAAGAGTGAGGGAGGAACCCTCTATTTATAGAGTAAATAGAGGGAGGCATCATTTGGAATTCAAAATTCAAACGCAATTATTGCCAGGAATGGTTACTGAAACCTCTTAGCCAATCAGGTTATGCGGTGGTTCATGTCAAGTGTCACATCATTAACGTCATCCGAGGTGATGTTTCGTGAACTGGTACCACCCTTGCTGGCTCAACTGCTCTGGCCCCAACTGGCGGCTTCAACTCTACGTGGCCTTCTGCCTAGGATTCCTCTGTCCAACGGCCTCGCTTCAAATGGCTTACGACCTCCATTCAACGTGGCTTACGTCCATCTAAACCCGTCCGCTTTATAGCACGGTATCTAAGCCCGATAGAGTATTATCAGCGACTAAACCCGTCCGCTTTATAGCACGGTATCTAAGTGTTAAGGGTGAAAATCTATGTTTTATTATGATATATTTTATGGTATTTTCCCCCTTAATTGGATTAATTGCATAATAAATGGCCCTTATATGGAAATATTGAGCATACTAGGTTTTTAAGGACTTAATTGCAATATTGAATAAATTATGTGTTCTCATCGTGAATTATAATTAATTGGACTTTATTACAGTTTGCGATGTTTTCCCATGTGTTATAGGTATGCTTATCGTGCTCAAATGATGATCAAAAGGGTTAAAATTCGAGCTATAAAGATTTAAGAAGAGATAATGATCGAATGGAGTGGGCAGAAAAGAGATAGAGATGATTTAATCAAGTTTTATTCCAGCTAAACTGGCGTCCAAGTCCCGTCCAGGAGTGGACGGGCGTCTGATAATCCAAACGGGCGTCTAGAGGAAGAATTCAATACTGAGGCATCATGAACTTACTGAACGAACGTTCAGAAGAAGCAGACGAGCGTCCAAGGTGCAAAAAAAGAAGATCAGAGAGTTTGGACGCTATCCAGACGAACGTCTGCGTTGGAGTTCAGAACACCTGGACGAGCGTCTACTTAACCAAACGAGCGTCCGGATCGCCGACTTAGTGAAACCGCCTCAAATCTCTATAAATACTTGCCTATTTTCACACATTGATACACCAATTCTACAATTCTCGAACCCTAAAACCTAGGGGCAGCTTGGCTGCGTTTTTCTACAGTTTTTATCTACTTTTATGCAATTTAATTCCTAGATTAGATTAGATAGATTCATGTCTTTTATTTCATCAATTCAAGTTGCAACAAGGATGCTAAGAGGCTAAAACCCTCTTGAACAAGCGTTGTGAAGCCTTCCTTCAACAATTCGGTTTTGATTCGTGATTAATCTGTGAGTATCTATTTCAAGTTCGTTTCTTTTATCATGTTTCGTATGTTTTTGCATGTTTAATCGAAAGATGCTTGCTTTGATGATTGTTTATTTGATGAAAATCATGTTAACGATAGATCACCGTGATAAAAGAATAGATCTTCGATCTAATTAAAACAAGAGTTATTAGATTGACTTTCTAGATTAGAAATTGAAAGATTTCACGCCTAGGTTAGAAAGACGTAATCTTTAACATCGAAAGATAAAAGATTAGGAAACGAACTTGTCTACGAGAGTAGGAGCTTATGCCTTCGATTAGGTGAATCACGACTTGAGTGGAGATCACGAATTAATCCGATTTAGAATTGAATGTTGATAGGATAGGTGGATCAATTGCTTGTTCGTTCGTTATAATTTGATTTTAATCCTTTAAACTTGAATTGCTAGATTAGTTTACTTTTAATTGCACTCTAGTTTTTATCGCTTTCAATCTTGCCTAGCATTGGATTAATTTCCTCTGTCTAGTTACTTTTATGCATATTTGTTTAGGTTAGTTCTTCGTTTAGGTTAGTTTCGTGACAATAGTTTAGTTGAAAAACAAAAGCTAGGATTCACATTCGTCTAGTTCCCCGTAAGATCGACCCGGCATTAGCCTCCGTACTACGATCTTTGCACTTGAGGTTAACCGGTTTATTACTTGTTGTTTTATATTGATAAAATCCGGGACAAGTTTTTGGCGCCGTTGCCGGGGAACCGGACGGTTGCCTAGTTTTTGTTCTAGTTTTTATTTTGCTTTTAATTCATGTTTTTAGGTTAGATATTCTCAATTTCTGTTTGTGGTTAGTAGTGTAGTTGTTTTTGTTCAATTGTCTGTCGCTTTTAATTGTGTTTTTGTTAGTAGTTGATAAAAAATCTTAGCTCTTAACCTATACTCGTTTTCTGGTTTACCGTACTCGTTTTACTAATCGTTTATTCCCAGTTGGACGAGCGTCCGTTTTACCGTACGCCCGTCCAGTTCTTGCTTCGGTCGGACGAGCGTTTAGTTTACCGGACGCCCGTCCTCCGAAAATTCTTCAATCTGAATCACATCCCGACCTCGCGACGAGCGTTCATACGTCCGGACGCCCGTCCACGGGAATTCGAAATAACGGACGAGCGTTTACATTTAAAACGCCCGTCCATCCTGAAAACCTGGTCAGTCGCTCGTCCATAAGTTTGGACGTTCGTCCGTTCCTCCTTCCCTCTATCATCTTCTTCTTTTCCTCTTTTCTTTTCTCTACGTTTTAATCTTAGATTAGATTATAAGTCTTTAGTTTTAGTCGTTAGTTTCTTAGTTTATAGTTCTCTTTCTCTCCTTCTTTCTTTCTTGCTCAACAACTTGATCTTGGAGCTCGGTGTATGCAAACTCGTAGTCAGAAGGGACCACTAATCTATTCCCCTGACCCCGAGCGGACCATAGTCCGACCCAATAGGCGGAAACTTCGGTTCGACGAAGGAAACGCTCTAGATCAAGAATTTGAGCATTATCTTTCGGGAGAAATCGAAAGAATAGTAATAATGGCAAATGGAAGATAGACGGACGTTGGCCGACTATGCCATGCCCGGCACAAGCCACCATCAACCCCGCAATCGTTATGCCGGCCATTACGGCTCCAACTTTCGAGCTTAAGCCAGGACTTATTCAAATGATGCAGCATGCGTCAATTTTTCACGGCTATCAATCAAAGAACCCCCATACTCACCTACACACATTTCTACATATATGCGGTACTACCCGTATCCAAGGTGTAAGTGAGGACGCAATCAAGCTCAAACTTTTCCCATTTTCCTTGCGAGGGGAAGCACTAGAGTGGTATCACTCTCTCCCTTCGGAATCCATTACGACCCGGGCCGGACTTGAAAAAGAATTTTTGAGTCAATATTTCCCTCCATCAAAGACGGCCCGGTGTTTGAACGAAATCTTCACATTCCATCGGCGGAAAATGAATCTTTCTTTGATTGCTTTGGAAAAGGTTCAAGTCCCTTCTCCGAAAATGTCCCCACCACGGCTTGCCGATGCAAAGGCAAGTCAATACATTCTTCGGCCGGATTGACCGAGCTCACTAAAGGCATGGTCAATAGTTCATCCGGCGGGGCCTTTTTGAAGAAGACTCCGACGAAGGATGGGCATTGTTCGAAGACATTGCCAAATACAACTATGCCCCATCCTATCAAGCTATTCGAGCACCTCCTCCTCCTCCCAAGGTCGAGGAAGTGACTATGCAAAATCCGATTGCCATGTTGCAAAAGCAAATGGCTAATTCTCGACGCCAGACAACATCCCAAATTGTTCCTAATCTGAGTAATCAGACTCTTTCGTTTCCACAGAACTCTCAGGTTCTGTATTGCGAAAGCTGCTATCAACCTGGCCACATGTCCAGCCAGTGTCAGTTTCAATCCCCCGCTGCTCATCAAGTCAACGCTGTTCATAATAATGGACAGTATAATACAATCACATGCCAAGTATGTGATGATCCGGGGCACACTCTCGTTTCCTGTCCCATGATTGGACAAAGTGCAGAAGTGAATGCTTTTTCCGGCCGATCCTAATCCTAGGTTCAACAACCATTCTCCGGCCAGAATAATGCTCAAAATCAGGGCTTCGGCCGTAATCCGAGTTTCAATCGAATCCAAACTCGAACTTCAATTCTAACCCGAGCTTCAATAGAAACCCTGGTTTTGGTTCGAACCAAAGCTCTAATTTTTCCAATCAAACACAAAAGTTTAATCAGAATTGGCCCTCCATTTCCAATTCCAATTATCAGAATCGGCCCAGCCATCCACAAAATCAAAATTTTTCCAATTCTCAAGGCCCCTCGAATTCCAATGACCTCAAGGCTGAATGGAACTCATTCAAAGAGGAGCAAAACAAGAACATTCAGCTCTCCGATGAGTACCAATAAGAACCTTGAAAGACAGATAGGGCACTGGTGGCCGAGCGCTTAGCATCAAGACCCCCCGGCATCCGCCCCGCCACCCGAAAAAAAAATCCTAAGGGCGGTCATGTTGCTCGTGCCGATTTGAGCGACGGCCAATGTACCGACCTCATACCAACAATGCATTATGGACAAGAGGAGGCCGGACAATGAATTTAAGAAGCGGTACACACCGAGTGGTCCCCCCGGCTTCCAGGGAAACCACTAGCCCCTCCCCGCCATTGATAAGGCGGGGAGGGGAAGTTGAGCACCCATCATCCCCTTGGCTGCAAGCAAGTAATCAGGTGGCTGATCCCCTGATAGGTGAAAAGGTTGGAAATCCTCAGGTGGCTGTTCCCCTGAGGACTGAACAAGTTGGAAACCCTCAAGTGGCTGATCCCTTGAGGACTGAAAAAGGAAAAGGAAGTCAGGTGGCTGATCCCCTGACTACGAAAGCTTCTGAAAAGACGGTTCGGTGGAAGGATTTGGAAGACAAAGCTATCGACATCCTCAAAGAGAGTCTTTTCCGAGAATGACTCGAAGAAGCTTCCGTTTCCACCGAGGAAGAGCAACATTCCATTGGTTGAAGACAAAAAGTACGAAAAGGTGCTAAACCTTCGAAAAATACTCGGGTAAATCTGCCATTATCCGAGGTCTTGGTCGAGATGCCTAAGTATACAAAGTTCATCAAGGATGTTGTATCTTCCAAGAAGAAGTTAGCGGGAATGGATCAAGCAATTGGTAAGGAGTGTTCTATGGTCAATTATCAAGACTTACCAACCAAGAGAAGCGACCCAGGCAAATTTGTGCTTACATTGCAGATGGGAGGCCTAGTCTTCCCGAATTCCTTATGTGACCTGGGTGCATCCATCAGCTTGATGCCATTGTCCGTTTGCAATCATCTTGGTTTGCAGAATCTTCTAGAACCCACTACCATGAACTCGGTTCGATAGGTCCTCTAAGAAAGCTTCGGGGATCCTAAGGGACGTATTGGTTCAAATAGATAGGTTTACCTTTCCGGTTGATCGGTACGTCTTGGATATTGAGAAAAGTGAAAGTGTCCCTTTGATTCTCGGAAGACCTTTTCTATCTACGCCTAGAGCCCTCATCGATTGTGATGGTGGGCATGTCACCATTCGAGTTGGTGACCGGAGGTGAGCTATAGTGTTTCGAAATCTATCAATGTACCTTCGGATCTCCAACCGGTCATTCCATTGAGGAGACGTCGATGACTTCAATGACTTCATGGATAAGCAAGTCTTGGTGTAGAGGCGGAATATGAGCGATTGATCGATAATCCGAATAATCATGGTGTGGTCAATCTAGACCGGTTAGCGGTGAATTTGAGGATGAGCTAAGAGAAGAAGCCTTGGCGTAGGACCACCGAGTAAGCTCGGCGATGTTGAGTTGAAGAGTGGTGATCTTAAATCAAGTCTAGAGGATCCTCCCGTAGATTTGGTACGAAGCCGTTGCCTAAACATCTTAAGTATGTGTTTTTAAGAGAAGGTGACAAGCTTCCTTTGATCATCTCTCGCCAAGCTATCTCGTATAGAAGAGCTTAAATTGTTAAACGTCTTGCGCAAAAATGAAAAAGCCTTTGGATGGCGGGTGGGAGATATCCGAGGGATATCTCCCGACATCTGTATGCACAAAATCAAGACGAGGAGGGTGCAAAACAAGTTAGACAACCTCGGAGAGGCTCAACCCTCACATGCAAGAGGTAGTCAAGAAGGAAATTATCAAGCTTCTAGATATGGGTATCATTTACGCCATTGCGGACGGTGAGTGGGTATCCCCAACTCAAGTAGTTCCCAAAAAAGGTGGAATTACTATTGAAAAGAATGAGAAGGGCGAAGAGATAGCATTGAGGCTCGTTACGGGATACAGAGTATGTATCGATTATCGAAAGCTCAATGAGGTCACACCGAAAGATCATTTCCCCTTCCATTCATTGACCGGATGCTTGAGCGTCCGGCGGGGCACGCATTCTACGTTTCCTGGATGGATATTCGGGATACTTCCGATACCCATCGATCCCGTTGACCAAGAGAAGACTACTTTCACTTGCCCTTATGGGACATTCGCCTACGGGCGGATGCCATTTGGTCTCTCGTAATGCCCCCGCCACCTTCCAAAGGTGTATGATGGCGATCTTTGACGGGCTAGTTGAAAAGTGCATGGAGATTTTTATGGATGATTTCTCGCCTTTGGTCAATCCTTCGATGACGCCTCGATAATCTTGATCGGTGTTGTCTAGATGTGTGGAAAAGGACTTAGTGCTTAATTGGGAAAAATGCCATTTCATGGTAGATGAAGGCATAGTCCTTGGCCACAAAGTGTCAGCCAAAGGTATAGAAGTAGATAGAGCCAATGTAGAAGCCATTGAGAAGATGAGTTATCCTAAGAATGTACGCGAAGTCAGAGGTTTCCTAGGACATGTCGGTTTCTATAGGAGATTCATCCAAGATTTTTCCAAAGTAGCCAAGCCCCTATCTACTCGCTCAAGGAAGACATTGAGTTCAATTTCGATGAGAACTCGCAAGCAAGCGTTTGAGGAGCTCAAGAATCGGTTAATATCCGCCCCAATTCTTATATCGCCAGACTGGAACTTGCCCTTTGAACTTATGTGCGATGCATCCAACTATGCTGTTGGTGCAGTCTTAGGACGACGAATCGAAGGAAAGTTCCACCTATCTATTATGCCAGTCACACACTGAATCCTTCTCAAGTTAACTACACGACCACTGAAAAGGAATTATTAGCCGTAGTCTTTGCTATGGATAAGTTTCGTAGTTACCTGCTGGGTGCTCAAGTGATTGTGTGGACTGATCACGCTGCTTTGCGTTATCTCATGACCAAAAAGGAAGCTAAACCACGCTTACTGCGTTGGATACTGACCCTCCAAGAGTTTGACGTTCAAATCAAAGATAAGAAGGGCAGTGAGAACGTAGTGGCGGATCATGTTTCTAGGATGATAAGTGAGGAAAAGGGTGATCCTGAAGATATAGATCTTTACTTTCCTCTAGAAAACATCATGTTGATCGATGGCCGCTCTCCTGATGTTCCATGGTATTCGTCTATTGTGAATTACCTTCATGCCCGTTACCTTGACCCCGAAATGTCGTATCAAGAGAAGAAGAAGTTCTTCTCTGATATGAAATATTTCGTTTGGGATGAACCTTATCTGTTCAAGATCTGCAAAGATGGTTTGCTTAGAAGATGCGTTCCTGAATCTGAGCAACAAGAGATTATCGAGCAATGCCATAGTGGACCAACAGGTGGTCACTTTGGTCCTTGGAAGACGGTTGCTAAGATCTTCCAGTCCGGTTTCTATTGGCCTACAATCTTTAAGGATACAGAAGCCTTCTGTAAAGCTTGCGATAGATGTCAAAGAACCGGAACTCTGACAAGGCGTTTCGACATGCCTTTAAAACCCATCTTAGAGTGCGAAGTCTTTGATGTTTGGGGCATCGATTTTATGGGACCTTTCCCGTCATCGTGTGGCAACAAATACATCTTAGTCTGCGTTGATTATGTTTCGAAATGGGTGGAGGCAGTGGCCACTCCTCACAATGATCATAAAACGGTCATGAAATTTCTGAAGAAGAACATCTTTGTGAGGTTTGGATGTCCTCGAGCCCTGATCAGTGATGAAGGAACGCATTTCTGCAACCGACCTCTAGAGAAAGTCCTTGAAAAGTATGGTGTTCGCCATAAGACCGGCACACCATACCATCCGATGACTAGCGGTCAGGTTGAGCGGAGCAACCAAAGCATCAAGCAAATCCTGGAAAAGACAGTGAACAGTCATAGAAAGGACTGGAGTTTGAAATTGGATGATGCACTATGGGCGTATAGGACTGCTTATAAAACCCCTATGGTTACATCTCCATATCAGATGGTTTACGGCAAGCCATGTCATCTGCCTGTTGAGTTAGAGCATAGGGCTTATTGGGCGACGAAGTTTCTTAACTTTGATTCCCAAACTTGTGGAAAACATCGATTGCGAAGAAATGCATGAGTTAGACGAATTCCGGCTCCAGGCTTACGAAAGCGCCGGGATAAGCAAGGATAAGATGAAACTCCTCCATGACGCAAAAATTAAGAAAAGAGAATTTCAAGTAGGGGAACAAGTTCTTCTTTATAATTCCGGATTACATTTGTTTTCTACGGAAAGCTAAGGACACGATGGTCCGGGCCCTTTACGATTCTCAAAATCATTCCCGGAGGCGTTCTAGAACTACTCGGTTATAAAGATCGGTCGTTTTGAGTTAATGGTCGAGGTGCAAACACTACATTGGAGAACCTACGAGCAAGCCTTTGATTGTTAAATTTCTTGATATCCTTGGATGCGGTGTAAATGAAGTCGAAGACTCGACGAGATTTCACCCAATCGTTTTCCGAGGATAACGGTAGTGGTCTATCACAAGAAGTTCTAGCCGGTAGTTGGGATATGGAGGACTATGCAAGGGAGCAACAACTCAAACGTCGGCGAGAAATCTACAAAAGTGAAAGTCGACCATGGGAAAGGTTCAACGTATCCGGAAAACTCGTCAAAGCTTTAATCCCATGCGTTAAGTGTCGTTTCGCACCACAATCCCGATCGAACTTTAACGAGGTAATGGCGGCGTAAAAGTCAAATGGCCCGACCCGAGTGAATTCAACCGGTGTCGAGCTAACGACATAAACCAAAAGCGCCACTAGGGGGCATCCTAGATATCCAATCTTGTTTAAGTTTTTCTTAGTTCTCTCGTGCTTTAGTATGTTATTTTGGTTAGTTTTACTAAGCTTCTATGTTTCTATCTCGTCGGTAGTTGCTTTCTCGATATGGATCTCTACGGAGTTCGCCACGAGGAGTTCCCACTCATTAGTCGAATCCCGCCGATCACATAGATGATGGACCGGGAGGCACGATAGTTCTTCATGTAGATTTTGACATTAGCACTCGGTTAAGACCATCACGTATGTTATCATTGTTCCACCGTGTTCGGGAGGCGCGATTTCACGACGAGGAGTTGCGGGAGGCCATAGGACGTCCTTACACGATCCTTAATGATCCTATCTTTGAAGGATTTGGCACTAGTGCTTTGCGGGCCGAGCATTTTAGGGGTGTTGAGGTAGGCGGCGAGGATTGGTGTTTGCGGGATGAGTACGACTTCCCTCCGGCTATCGACACGCTTCGACGTCTCATTCGCTTAGTGGATTGGGACGAGATCTACGCAGATTAGTGTTTCCTTAGTTAGTTTAGCTTTCGTCGAGCCCCGACGTAAAACGGAAGCGCTTGGTGGGAGGCAACCCACTGTTTTATTTTTGTCTGTTTTATTTTCAAATTCTCTCATGATTTTCCATATTGTACTTTTGAATTTTAAATTATCAATAATAAAAGTTTCGCATTTAGTTGTTTTATATGATAAGTTTTAAAAAGGGACAATTTTGTGTTTTTCTTGACTGGACGCCCGTCTAGTGATACTGGACGCCAGGTCCGGCTCTCAATTTTCCCGGACGCCCGTCCACGTTATGGGACGCCCGTCCGGAAACAAGCTTTTCCATCCCGTATTCAACTTCTTGCCCGGACGTTCGTCTAAAACTATGGACGCCCGTCCGGATGATTCCCTCCAATCCCGTATTCAAATCAAGTCTTAGGACGAGCGTACGGTACTCGGACGCCCGTCCGCTTCATCACATTTCTAGACAGACGCCCGTCCGCCGAGTTGGACGAGCGTCCACCACCTGTCTATATATACCCCCTCATGCCATGAAACCTCATTCCTTCGAATTTCAAACCGCCTCACCCGACTTTTGCCCTCCTCACAACCTAAATCCATTGATTCAACACCAAATTGGGCGATTTCAAGTGCTATAGGATGCCCCTGACACCCTCTCATCAATTTTCAAAGCCGAATCCCCCAACATTCCATATTATTAGAGAATCGGCCACCTTTAGAGTCCGACTTTGTTCAAGAAAAATCGGATTTTTGGGTCAATTTGGGTTGTTTTGGACGTCTACGAGCATTATCTTCATCTACTCATCATCTTTGGTAAGTTTGTAGCGACTTTTCTTGATTTCTTTCACGTTTTTGTGAGTTCGATCTTCGGGTCGGCTCATTTTCTTGAAATTTATCTCATTTTGTTGCTTTTTCTTCCTGTTTTGGTGTTGTGATGATGTGGTGATGATGGTTGTGGTGGATGGGTTGACATTGTTGAATTGAAATCCCGATTTGGATGTTAAACGGGTACCCTTTGTTGTGCCGTGAATTGTTTTAGTGTTTGTGGTTTTTCAAGTTTAAATCATGGTGCGGATGAAGGGAGTTCAGAAGCGGTTTGGTAAGGGTGTGGCTAGGGAGAGTGGTAAAAAGCGTAAAGAGTTGGACCCTCCCATAGTTGATCCAAATAGGGGCGTAGTGATCCGAGAGCAACCCTCTAGGGCATCACAACAAGCTAGAGCCGATTTGAGAGACGAGTCCACCTCGGAGTCCGAAATCGATTTGGATGTGCCCTTGGCACGGTTTACTAAGACCGCCCGAGGTGGTGAGCCGTCTAGAGATGAAACTGGCCGAGGAGGTTGCTAGGGAGGATGCCGATGAACCTAGGGCCGAGGGACCCCGAAAGAAAGTGAGACCAGCTGTGCCTATCCCTATGCCTCGTCGGTTTGTCAACTCTAAAGCACATGAGGCCTATACCAAACACTATTTCGCTCGGAATATGTTGGTTGAGCGGGCGGTGATAGAGACAAAGGTGGATCCCGTTTTTGTGAAGTTGTTGAAAGATAGGGAATGGGATGCATTGATGAAGATTGTTGAGAGGATTTTGCATCATTTAAACAAAAGAAAATTTATAAACCCTAACTTAGATGCAAAACTAACTCCTAACCGGCCAAACACCGGGTAGTTGATAGTATAGCGAGATAAGTAAGGGGTCGATCCACAAGGAATTGGGATGTTGAATCTAATTTCATTAATCTTTCCAATTGTTACTACTAGTTATTACTAAATCTAAACTAAAGCGGAAAATAAACGGACGAGAGGATTTTTAGTCCAAAGTCGGGAAGGATAAAAACGATAAAAACGAAATAAAGCTACTAACTATGAAATAAATAAACGAAGATGATCATGGTGGATAAACAGTTGAACAAACAAAATCATCCTATCCAACAAATCCCTCTATCTCCTCTCTAAGATTATCTCATGATGATTAACTAAAGATGTGGTTCACCTCACAAAGGTATGAATCCTACTTTCGTAGTAATTCGCCTATCAATCTCATCATCTTTCGATCTATAGAGATTAACGCATACAAAACGAGGTGTAAGATCTTTCAATCTAATAACCTAGATAATCAACCTATCAACTTTCGTTATGTCAAGGTTAAAAAAATCACATCTTTTCTATGGTGATCTACGGTTTAACATGACTCTCATCAAATTAAACATCAACAAGCAACGATCTTTCGATATGCATTGCAATGACAAATAAACATAGAAAAGATACACCTTTAGATAAAGATCATACAAACAAACTTAGATTAAAGAATAGAAAAACCTGATGAAAAGGGTTCAAAAGCTTGAACATGCTCAGCCCCAAAAATCAGCAAAACAGTAACAAAAAGAGAAGAAATTAAAGCACCTAATCTAACCCCGGATCACCCGAGCACAAGGCTCGGGTGACCGGCCTTGAAAGCTCCCGAGAAAAGGCTGCGGCGGTCGCTCGAGTGTTTTCTCGATGTAAAATGTCGAATAATGAATAATTCATGAGGTTTGGGATCTCGCTAATATTTATAGGAAATCGAGGCGGGCACTGCGAACGCCGGTTCAAAGACTTGGAACACCGGTTCTATCTTTGGAACGCCGGTTCCATGCTTCTTCGAGCTCTCGCATTGATTTCCAAGCCTTGAACGCCGCTTTGATATTCGGGACGCCCGTTCAACCTTCGAACGCCCGTTTGGAGTCTTCAAACGCCGCTTAAGCCGAATCCGATTCTTGCTTCTTTTATTTGATCTTATCTCTAACAACCCATCCTTATCCTCTTGTAACAAACCTTATCTCTTGGATATTCTAGATGATTCATGACTTGTCCTCCTTGATCTTATCCTTTTGCCACTTGTCACTTCCACACTTTGACATTTGTAAGCTCCTAAATAATGATGAAATGATACCAAAATGTAATATAATCCCAAAATGATATAAAATCATCAATTAAGCATAAAATTTGATACATTTTGAAATTAACTCATTAAAAATATCATTTGCTCAATATTTAAATATAAATCTCGATTTCTATGAAAAACATAAGAATATGGGGAAAATTGATATAAAATATATCGTTAAAAATCGTATAATTTGACCCTGAACAACTCCCCCATACTTAGCTTTTTGCTCGTCCCGAGCAAAACAAAACAAAAACATACTATCAAGAATCCACATAACCCGACACTAGATGTAGTCGTGCTCACGACAAGCTAGTATTCAAAAATCGAAGTCACTCGGTGATTGTGTGTGCAGAACCTACTAAACTTCCACCAATCCTCTCTTGATGTATTAAATCAAGCACTAACAGTCACCCGGTAAATAAACGAAAGTTTCATTCTTGTCTACAGCACTTACCCTACAAAAATTACTTGTCAAGAATAAAGTAACTAACTCACATTTAAATTCTTTTACTTGGTGTCAAGAAAATACCTTTCAGGTCTCTACTGGGTTTAGATCAACTCGACTCGGAGTTCTAAAAACACAAACTTCTCGCGTCTCAAAAGTATAACACTCTCCCCTACTTAGAGGCAGTCACCCTGAGATCACTCAAACCCGTACTGTCCAAGGTAAACCACACTCCCCAATTGGGGCAGTATCCAAATGGACTCGAGGTGAAATTTATCATATATATATATAAGATATTATATTCTCGCCCAAACTCTTTGGAAACTCTTGATCAGGTATCTTTTCTAACACATTCAAGACTTTTAAGGTTCTCAAGAACACTAAGGTACTGAGATTCTAGCTGTGAGTATAGTACGAATTCTTAACTTTCATCAATGCTAAATAAGTGTTATCTCGCATCGAGAGTTGGCTATCCTTTAACTAACCGGAGACTATTTTATATTTGGTTCTTCATCTAATAGGTTCGTGAAATGAAATTCAAGTGAGTGTCGATCTACTAAATCTATTCTTAGAATATGACACGACTACTGAAAACAACTAAAGGTGCCAGATTATAAAACTAGCATGCAAGTGAAATGACATTACTCGGGACAAAAAACAAAAATTTTGAAAAATTTAGCATTTTTCATAGAAATATGACTAATATGGCAAAAGAGTGTAGATACTAATCCCTTCCCCCACACTTAGATTGCAACTTGTCCTCAAGTTGTACAGAAATAAAAGTTTAGGAACTTAGCTGATTGTATTTCCAAGCTGGCAATTCTGGAAAGAACCCCTGAAGAACCAAAATTGCTTGACTATCCTTGGAAATGTGGAGCATCACAGATCCAAGTAAGCTTGAATAGATCAGTAGACTTGTGGAGCATCACAGGGAATACGACATCGACGTGAAAGCGCACAACAAATATCAAAAGTGTCCCGCATACTTGATCGGTGCAAAAAGAGTCTACGGGGAAAAAGAATTATACATTGAAAACACAAGGAGAATAAATCATAGAGATGTTTCAGATTAAGCTCAGATAAGGATGGAACATATACATGGACATTGCAAAATAGTAGGCTAGGTGCAACTACATTACAATGCAACTACATGATATGTAATCCTAATAAAAGAAAACGCAAACAAAGCTCAGCCGAGCAGTTGTGAAGACAACCCTACGGTGACTACGGCCCTTAAAGAAAAGAAAACAATGCAACTAGATGACATGCAACTAAATGAGATGCACAAATAAAAGAAAATAAAAGAAAGAGAACTAGCCCACTCATTTGCAACATGACATGTATAAAATAAACGTCTACCAAATAATGACAAAGTTACGATAAACGACATCTTTCGTCCATTATAATGCGGTGTAGACGCGCCTTAAGACTCATCAAAAGTGATAGCATTATGGAAAACCAACAGCTAGCTATACTAAACGGATATAACTCATAAGACGCGATGGTAGCATACGGAAAACCGACGTAGCTACCCATATGAGTTATAAAAACAACAAGAAAGCACATAAATCTCAAAGCTTAAAAGATTCATCACGGCGGTGTGTAGCATACGGAAACCGACATTAGCTACTAACAAACAAAAAGACCGATTATAGCTTACGAGAACCGACAGTCACTATAACTTGCATAGATGAATCAAGTATATTAAAGTAAATCAATTATTTAACATGGATTCGTAGATGGAAAGATAAACATGCAAATTCAGGACATCTACGTGAGGATACATAGCCATAGAAGCTCAAATTAAAAACATCCAAGTTATATAAAGCAGTAAAAATCAAGACAGGAAGAAATTGGAACCTGGACTCAGGGTTGGACGCCCGTCCAACTATTTGAACGTGCGTTCTATCTTCAAGACGGGCGTTCAGCTGAAAATTTCACACTGAACGGGCGTTTCAGCACTCAACCGGGCGTTCAGAAGTCAACCGGGCGTTCCACCTGCATATTATAAACTTGGACGGGCGTTCGGATGCCTTGAACGCTCGTCCATTTCCAAAAATGCACAGATAGGCAGGAAAAATAACAAAAGTCCCAAAAACTCTAAACACACATCATATATCACAAAGACCGCAACCCCATCAAATTAGCACGAGAGGGTTAGATTACACCTAAACATATAATTCACGTTTCATAAATTGAGTAAAAAAAAACTTTTTGCACCTTCTTAACCCAACGGTCATCGAAACATGGCAAAAATAAAAACTCTCAATTTATTAAACGCTACTTTTATTGAAAACGATGAAATTGTAACAAAATCGAAGAATTAATTCAAGTAGATTCAACAAAACACCAATTCCCCGGCAACGGCGCCACTTTTGTTGAGAGGATTTTGCATCATTTAAACAAAAGAAAATTTATAAACCCTAACTTAGATGCAAAACTAACTCCTAACCGGCCAAACACCGGGTAGTTGATAGTATAGCGAGATAAGTAAGGGGTCGATCCACAGGGAATTGGGATGTTGAATCTAATTTCATTAATCTTTCCAATTGTTACTACTAGTTATTACTAAATCTAAACTAAAGCGGAAAATAAACTGGACAGAGGATTTTTAGTCCAAAGCCGGAAGGATAAAAACGATAAAAACGAAATAAAGCTACTAACTATGAAATAAATAAACGAAGATGATCATGGTGGATAAACAATTGAACAAACAAAATCATCCTATCCAACAAATCCCTCTATCTCCTCTCTAAGATTATCTCATGATGATTAACTAAAGATGTGGTTCACCTCACAAAGGTATGAATCCTACTTTCGTAGTAATTCGCCTATCAATCTCATCATCTTTCGATCTATAGAGATTAACGCATACAAAACGAGGTGTAAGATCTTTCAATCTAATAACCTAGATAATCAACCTATCAACTTTCGTTATGTCAAGGTTAAAAAAATCACATCTTTTCTATGGTGATCTACGGTTTAACATGACTCTCATCAAATTAAACATCAACAAGCAACGATCTTTCGATATGCATTGCAATGACAAATAAACATAGAAAAGATACACCTTTAGATAAAGATCATACAAACAAACTTAGATTAAAGAATAGAAAAACCTGATGAAAAGGGTTCAAAAGCTTGAACATGCTCAGCCCCAAAAATCAGCAAAACAGTAACAAAAAGAGAAGAAATTAAAGCACCTAATCTAACCCCGGATCACCCGAGCACAAGGCTCGGGTGACCGGCCTTGAAAGCTCCCAGAAAAGACTGCGGCTGCTCTGAGTGTTTTCTGATGTAAAATGTCGAATAATGAATAATTCATGAGGTTTGGGATCTGCTAATATTTATAGGAAATCGAGGCAGGCACTCTGAACGCCAGTTCCAGCACTTGGAACTTCGCCGTGCAACGCCGGTTCTATCTTTGGAACGCCGGTTCATGCTTCTTCCGAGCTCTCGCATTGATTTCCAAGCCTTGAACGCCGCTTTGATATTCGGGACGCCCGTTCAACCTTCGAACGCCCGTTTGGAGTCTTCAAACGCCGCTTTAAGCCGAATCCGATTCTTGCTTCTTTTATTTGATCTTATCTCTAACAACCCATCCTTATCCTCTTGTAACAAACCTTATCTCTTGGATATTCTAGATGATTCATGACTTGTCCTCCTTGATCTTATCCTTTTGCCACTTGTCACTTCCACACTTTGACATTTGTAAGCTCCTAAATAATGATGAAATGATACCAAAATGTAATATAATCCCAAAATGATATAAAATCATCAATTAAGCATAAAATTTGATACATTTTGAAATTAACTCATTAAAAATATCATTTGCTCAATATTTAAATATAAATCTCGATTTCTATGAAAAACATAAGAATATGGGGAAAATTGATATAAAATATATCGTTAAAAATCGTATAATTTGACCCTGAACAAAGATCCCGACTACGCCAGTTAATGATTCGTTGGTTAGGGAGTTTTACGCTAATTTTTCGGAAACCGACTTGAACACGGGGGTTGTGTTGGTTCGAGGTGTTAAGGTTCCCATTTCACCACAAGTTTTTAATGCAAAATATGGGTTGGCAGCGTTTGAAGGGTTGGATTATAAGGAGGAAATTAAGAGAAGGCAGGATTTGGGACAGGATCCCTTGGAGGAATTGAGATTGCAAGTTTGCCCCGATGTTGCTTGGACGCTCAGGCCGGGTGGGGACCGTAAGGAGATTGTTACTACGGCGTGGTCTGAAGATTGGAGAGTCTATTGCCGTTTCATCCAGAGTCGTTTATTGCCGAAGAATAATCTGACACACTTTCACATAGGCGACCTTGGAATGTTGTATGCTTTGGTTTTCAAGTTAAATGTCGATGTTGGCCAAGCGATTTATGATGAGTTGGTGTTCAGTCAGAAGAATTACAAGCGGAGTTTGATTGCCCCACATTTGATTCATCAGATATGCATCGATGCCGGAGTGCCGGAGTATAAGCAGGATCACAGGCCTAAGAACCCGAGAGGTATTCAAAGAGAAAAACCTCCGCTTGCGGGTGAGTCTGAGGCCGCCCCACCTCCGGTACCTCCTGTCCCTACCATTTCTCCATCGATGCGGATGCGGCTCAGCATGGCCCACGCTTTTAGGCGGTGGATACTCGATCGGCGAGACATGCGTAACAACATTGTCACTTTGCTTCGGTGTGTGCTTGAGGATAGGCCGCCGAGGGATGAGCGGATTTATGCCCCCGCGTGGTGGACTATAGTTTCGATGACGACATTGAGCAGCGATTGCGTGTGATTCGCGAGTCGTCCGACGATGAGGAGGATGAGCCCCCGGTAGACCCCGCTCACGTCGCTTCTACTATGCAGCCTGAGCCTACACCGACGACGTCCACTGTTGTTGTACCTACTTCAGATCCTCCTCGTGCTGATGCCCCTGCTGGTGATCCTGCTGTTATTCCTCCGTCTGATGTGCCGATTCCGCCCGAGTGATCTTGAGATTTTTATGCATTTTCTGCTTGATGTATTTCTTCTTTTTGCACATTCGATCTGGTTGTACGATGACTATTACTACTTTCCTTTTGATGCTTCCATGATTTCTGTACTTTCTATTATTCTCGCTTCTGTTGCTATTTTTCTTAAATCATGTCCACTGTCTAGCACCACGTACTTGGATTGCCCTTTCATTGGTATTATGATCATTTTTAGTTGACGTTTGTTGTTCTATCTCTTTCATTCTTTGCTTTCGCATTATTACATTATTGTGCCCCGTTTTCCCCCGAGACTCTGTTGTTTTGTCGAGTAGTGCAGATCTAATCTTGGTTGAGTTCGGTTTGGACGTTTTTTTTTCGACGCTTTTGCGAGTGTTGTGTCTTTCATGCTCCGGCCTGACCAACACCTCGATTTTCTACGCGCATAAAGCTAAGTTTCTTATCCTTTTACTTTCTGCACAACATGAGGACATGTTGAATTTTTAAGTGTGGGGGAGGGGATAGTTCGATTTGTACTTGTACCTATGCGTACACGTTTAGCATGTTTAGAGTACACGTTTATGCGAAATGAGCGAAATTTCAAAATTTTCCGACACCTTTGTTTTTGTTTTGTCCCGAGTAGGCAGTTCGATTTGAGGTTCATTGTTTTTATAGTCATCTATGCGATATTTCATGTATTTGATAAGTTAGTTGTTTCACGACACTATTTTTCACGAGCCATAGTGAATGATGAGCTAATTTATAAAGTTATACCCCGTTTTGGATTGGTAGTTTTCGATTTTCTTATAAGTCATGTGCTTAGTGCTACGCATATATCTCGAGATTTATGATAGTTTGTATTTAGATCCGAAGTATGAGATACTGTGAATATCTAGAGGTTTGAATGTGATAAGTAACACGTAACTAATGTCAAATGAGAAGTTGAAAAAGTTAAATGAATCTATGTGTGTGTCGAAGGCTAGTCGATGATTTGAGTGAGGTAGGGTATACCACGTATGTCCTATACCACTATGATGACTAAAAGCTCACGACGAGCTAGGGAAAGTCGCCTTATGATTGGAGTAAGGTAGGGGATTATCTCGAAATGTCCTATTCTCGCTATGAGGGCAAAAGCTCACCCTAATGTGTGTTTAGAGTGAATGAATTCAATCAACTTAAGTTATGAAATGAAGAAGGCTTAGTTTTCGTTAATCTTATCCCCGGTATAAACTGATAGATATGCTGTAGGGATTATCCTCTGAGTATTTCAGAAAGGCCCTAGATTCATTCGATCATCCTTTTCGGGATATGTCACGTTTGTAGGGTACATCTTATGAGTATCATTTATTACTAATCTACGAGGGGGTATTAGCTAGTTTTGCTTTGAGTTATTCAAGTGTGGTTTAGTGGAAGTTTCCTATGGCTATGCACTTACACGATGGTGACACCTAAGTTATTGAATATATGTTGTATTTGTTTAGATGCATGTTTTCCTTTCTCGAGCCTAATTTTTCGTTTTGTTTTGCTCGGGACGAGCAAAAGCTAAGTGTGGGGGAGTTGTTAAGGGTGAAAATCTATGTTTTATTATGATATATTTTATGGTATTTTCCTCCTTAATTGGATTAATTGCATAATAAATGGCCCTTATATGGAAATATTGAGCATACTAGGTTTTTAAGGACTTAATTGCAATATTGAATAAATTATGTGTTCTCATCGTGAATTATAATTAATTGGACTTTATTACAGTTTGCGATGTTTTCCCATGTGTTATAGGTATGCTTATCGTGCTCAAATGATGATCAAAAGGGTTAAAATTCGAGCTATAAAGATTTAAGAAGAGATAATGATCGAATGGAGTGGGCAGAAAAGAGATAGAGATGATTTAATCAAGTTTTATTCCAGCTAAACTGGCGTCCAAGTCCCGTCCAGGAGTGGACGGGCGTCTGATAATCCAAACGGGCGTCTAGAGGAAGAATTCAATACTGAGGCATCATGAACTTACTGAACGAACGTTCAGAAGAAGCAGACGAGCGTCCAAGGTGCAAAAAAAGAAGATCAGAGAGTTTGGACGCTATCCAGACGAACGTCTGCGTTGGAGTTCAGAACACCTGGACGAGCGTCTACTTAACCAAACGAGCGTCTGGATCGCCGACTTAGTGAAACCGCCTCAAATCTCTATAAATAGTTGCCTATTTTCACACATTGATACACCAATTCTACAATTCTCGAACCCTAAAACCTAGGGGCAGCTTGGCTGCGTTTTTCTACAGTTTTTATCTACTTTTATGCAATTTAATTCCTAGATTAGATTAGATAGATTCATGTCTTTTATTTCATCAATTCAAGTTGCAACAAGGATGCTAAGAGGCTAAAACCCTCTTGAACAAGCGTTGTGAAGCCTTCCTTCAACAATTCAGTTTTGATTCGTGATTAATCTGTGAGTATCTATTTCAAGTTCGTTTCTTTTATCATGTTTCGTATGTTTTTGCATGTTTAATCGAAAGATGCTTGCTTTGATGATTGTTTATTTGATGAAAATCATGTTAACGATAGATCACCGTGATAAAAGAATAGATCTTCGATCTAATTAAAACGAGAGTTATTAGATTGACTTTCTAGATTAGAAATTGAAAGATTTCACGCCTAGGTTAGAAAGACGTAATCTTTAACATCGAAAGATAAAAGATTAGGAAACGAACTTGTCTACGAGAGTAGGAGCTTATGCCTTCGATTAGGTGAATCACGACTTGAGTGGAGATCACGAATTAATCCGATTTAGAATTGAATGTTGATAGGATAGGTGGATCAATTGCTTGTTCGTTCGTTATAATTTGATTTTAATCCTTTAAACTTGAATTGCTAGATTAGTTTACTTTTAATTGCACTCTAGTTTTTATCGCTTTCAATCTTGCCTAGCATTGGATTAATTTCCTCTGTCTAGTTACTTTTATGCATATTTGTTTAGGTTAGTTCTTCGTTTAGGTTAGTTTCGTGACAATAGTTTAGTTGAAAAACAAAAGCTAGGATTCACATTCGTCTAGTTCCCCGTAAGATCGACCCGGCATTAGCCTCCGTACTACGATCCTTGCACTTGAGGTTAACCGGTTTATTACTTGTTGTTTTATATTGATAAAATCCGGGACACTAAGCCCGATAGAGCGTTATCGGCGACTAAACCTGTTCGCTACAATGCACAGCAAACAAATCGTTAATTCGCTACACGATACTAACACTGATTCAAGCCTGATGGTCAGTATCAGCATCCAAGCCTCGTCCGCTACAATGCGCAGCATATGTCAATAATTTGCAACGCAATGTCAACACTGATTCAGGCCTAATAGATACTATCGGCGTCTCTGTCACAAATGGAAAGCATCGGGTTAGCTTCTGAATTTCGGAGCTCTATTCTCCATCTCGGCGAGCATGCCAGGCGCAGAGTAGGGGGCCATTGATATACCCAAACTGATTGGGGCCCTGTTCATCTATATTGGGCCTATTTTCATAGCCCAATAACCAATCTTGGGCCTCGATCCCCTTGGTCCGCAATTCATAAGCCGCATCCTACCTGCAGTTCGTAAGCCAGGTCCTGTCCGCTATCTGTAAGCCGGATCCTGTCCGCTGGCCATAAGCCAGACCCCATAAGCCGGACCCCTCCACTCCGTGTGATCTCTACCCGTATAGCCAAGCTCACTTCAAGACAAGGCAAATATGAGTCCGTTGTCCGCCATACTTATCCAAACAGCTGGCCGGTCCACCTTTATTACTTGCATGAATATCTCTAGTTATATCCTTTTAATTGTCTTGTCGTGAACGGTAAACTGACTTAGTCCAACCAACTTAGTCCTAGCCTATATATATGGGATCACAATGTAATAGAAAGCATCCAAGAACTAATATACACAGAGCTACTCTGTCGATTTGTCCACTCATTCGTGTTTTCTCTCATAAGCATTAGTCCGGAAGCCTTGTTCTTGATATCTACCACCATCCCTCCGGAGAAATCATACATATACGATACAAATCCTCTATATAAACCTCGTTACCGCAAATCGGTATTCACCGCAATATCGCTTTTATATAAATATTATAGCGTTAAATTATTATTTAATCGGTTGTGACTATAAAGTATATAAAATGTATTTTTACTACATCAACCAATTATTCAATCGACATACGAATTTGAACTATTTTTTACGAGATTACCCTCTGGAAAAAGGAAGACCGCTAAAACATTGAACCAACATATTAGTTTGAATTGTGAACGTTTATAACCCCAAGCCTTACTAATTCTCGATGCTACTTATTTTTCATGAATTGTCATTGACATACCATGACCATTTTTCTAACACAATGACCATAGAGGAACTTCATCATGTGTTGGGCTGCTATATTTAAATGAGAAAATGATGTCAGAATGAAAAAAAAATAATCATGAAATTAAGCAAATATATAGTATATATGCGGGGCTTTCTTGGCATTAAAGAAAAAAATATGACTCAAAAGACTTGATGCTACTTGAAATTCTCGACGATGGAGTTTTAGAACACATCACGTCATAATGCGGAGAGCGAAATATGAGGTAAAAGCATAAAATGATGAACACAAAGTTAATGAACTCGTTCAAGAGCTAAACACTATGCGAGAGTATTGACAGCAATAATGATAGCACAAATCAAGGCAATGATGACTCACCATAATTCTAGAATATCCCGTATTTAAGATAGCATTGTGTATTGTATCTATTTAAGGACCATCAACCAATATTGCAATTGTATTAAATCAATGAAAATCATTGATGTGATTCGTGTCCGAATCAGATCTGAAATTACCCGAGGACTTGACTGAAGGCACCAATAAACGAGCATCTCGACCATTGGCTAACATGTAACAAAAAACCTTGGTATAATGGACACCCACAAGTTTCGCTCACAACCTCGATAAGTCCCGTTTGGAATCCACGAAACACCGGCGTTGGAATCCACCAAACACCAACGTGAGAAAACTCACCAAAGTTTAAAAGCTTCAAATATAATATATGTTAGGAAATCTATGCGGGAACGCAGCAGAATTTAAAATTTTATTTCCTTTTAACCAGGATCGACTTCGTTTAAGTAATAAACAAATAAGTAGCAGACGGTGAATACCTTGCTTGATCTAAAAGATCGACGCTTTGACCGTCTAAAGAGAGTAGTGGTGCATGGAGCCGCCCAAGCGTTTGGCCTCTACCGCTAGTCCACACGAACAACCCGCCGGAATCCCACCTTGGATTGCTACCGAAAAAACTCGGTCGCTAGACCGACATTTTCTCTCTCTCAAATCTCTCTCTAGGAAACTCTCTATTTTTACAAAAATATTGCAAGAATATTGTGTTGTAAAAAAGATGGCACAACTCCCTTTTATAGGAGATGGGACGCCACATCTCAATCCCAATTTCATTGGGAAAAGCTTCCTAATGGATAGAATAGAAAGAAAAAAAAACCAATTTCCAATAAAATAAGGAAAATGGATATTCTAGATTATCTTATTAATATTCAATATCTTATATTAAATATTTTCCAATATATAATATTGAATATATCTTTAATTGATTTATCTCATTTAATATCTTATATTAAATATATTCAAGATATTGTCAATATCTAATATTGACTATCTTTATTTTATTACCAAAATACATATATCAAATACATGAGCAAATAAATGCACACGCATGATCCATATATATATAATAATAATAACATTATGATTAATCAACTTGCAACATATACATATCATATATATATACACGCCTAATACACATTATGTGTATCTCAATAATTAATCAACATAATTAATATATTGTATTATATTTATTCATAATAAATAAATACCACCATATTAATTTATCACTATAACTGCATTTTAATCCGGCTAGATGTTCATATGTGTGTGACCCGATAGGCTTTTGAATATGTTGGTCGTAGGCACAAAGTGCAAATTATGAAAATACCCTTCATACCTAACGATCACAGGATAGCGTCTAGCAACACACCGTGACCCCCAATTATCGGAAGAGTCAAATGCAATGACTACTACCTTTCATATGAAACAGTTACCGTGAAAATAGAATCCTATCGCTGTAATAATATCCATACGGTCATACGTCGAGTGTCAAACATCAACGTCCGTATCTTATAATCTGATATCATGCTCTCTCGGAGTAACTCATTTACTTCTACTTTACAAAGATTCACGAGAGTAAGACATTCCTTTTAAGAATGCCCTTTCGGATATTCACTCCTATTGATAGGGTACGTGATTCCCGGACGACCAAACATGTATACTCCGCATGCTTCCGTATCACACCTAATCACACCTAATCACTACCGCATGATCGCCCCATGGCTAGGGGAAACCTCAATAGTGTCAAAGTATGACAATCCACACCGTGATGCCATGTAGACTCCGGTCCTAAGGATAATTACACAACTGTCACATAGTGTGACACTTAACAGTGTAAGTGGGTCAGTCTAACGTACGCATTCTCTAATACACGTCCACGTACATTCCAAGTGTCTCTACACTTCAATAGATGAGATCTATCCCTGCTCTTAAAGACCTAAGACATCTAATACGTGCTAGCCTGTTTGTACTACCAATGCCCTGTTTAATAGTACATAGCCTAGAGACATTTAAGTATCAAACTTATTAAAGTGATTAGAGATCTCATCAACAATAATCGCCTATCATGGTTTCTCTATCACAGTTTAATACTAAGGACGGTATCAATATAACAATTCATAATTGGTTCTTTAAAAGAACAAATATATGACCATAGAAAAACCATTTATTATATATGTATAATCATAAAGAAATAGTAGAAATGATCCGACCCGGTCGGATCCGGTCCAACCCAATTGGGTTTTAGGACACTATTTCAACAATGTATTCATATCAAAATTTGTATTTTTATTACAATGACTCTAAATACCTTTATATAGGCTACGTACTCCAAGACCAATATCACAAACTAAGCAATGTGGGACAAAAATAAATAATAGGATTAAAAATTAAAAATTAAAACTAACAATGAATAATAATAACGACTAATAAAATCTCCAATGGAAACAATGTTGGACAAATGGACTCCAAGATAAATCGTCTCATCTTTGATCACATCATTCCCCCCCCCGTTGGAAATGATTCGACCTCGAATCAAAAGGATGTCGTAAAAAGAAGCAATAAGCACAAAACAGGCCGAACCAACTACGAACACCAACTATATGCCCGGATCAAATACAAAGCGGACAGACAACTTCAAATCAATGGGACGGTTTGCTGTTGAACCAAGCGTCACAAATGAAACATCAATGAAATCGTCTGACGTGCTAAAAACTTGGAGAAACCCCGGCAATGTAGCAATATATCGAAAACAATTCAAGTTTGACTGTCCGGCTGTGAATTGTTTTCGTTATATTGCTACATTGCCGGGGTTTCTTCAAGTTTTTAGCACGTCAGACGACTTCATTGATGTTGCATTTGTGACGCTTGGTTCAACATGAAACCGTGCTATTGATTTGAAGTTGTCTGTCCGCTTTGTATTTGATCCGGGCATATCATTGGTGTTCAAAGTTGGTTCGGTCTGTTTTGTGCTTATTGCTGCTTTTTACGACATCCTTTTGATTCGAGTTCGAATCATTTCCAACCGGGAGGAAATGATGTGATCAAAGACGAGACGATTTAGCTTGGAGTCCATTTATCCCACATTGTTTCCATTGGAGATTTCATTAGTGTTGAGAAATAATTCTAGATAGATTTGCTTTATCTAATAGATTTTTCTTATCTAGAATAGTGACATTTGTCACCACCTTGTATTAGCCATGTGGCCTAGTGTGTGAAACTAGTTTGTATAGTAAACTCTATATGAATGTACTGGTACACACAAACAAATCTATGAAAAATATTCTACCATTATGTTGCTTATCTTTCTTCGTATCAGAGCTGAGGTTTGGTCATGGCCACCTCCGATTCTCCTCCGCCAACGAGTGGTAATATCCCACCTTCAACTGGTAGCGTTTCAGCTGATGTAAGCTCCCACTTCACAACCGGAGCTCTCACGGCTAGTGTCTCCACCATCCGGCCGGATGGTACGATTCTGAGGGATTCCGGTTTCAGTTTGTCATCATCCAACATAACTTCTCTTCCTCCGATTTCCGGCATGCAGTTTGGTAGATCAGAATCTTTCAATCCCCTCTCTGGTTTTCGTTCTACCTTCTCGAATCCGCCATTTTTGAGCTCAACACCACCATACCTGGTAAGTCCACAGTCTTCCAGCTCTCTTCTGGCTCCACCCTTTTCTGGGAATCTTAATCAGAGTTGTTATATTAAACTTGATTGGACTAATTACCTCTTCTGGCGCTATACTATTTTACCCATTATCCGTGGTCATAAGTTGGAAGATCATATTCTTAGTCGTGTACCTACTATGACTGAGTCTTCATCCCTGTCTTTGTTTCCTACTTCTGCTTCTGCTTATGTTTCTGATGAATGGATCACAAAAGATAATCTATTAATGGGTTGGTTTCTCAGTTCAATGACTGAACAAGCCTTATCTGAATTTGTTGGCTGTGTTAATGCTCATGAAGTGTGGACTACTCTAGAGACCTTATTAAACAGTATATCAGAAGCTCGTATGCTGGAATACAAAGATGCCTTGGCCAAAGCTTCGAAAGGATCTAAATCTATGTCGGATTATTTTGCCCAGATGAATCTTACTCTGATAGTTTCACTGCTACAGGCTATCCAATCTCCAAATCTGAATTGATTCTAGCTATATTGGGTGGATTGGATCGTGACTGTGAGTATGTTATTGTCAACATCACCTATAGAGTGGGATCTCTTAGTTGGCAAGATGTTCAATCACAGTTGATGATACATGAGAGGTCATTGCCAGACTCAATCCCACTACAGGAACAGGGGCTTGTTAATCCTTCACCAATTTTTCCCAAGGACCAAGACCAAATGGTAGGCCACCTTCCAATTACAATTCGGTAGAGGCGATGCGCTTCTAGAGGTGGTAGAGGAAGAGGAAATAGTAATAGTAGTGGTGGTGGAAGGAATTCTGGAAACAAGATGGTTTGTCAACTCTGTGGGAAAAATGGTGACATTGTTACTTCTTGTTGGCACAGGTTTGAGGAAGATTTTGTGCCTCCAAACAACAACAACAACAACAACAACAAAGGGATTCCCAAACAAGTATCTGCTTATGTTGCCACTCCACATTCTGTTAATGATCCAGACTGGTATATGGATAGTGGGGCCTCTAACCATTTGACATCAGACTTGAATAACCTTCATCTTAGTGTAGGCTATGATGGTTCAGAGTCCCTAGCAGTTGGAAATGGTGAGCAATGCCCTATACTTCATATTGGCCACTCCTATTTTCCTACACACTGTCCACACACAACATTTTTACTTAAAGACTTGTTACATGTTCCTTCAATTACCAAAATTTGATTAGCCTGTCCAAACTTCTTGCTGATAATCCCGTTACTGTTGATTTTACTTCTGATTCATGTTATATTAAGGACAAGAGAACAGGGACACTGCTTCTCACAGGAGCTCTCAGTGATGGCCTGTACCAGATTGTGACTCCAAGAAAGACCTCCCTTCACTCCAAGAATCCCAGCTCTATTTCCCAGTTTCAATGTAATAAGCAGATGTCTAGATCAAGTCAGTCTGTGTTAGAGTCTTGTAGTGCTCAGTTATGTTCTTTGAATGTTAACAAAGATCCGAATGTTGTATAATCTTTGTTCTGATTCCTTCGCAGTGGATCGATCCCTAGCCAAAAAAAGGGAGAATTCCTAGCAATTCCCTGAGATTATACTTAAGGAACTTGGAATAAAAATCAACGACAACGCAACTACTTTGTCAGACGGTGAAAATTGAAGGAAGTTTCATTTTGATCTAAAAAATCTGTCGACAAATATCTCTGATTCTGTAGAAATTTGACGGAAGAATTGTTGTTATCAAAAAATCTGACCAAGAATATCAGGGAGGAAGGGGATAAGAGAGGAAAAGAAAAAAAATTGTTTACCACTCGTATGACAAAACAGAACGTTTTCAGCGATAAGCACTTCGGCCATCACTTAAATTTTTGTAAAGGTTTTCAAACATGCTTATTTAATTTAGAGGTGCTTAAAAATATTAACAAACATCATTATTTGTAAGTACCACTTCTTATATTTAGAATAAGTACTTCTTAACAAACAGGCCCTTAGTCTAGTTACCACCATGTTTTAATTTTCATACTTGTGATGATTAGCGAGTATGACCGTGGAAATGAAAAATATTCATTCGATTAAATTGTGTTTTTTATAAAGGTTATAGGGTTAAATTATTATTTAATCAGTTGTGACTATAAAGTATATAAAATGTATTTTTACTACATCAACCAATTATTCAATCGACATACGAATTTGAACTATTATTTTACGAGATTACCCTCTGGAAAAAGGAATACCGCTAAACATTGAACCAACAAATTAGTTTGAATTGTGAACGTTTATAACCCCAAGCCTTACAAATTATCGATGCTACTTATCTTTCATGAATTGTCATTGACATACAATGACCATTTTTCTAACACAATGACCATAGCGGAACTTCATCATGTGTTGGGCTGCTATATTTAAATGAGAAAATGATGTCAGAATGAAAAAATAATTGTGAAGTTAAGCAAATATATAGTATATATGAGGGGCTTTCTTGGCATTAAAGAAAAATATATGACTCAAAAGGCTTGATGCTGCTTAAAATTCTCGACGATGGAGTTTTAGAACACATCACGTCATAACGTAAGATTTAATGTGTGCAGAGCGAAATATGAGGTAAAAGCATAAAATGATGAACACAAAGTTAATGAACTCGTTGAAGGGCTAAACACTATGCGAGAGTATTGACATCAATAATGATAGCACAAATCAAGGCAATGATGATTCAACATAATTCTAGAATATCCCGTATTTAAGATAGCCATTGTTTTCTCAAAAAAAAAAAAAAAAGATAGCCATTGTGTATTGTATCTATTTAAGGACTCTCAACCAATATTACAATTGTATTAAATCAATGAAAATCATCATTCCTTTTATTATATGATATGGTATCAAAGCCAATTATTGGCTTCACCCTCTCTCTTTCTCCCCAGCCACGCCTCTTTCTTATTCCTCATGCTTAATTCGAGTACATCCATGGCAGAAACAACCAGTGCCGCCACCTCTAATCACCCCCATTACCTCTCTTTCAATCCTTCTTCCTCCATCAACACCATCAAACTCAATCTAACCAATTTTCCTTTGTGGAAAGCTCAACTACTCCCACATCTTCGAGGTCAAGGTGTAGTTGGTAACGTCCACTGTTCAATTAAGCCACCATCCACCACCTTTACTGCTGCTTCCGGTGAAGAAACTCCCAATCCGGCATATGAAACTTGGCTAAAAAATGACAGTTCTATTCTAAGTACTATCACATCTAGCCTTTCTGAAGATGTCCTCACTCAAGTTTACCATGCCTCCACATCTGCGGAAATTTTGGGCGGCCCCCCATACATGTTTTTGCATCTTAATAAAAAGTATACCTTGTTCAGATTCGCACTCAATTGGAAGCAACAAAGAAAGGCTCTATCACAGCCACAGATTACTACATGACCATCAAGCGACTCGCCTGATGACCTCCACTTGGCCGGACATCCACTCTACGATGATGATATTCTGGCTTATCTCATTGCCGGACTTGGGCCCGAATACGACTCGCTCGTCCCTATGGTATCCACCCGTTCCAAACTATCTTTAGAAGAATTCTACCCTCTTTTGTTGACTACTAAAGCATGAATTCTGCAACACCAAGCACCAGCCATCCCCGCCACCTTGCCAACACCATCATCTTCCCTGACTTTTCTGACGGCTAATTACCATTCAAGCTCGGCACCATTTTGTGGTCGTCCACCCTCCCAGAATCGTGGTCGGGGCCGCAATCAGTGAAGAGGGGTCCCAGTCAAGTCCGTAATAATTCATCCCCTCCACCTTACTGTCAAATTTGTTCTAAACTTGGACACACCGCTCCGGATTGCTGCCACAGGTTTGAATCAAACTTTCAGCCAAGGGCCGCCCCTCAATCAACAACCCTCATTGTTGCTTCATCACAAAATAACAATACCGATCGATTGGGTCACTGATACAGGAGCAACCCATCACATGACCAACAGCTTTCGCAAACCTTTTGACGGTCCTTATAAAATCCTTATTGGTTACATGTCAGGTTTGCAAATTACACATCAAGTTAAATACACATAATCACACGTTTACTATGAATAATATTCTTGTTGCTCCAACGCTTCACCAGAATTTACTTTATGTTCATCAATTTGCAAAAGATAACAATGTGTACTTTGAATTTCATGTCAATTAGTTTATTGTGAAGGATTACTTGGGCCGCCACCTACATAGAGGCTATGTCAGTGAAGGACTATATTATTTTTCACAATCCTTCAATAAATTTCCAGCTCAAGCATTAGCCTCCAGTGTGCCCTCCATGACTCGTTGGCATCAACGCTTGGGCCATTGGTCTTTGGATACCGTCAACGGGGTGTTGCTGTCATCTCAAATAATGGGCCCAAGACCCCATCATTAGAATATATGTGCTTCTTGCCAAATGGCTAAAAGTCACTGCCAACCTTTATATTTATCAGATTTTACGTCCACTGCTCCACTTGATTTAATATTTTCTGATGTATGGGGACCTTGTCCTGAACAATCTATTTACGGGTCATATTATTATCTTAGCTTTGTGAACGATTATTCTAAATTTATTTGCTTATATCCTATTAAACTCAAGTCTGAATTTGAGCAAGTATTTCTTACGTTTCAAACTTTGGTAGAGCGACTGTTTAACACCAAATAAAATCAATTCAGACGGATTAGGGTGGCGAATACCGCAAATTACACACTTACTCATGAACAAGTTGATTTAGTTGAACGTCGCCATCGTCACATTGTTGAGGTTGGTCTTGCACTCTTGGCACAATCCAACTTACCCCTACCCTACTGGGAAGACGCCTTTATCACTGCAACATATTTAATTAATCGGCTGCCTACTCAGGTCCTTCACTATAAATCCCCTTATGAGCTTATTCATCATCACCCTTCTAACTATAAATTCCTTCGCGTATTTGGATGTGCCTGTTGGCCTAATCTTAGACCCTACAACAACCACAAAATGGATTTTCGCTCCAAAACTTTTGTCTTTCTTTGTTACAGCCCTAACCACCACGGCTACAAATGTCTAGACCTTCAATCCAACCACCTCTACATATCCCATCATGTTGTCTTTGATGAAGACACTTTTCCTTACACACCTTATCCATCCACCCAATCCTATAACAATGACCAACTAGTCTCCTTACCCACCCCTATCATTTTACCCAATCCATCACCTTCATCCGTCGATATATCACCTCTTGCTCCTGACTCATCGCAATCTTATTCACCCACCTCTAGTCCAAGACACACATCCATTACATCCTCCCCCTCCAACCAGTGAACCTACAACTTCTTGTCCACCCATAGCCGAGCCCCCACCTTCCCATCCCATGACTACAAGATCTCATACCAACACCCTTAAGCTTAAACATCCACCTCCTTATTTTATCGCCTTTCTCACTGATGCTCAAACCGAAACCACCACTTTCACTGAAGCTTTAAAATCCAAACACTGGCCTGATGCCATGAGGGATGAAGTCAATGCTTTGGTCTTGAATGATACCGGGAATTAGTTTTTGCGACTTCTAATATGAACATTATTGGCAATAAATGGGTTTATAGAATCAAACGCCATGCGATGGTCATCTTGAATGCTATAAAGCTTGTGTAGTTGCCAAAGGTTTCTATCAAAATGCGGGTGTGGATTATTTTGACACTTTTCACCCGGTTGTCAAGCCGATTACCATCCGGTTGCTTTGGCCTCTCTTGCTACAAGCAATAACGGCCTATTCATCGATTGATATTCAAAATTTGTTTCATGGTTTTCTTAATGAGACTTCTACATGCAACAACCTCATGGATTCACTCATCCAGACTTTCCTAATCATGTATGCAAACTCAAAAAGAGTCTATACGGTCTTAAACAAGCGCCTCGTGCTTGGTTCTCTCGCTTCACCGCTTTTCTTCATAGTCTTGGCTTTCAAGCATCTCGGGTCGACACTTATCTTTACTATCTTCATGCAGGTTCACATCATCTTTATATTTTGATAAATGGCGATGATATTATAATTACAGGTTCATCTTCTACCCTAGTGACCGTATTATACGCAGCTTCGCCATCATTTCCCTGTCAAAGATCTTGGACCTCTCCATTATTTTCTCGGTATTGAACTTCATCTCTCTGATGGACTTCTTCTTACACAACGCAAGTATATTGCTCATCTTCTTCAGCGTGCTGGTATGGCAAATCCAAAACCTTGTCAGACGCCCATGCATTCCACTACTCGTCTCTCTAAAATAGATGGCACCCCCTTTTCGGATGTCTCCTTATAACGCAGTATTGTTGAAGGCCTACAATACTTAAGCTTCACTCGCCCTGACATTTCTTTCGCTGTCAAGGCAGTCAGCAAATTCATGCACTCCTCTCTTGATACACACTGGGCAGCTGTCAAACGTATCCTTCTCTATCTCAAGCATACTCTGTCTGAAGGGTTACTCATTTCTGCATCCTCTCCTCTTACACTTAAAGCATACTCCAATACAGACTGGGGTACCGATCCTAATATTGCATCTTTCTTGGACACAATCCCATCAGATGGCATTGCAAACAACAACCGACTATCACCAAAATCAATAAATAAGCTGAATACAAAGCTCTTTCTCATGCCGCTCCTGAACTACATAGGCTCCAACAGTTATTTAAGGAGCTTTCCTTGAATGTCCGTCAGCCTCCCATTCTTTGGTGTGACAATCTTGGCGCCACCTATCTCTCTACCAATCCCATCTTTCATGCTCGCACAAAGCATATTGAGATTGACTTTCATCAAGTCCGGGAACTTATATCTTCATGCCAAATTCAAATCGCATTCTTTCTTTCCAAGTATCAAATATATGATATTCTCACCAAACCTCTAGGTACACTATGTGAGATTGAAGGGATGAACACTATGCGAGAGTGTTTAGGGTGAATTTATAGTGTTTTTAACGATATATTTTATATCAATTTCCCCTATATGTGGATGCTTTTCATAGAAATCGAGCTTTATATTGAAATATTGAGCAAGTGATGTTTTTAATGGGTTAGTTGCAAAATTGTATGATTTATGTGTAAAATTGATGGTTTTATATTGATTTGGAAGATACTACATTTTGCAATAAGTTTGATGACTTGTAGGTACACAATTCCGGCTTGGAAAAGGATAAAGAAGGAAGATAAGAGATGAGATTGAAGTTATGTGTCAAACTGAACTGGCGTTCACTTGTTGCGTCCATTGGACGGGCGTTTACAAGTACGGACCGGCGTCCGGGGTGCCATTCGATTCAGGAAGTTTGGATTTCCACTGGACGTGCGTCTGTTTCTCTGTCAAGTGGACTGGCGTTCAAAGATGTGGACGAGCGTCCAAGAAGAAGAAGCTGATTCAGGATGTGGCAGTTTTTGCTGAACTGGCGTCCAATTTTGCATAGGACGTGCGTCCACTCAAGACTCGGCCCGAATCAAACAATTTACGTACCCTGGACGGGCGTCCACGGCCGACTTAAGCATAGCCGACTTATTTCCCTATATATAGCAGCTGCGCCCCAACCCTAATAATAATCAGATTTTCTATACACAAAACACACGCAGCAGCCGCACTTCTGAGGCTTTCAAGGCCGATCACCCGAGCCTTGTGCTCGGGTGATCCGGGTTAGATTAGGATGCTTTTATTTTCGTTGTTGATTCATGGAGATCATCCATTGTACAAAACTATGTGAGTTTATCTTCTAATTTATTCAATCCTTTGTTTATTCTTATGATTTTTGATTTGTTTTGTATCTTTCTATGATTTATGATGCTATTGTGTGACTAGATCGAGAGATTGGTTGCTAATTGTTGTCTAACGTTGATGAGAATCATTGTTAGGCCAGATCACCATAGAAAGATAGGATCCTTAATCGTTAATTCGTGACAAATTAATTGATTAATTATCTAGGTTGCTAGATTCTAAAATACGAGAGTTAACTTGAATCTACACCTTCATTTTGTATGAAATTGGTCACAACATTCGAGATAGGAGAGATCGATAATTGAATTCACTAAGAGATTAGGAATTCATAGCTTGAGAAACGGATTCACTAAGGAATTAGGAGTTCGTATCTCGTCTAAAGGTGAAACCACAATATTGAATTAAAATCATGAGATGAACTTGGATTGAAATCACTTGGTTTGTATATTGTTTGATTCCATGTATCTTTGTTTTATGTTTTGTTTCTCTATTGTTTGTTATAGTTTAGATTTATGTCATCTGTTCTATGTGTTTATATGTTTGTTCTTTCGTTTATTTGTTTTCATAAGTAACAATTGAAAGGAATTAATAAAACTAGGTTCAACAACCCAATTCCTTGTGGATCGACCCCTTACTTATTCCGCTTTGCTAGCAATTACCCGGTATTCGGCCGGTTAGGAGTTAGTTTTGCATATAGGTTAGGGTTTATAAATTGTGTTTTGTTTAATGATGCAAAATTATCCCCAAACAGAGAGCTTCCTACATACCCTGGCTTTGAGGGATCGAGTATATTGTACTTCTCTTTTGTCAGGAAGATAGATCATCTTGAACTACCATCTCTCTTAAAAGCTTAAGCTGGTGAGGAGGTAGATAATTAACATTTTATATATCACAATGTGTCCCCTCAAGTGTGGACCTTCATAGGAGTTAGATAATTAATATTTTACATATCACAATACGCCCCCTCAAGTGTGGACCCTCGTACAGAATTAACATTTTATATATCACAATATGCCCCCTCAAGTGTGGGTCTGTAAGAGGAGAGAAAAACCCAACACTTGATTTGTTTATTTTTTAGAGTGGGCCAGTAAGAGAAGATAAAGGCCCAATACTTGATTGATTTTTTTTGTTGTTGAAAATTGTACTTGGACTGGGGTTTGAACCAATGACCTATGGCTCTGATACTATGTTGAACTACCATCTCTCCCAAAAGCTTAAGTTGATGGGGAGGTAGATAATTAACATTTTATATATCAAAAGAGATCATAACTAGCCCACTGCTAGATACATGTGTATCTATCTATGTTTGGATATTGTGCAACACGTCTATAAGAGATATTTGGGTCATTGAAATGCAGTGGTTACATATACCAAGAAAGTGTAAAAAAATGATGAAAGCAGAGAAAATGTTTAAAACCAAAAAAGAAGCCTGGAGTTCTCATACCATGAAAAAATCAAAAAAAATCGTAATGTGGAAAAGCTTTGATTTATTCCATTGAGATAGGCAGCATATATTCACAATTTTGAAACCACATGATAAGATCTATGTTAATGTCCATGATGTTTATCTTTCTAACTCATTTTTCCACTAGTATCTCACCAGCACAATCATATCTTTACAAAATACATTACATAAAAATTATTTTACAATATGCTTTAATATTGTTTGCGTATAAATCAAGGCTTGAAGGCATGTCAAATTTAAGGTGTAATTCATTCATTATACCTTGAAAACAATGTTGTTATAGGAATTGATTATTTCACAAGTACAAAGCCAGGTATGACATGTTTCAATTTTTTATTTTTAGAAGCCTCTAATACGTCGGAATGGTAAAAGAAATGAAAGATGAATTTTATTTAATTTAATTTTAACGTATGAAACCCTTATTTCTATTTTTCATATTAATTTGTTTAGGAAAAACAAATTTCGATCGCAATATTTTTTGTGTCGAATGTAATAACAAACTCGAAAAAAGATACGAGAAATGAAAAAGGTTTAAACTCATAACAAGAAAAAGAACTTTATTCTTGATGATGTGCTATGAGTTTGGAAAGAAAGGCTCAAAAACTAGTGAGCTACACACAATTTTTAGGACTGTGTCATAAAGTATTAGCTATGGCAATTTTGAGCTACTTTGGTGAACTGCAAACAATGAAGCCATTGCAAGTGCTACTTGTTTGGTCCATTATCCGTACATGTGAAGTTTTTAGGCATTGCGCTTGCTCCATACTTTCCTAAAGCTAAGCCAAAACAATCTAACGTGCTTTTGTCCTCGCACTTAGCATTTCGGTTAAGCTTGTTGTAGGCGTACTTAGGCCGACCGACCCGCAAACAAAGACCACCAAATAGAGTTTTAGTAATCCAAGAAACAAAATTATATACACATACGTACACACTATTTTTAGATTCTGAAACGGAAAATTGTTGTCCGTAGAAAAAATATCCAAAATCAAACTCTCAATAATATTTGTTCATGTTTGATCCTAGATACTTGATCGAGGATTTTATTTTTAATTACCTTGGGAAATGTTGAGAAGAGCTAGGATGAGTACCAAAGCAATAGCTGCTTGTGCTATGAACTTCTTCATTTTCTACAGCTTTCTATACTTTTCTCTACTGACTTTTTCTTGTTCTTTTTTCAGTGTTTGGATGGATGAGAAATCTCTTCCGTGTTCCCATATTTATAGCTTCAGTGGTAGCTTGGATAAATAGTTGGCCTACTTAATTTCCATACTAAAAGATATTGTCTACATACGCTTTTCTTCGTTCCATCCATGTTCCGTACCCCGATCATTCAAAAAGGTATGTTTGTTATCACAATTAATATGAAAATTCTCACATATAATTTCATCAATCTCCACAAGCGTAAATTAGACATCAACGTTCCACATACAATATTTAGATACTTGATTAATTTAACTCTTTTAATTTTCTACTTTTATTTTTGAAAAGGATCTAAAATCAGTTGTTGGCTTCCTACATCATATAAAATCTAAAAATAAAACAATGACAGATTAGCCAAATGCTTATTTTTACAATGTATCATGGTAATGAAGTGCAAGGGGATCTAGGGATATTATAACACATACATTTCTATAATAATATCACATTATATTATATTGTCCTTAAGTCTCCTAACTAGCTTTTTCTGACCAATATTGGCCTTTGTGTGCCTTGTAGGCCAGACTCTTTGCCCGAGGTCAAACTTAAGAATTGGTGTCAAGTTTATTGTGTATAAATTTGTAAATTACTTACATCTCCAATAGCTTATCTTTTTAGAGATATGATAATTCCATCTTATATTGTGATTATAAAGATTCATTTTATTATATTGTATGTAAATTTTCGATTAGATTTATCAAATGCAATGTCGGTACGATGTATCGGTACAAACAAAATGTTTATAAACCCCTTCCAAAACAATGATGATTTTGTGTCCATTCGTTATTAACTCAATTTCCTCTTTCGAAGGACGTTTACAAACCATAGAGAATGAAGGTGAAATGTGTCAAGATAAAGATAAATCACATCAAACTTCTTGAAACATAAGATTCTATAATGATTTTTCAATATAATGATAATAGGTAAACATAAATTTTTTCATAGAAAAATCGTAATTTTTTCACCCCATAAATTTTTTAAATCATTCTAACTCTTAAATCATCGTATAATTTTTATGTAATATTTTAGTTTTCAAATTACGGTAAGCAAATCAATTTCATTAACCATTACTCCTCGTTTTGGAGAAACACCGTGTCTTACCGCATTTGATAACGGCTCTCAAGAAAGTCAACTTAGGTGCCGTTTGTTAAATCGAAATCGAAGTGTGAAATCTCGTATTGGCCTTTGTGTGCCTTGTAGGCCACACTCTTTGCATGAGGTCAAACTTAAGAATTGGTGTTAAGTTTATTATGTAATTTGTAAATTACTTACATCTCTACTTTTTCAAAGATATGATAATTCAATCTTATATTGTGATTATAAAGATTAGTTTTATTATAAATATTTGTATGTACATTTAGGATTAGATTTATCAAATGCAAGGTCGGTACGATGTATCAGTACAAACGAAATGTTTACGAACCCCTTCCAAAAAATGATGAATTTGTCTCCATTCGTTTTTTTTAATAACTTGTAATTTTATTAATGATCAGAAAAAAAATTACAAGTGTTTCCATCCATGGCCTCCTCACTCAAATAATGTCATCAGTGGGCAACCCCGCCTCCTTAAAACCCTAGTCCGAAATCTGGGGTGGGAAAAATCGGGTGCTAGGGAAAGAGTACGGGCATTGATTCACTGGAAAGAACTTCCAGCACAAGGAAAAAATAAAAACATCATTTTTGATATTCCTATAAATCCTATCAATCTTCAAGTGCTTCCCTTCAGCCATTTTTGCTGCTGTCTTTTGTCTTATTTTGTTGCATAACTCTCTCCACTTGTAGTCCATCCTATTGATGAGAGTCAACTTTGCTATAATTTCGTGTGCATTTTACCCCTTATTTGTAGCCTATTCGATGTAATTTTGGGGTAGTTAAGTGTTTTTATAGGCACGTTTCACCATGAGTTGAATCACGAGACGATAAGACGTTTACGTCGAAAATCTCGATTTTTTGGGTGATTTGTGTGTGTTTTATTGGTGTTTGTCACGCTTGGGTATGTGGTTTATCTTTATTACAGGCATCGCGTGATAGAGGGCGTGACGAGGATCGTAACGGTATGAAAATCATCTAAAACGGAGTTCGTATGAAGAAATTACGCAATATTTAAATTCGGATGCTCGAGGAAAAATAATAATTGTAATAAAATACCGTGTGAAAAACAGCAAGTATCACACCTAGGGTGTGATACAAACTGTTTTTGTTCCACTCTTTTATTAAAAAGGACGGAGGAATCTGACTATTGAGGGGGACACTTTATGAAAGTGGGGCCATGTCTCAACCAATAGAAAAATTTTGGAGAAGAGGAAAAAAATACTAATATATATATATATATATTAAATTTTAGGTTTGAGAAAAAGAAAATAAAAGGCGGCGCAGAGGGTGAACAGCAGCTCGACATATATATACTTCGTGGCCGGCAAAGTATTAGATTATTATTGATACATACTACAGCCGTGGTTTTCCTTTGGTTCATTAGAACAAAATTATTTTCCTTTTCCGCAAATTATCATCGGCAACTGCAGTATTATTTAGTTTTTGTTTTAGTTTTTGTTTTAACACGCCGAAGTGACGATTCGAGTGGTGGATTGCTACACTTTTATTGGTAATTTTAATTATCCTTTCATCATGTCTTTTATCAATTTATTTATGATTTCTTGTGTTATTGATTTAACCATGAGTAGCTAATCTGTTGTGTAGTTGAATTATGTGAAAGCGAGCGAAAACCCTAAGGGGGATGAGATAGGGAATTGTGTAGTGCATAATTGAATGTTTTAATGATTAATCCATGTCCTAAAACTTATTTTAACGTCTTTGAAGAAGATTGATCACCTAGTTCACTGTCACACACATCGAACTTATAGATGTATTTTGCGGTGAGATGTGGGATAAGGGGTTTTAGGATCGTTGCGTAGATTCGGCCTAGTTGTTAGGTCCGAACCCAATACAGAGGTTTGTCATCGTTGTTCGAGCGACTCTGTAGCTTAATCTTGTTAGGTTAATCGGTTTTCTAAAGGGAGAATTAATTAACTTCACATAGGGTGGTTAAATCGAGTTGTTCGCCTAATCGCTAGAATTAGGAGTTGGCACCCGTGGATGTCGTTAAACTACATTGGATAGGTAGGTCGGTTAAGACACGCTCCCCGTTAAGTCCTTCCTTAGGGGTAAAAGTAGCTCGTGGGATCATAGTTCGACTATACCCTTTAATACTTAGAGTAAACTCGTTAGTATAATCTTTACTTTTACACTAGTATAATATCTCGCCACCACTATTTTGACCTGAACTAAGTTCTAAGTCGACTTTGGTACTTAGACATTACTCCATGTGGATTCGACCTTGAGACCACTATGCTACCGTTGACCCGATACTCTGTCGGTTAAAGTTAGCGGTTAGTTATTTTGACGACGCATTGATCGGTGAGAGAAGGATGGCCCAGTTGAACGAGTTAGATGAGTTTCGCCTTCAAGCTTACGATTGTTCGGCGAAGTATAAGGAGAAGACCAAGATGCTTCACGATAAATTGATCAAACCACGTGTTTTCAACATAGGTGATGAGGTCCTTCTCTATAACACTCGCCTCCACCTGTTTCAAGGCAAACTTAAGTCGAGGTGGTCAGGACCATATACGGTATTGCGAGTTTTTGACTCGGGAGCCATCGAGGTGACACATCCGAAGCATGGGACGTTCATCACGAACGGCCTTCGCCTTAAAAAGTATGAAAAGTTACCATTCGATGAGGCTCTCGAGATTGTGCATTTGACTGATCCCGAGCCTTGATAAATCTGTTCTAAGTCTCGTCATGGACTTTAAACTTTGACGTTTCTGCTATCATCACTCCACCATCACATCTTTCTATCCTCGCCTCCTCGTTCGTGCCGGTAGTATAACTTTGAAAAAACCGGTACAGTTTAAGTCACCCGGTCGAGCCAACGACGTAAAACAAAGGCGCTCGGTGGGAGGCAACCCACTTTTTCTTAGGTTTTTAGGTTTGTTTTTTTTTAGAAGTGATGAAAATTTGACCACGTATCTCGCATTCCGTTGCATGCTTTGTGATAACCTATATTTTATGTGTATATACATCTCCATACTTGTGCTTACCTACGCTCGAGGTTTCGGCCTCTCGTCGTAGTGGATTCTTGGTTTCTATGTTATGATTGCACAGGTACCCTAGGAGATACATTGGAGGTTGTCGCTTTGCATGGTTCCACCCTATTGCCAGTTCAGCTAAGTCTTTCTTTCTTTACTTTATCACTCACACACCGAGGACGGTGTTCCGTTTTAAGTGGGGGGTGGTAGACTTAGCTTCACTTGGCTGCTTATGTAAAATTTAATGCATCGAAGAAAGTTACATGCTTGATGTTTGGTCCATTCGACTGAAAATTGAGCTAATTTTAAAAATTTTCATGACTTTGACGTTGTGAATCCTATGTGAGTCACTATATTCTTTGGTAATTATTAGTCAAGAGTTGAATGTATGCGAGTCAAACCTTTATCTTGTTGTGTGAATGGAATTCTTATGCACGTAATAGCTTTGCTTTCATGAGTTGTGGTTGGTTAGTGAATGATTATAGATGCCATAGACATTAATCTGTTACCTAGAACTTATACCATTAACTTCGAGGCGAAATAGAAAGGTCAATCTTGGTAGACTAAGGGATGACGGTCCTGGCATTTCTTTGACCCGACCAGAGCCAAATAGCCAACCATGTACATAATTTCCACAGAAACCCCTCTGCGCCTTTGTAGGGTGGTTAGACCCCCACCCGAACGTAGCCATTCGTTGATTAGCCAATAATTACCGACCCTTAGCCTTTGTTTGTGGTCTACATTTCTTTGGCACCCTACGAGTGAGTTTTAATCTTATTTTGGGAACACTTTCTAGCACAAGTGTGGGGTGGTGAAGATGTGTATCAAAGTATGGTGTTGGTGGATCTTTTGTACTACAAATGAGAATGGGTAGCAAAAAGTGTTGGTGTTTGGTTTATAAAAAAAAGAGAAAAAGAAAAAAAGAATAAAATTAAGTCAAAGTTTGCCGGAAAAAGGGCTATGTGTTCATTCGTCCAAAGTGGCATTGGTGGACATGTTTTCATCGAATTATGTTTGGAATTCAGAGTAAAGAAGGAGAAAGCTTGCTCGAATCAAGCTAAAAAGGTGGGTTATGAGGCAAATTCAAGATGTTTTGATTAGACTCACTCGTTTTTCTCTTTTGATATTCCTTTTATCCTTTCGTTTAGCCCCGTCCCTAGCCTAATGTTACAACCGTGCAAGTCCTGCCTGACCTTAGTTAGCCTTGATTTGACCTCGATTAGTGGAGATGATTATGAAGTATAAGCCTATGGTGTAACACCATTAGTCATGCACTTATAATCTGAGCCGGTTGACCGTGATTAATGATTGAGAAGCTATGCACACACACACATTCTGTTTCCATGATAAGATACGTTTTGCCTCGTGTTTATTCGCTTATTGACTAGTTTTTACTCATTAGATATTTTGGTTTCCCATATGATAGCAACGTTGACCTCATGATTTATTTCTGAATCGCTTGATTTGCTCGAGGGCGAGCAAACGCTAAGTGGGGGTAGTTGATGAGAGTCAACTTTGCTATAATTTCGTGTGCATTTTACCCCTTATTTGTAGCCTATTCAATGTAATTTTGGGGTAGTTAAGTGTTTTTATAGGCACGTTTCATCATGAGTTGAATCACGAGACGATAAGACGTTTACGTCGAAAATCTCGATTTTTTGGGTGATTTGTGTGTGTTTTATTGGTGTTTGTCACGCTTGAGTATGTGGTTTATCTTTATTACAGGCATCGCGTGATAGAGGGCGTGACGAGGATCGTAACGGTATGAAAATCATCTAAAACGGAGTTCGTATGAAGAAATTACGCAATATTCAAATTCAGATGCTCGAGGAAAAATAATAATTGTAATAAAATACCGTGTGAAAAACAGAGGTGTGATACAAACTGTTTTTGTTCCACTCTTTTATTAAAAAGGACGGAGGAATCTGACTATTGAGGGGGACACTTTATGAAAGTGGGGCCATGTCTCAACCAATAGAAAAATTTTGGAGAAGAGGAAAAAAAATACTAATATATATATTAAATTTTAGGTTTGAGAAAAAGAAAATAAAAGGCGGCGCAGAGGGTGAACAGCAGCTCGACATATATATACTTCGTGGCCGGCAAAGTATTAGATTATTATTGATACATACTACAGCCGTGGTTTTCCTTTGGTTCATTAGAACAAAATTATTTTCCTTTTCCGCAAATTATCATCGGCAACTGCAGTATTATTTAGTTTTTGTTTTAACACACCGAAGTGACGATTCGAGTGGTGGATTGCTACACTTTTATTGGTAATTTTAATTATCCTTTCATCATGTCTTTTATCAATTTATTTATGATTTCTTGTGTTATTGATTTAACCATGAGTAGCTAATCAGTTGTGTAGTTGAATTATGTGAAAGCGAGCGAAAACCCTAAGGGGGATGAGATAGAGAATTGTGTAGTGCATAATTGAATGTTTTAATGATTAATCCATGTCCTAAAACTTATTTTAATGTCTTTGAATTAGATTGATCACCTAGTTCACTGTCACACACATTGAACTTATAGATGTATTTTGCGGTGAGATGTGGGATAAGGGGTTTTAGGATCGTTGCGTAGATTCGGCCTAGTTGTTAGGTCCGAACCCAATACAGAGGTTTGTCATCGTTGTTCGAGCGACTCTAGAGCTTAATCTTGTTAGGTTAATCGGTTTTCTAAAGGGAGAATTAATTAACTTCACATAGGGTGGTTAGATCGAGTTGTTCAGTCTAATCGCTAGAATTAGGAGTTGGCACCCGTGGATGTCGTTAAACTACATTGGATAGGTAGGTCGGTTAAGACACGCTCCCTGTTAAGTCCTTCCTTAGGAGTAAAAGTAGCTCGTGGGATCATAGTTCGACTATACCCTTTAATACTTAGAAGTAAACTCGTTAGTATAATCTTTACTTTTACACTAGTATAATATCTCGCCACCACTATTTTGACCTGAACTAAGTTCTAAGTCGACTTTGGTACTTAGACATTACTCCCTGTGGATTTGACCTTGAGACCACTATGCTACCGTTGACCCGATACTCTGTCGGTTAAAGTTAGCGGTTAGTTATTTTGCTATCACCTATCACCATTTGCAAGCCAAGCATTAATCCATAGAAGCCTTGGGTGATGAAGTCATCATAGTGATTGATGTTCGACCTAAACTCGCCATGAACCATATTTGAAGACAATCTGTAGAGAAAATCTAAGTACAAAATGGCACGTAGAATAAAGATACAACTCGGTTTGCTCCCTTCGTAAAGGAGAGTCGAAGGGTGCTTCCAAGTGTAATGATTGTCTAAAAAATGCTATCCATTAATGGTATTTGACATGGGGCAGCTGTAGCAGATCTTCAAGTAGGATAGCTCTAAGCTTCCCATCAGCCTCCCCCCTATGAATAGTACTGATGTGTTGAGTTGAACTAGCCTTTTTAGCCAAGAAGTCAGCTGCCATATTGCCTTCTCTGAATATATGTCTTATCTTGAAATTATTCTGGTGCAAAGTCTCAGTCAATAAACTTATCTCATTCACATATCTCCATGGAGGCTGGGACTTGCCATGAATCATCTCAACAAGAAACTTAGAATCAGACTCTATTTTCACATTCTGAAGTTGCAGGTCAATGCATTGCTGTGTGCCATCAATTAGAGCCTTCAGTTCAGCCTCAAAATTTGTAGCAATACCATAAGCTCTAGTACCTGCAACAACAAGAGCACTATGCTCATCACGGATGATGAAACCCCCCCAGCTATTCCACGATTTTGAAGAGAGGAACCATCAGTATTAAGTTTATAGACAGCCAGAGGAGGAGCATGCTATCTGATAGCAATGGCAGTCTTCTGTGGCCTAGTTGCAAAATTTTTAAGAAGACCTGTGTTAACTAGGATTAAATCATCACTATTCTTTTTGGTGAGATTCATAGTCTGGCATGTGCTTTGTAGATCAGCAATAATATTTTTGACAATCTGATTGGTATTCATGGTGGGCTCATGTAATATGTTGCATCTATCTTTCGAAAGACCCCAAAAAATCAAAGAAGGGAAGATCCGAATAACCTTACCAAGAGCTCCCATAATGTTAGTACATCTCTAATCCTTTTGGACATCCTAAAGATTTTCAGCAGCAGGATAATATTTAAGAGCATGTTGAAAGAAATTCCATATATACTTCTTGGGCTCTAGGACAGCTCCAGAACACATGACCCATATTATCATCATGATAGCAAGCTTAAGCATTTAAAAGGCCCCGAAAATCCCATCTTATGCAAAATTGCTCAAAGAAAAGGTAGCGGACCATTGTATAGCTTCCGGTTAAAAGTGCAATTCGAGGGAATATGGGGCTTCCGTATTTCTCCTAATTCAAACAAAGATGATCTCTTGGTTCTAAGAATTTCATAAGCATAGGAGACGAAAAAACCGAATTTAATTAACCAAAGTCCACACCCATTTATTAACGGGGCTAGTAAGATAAGCCATATTCTCGTCGCGTGCATTCTTGAACAGACCTAGCAGCTTCCAAGCATAGAGCATATAAAGAGGGTAGGATCCAGACATCACTTTCCTGGCCCACAAACCTTGCTGCTGATGAATCTTCCACCATAGTTTACAAGGAAGAGCTGCCAGAAAAGTCTGTAGGCTCCTAATACCAAGACCATTTTCTGTTGTTGGATAGCACATATTTTGCTAGCTCCTCCAGTGCCTTCTCCTATGATTGTCACTGTCATGCCAAAGGAAGTTGGCCATAATATGTTCCAGTCTCTGAATAGTAGTCATGGGCAGCTTAATAGCAGACATAATGTTAATAGGAATAGAGGATAAAACATGTCTGATGAGGACTAGTCCGCTCCAGGAGATAAATATTTTGTGTACCATTTGTTGAGCTTAGCTTCAAATTTATCAATAAGGGATTGGAAGTATGAAGATTTGGTTCTCGCCATAAAAAATCGGACATCCCAAGTAGGTGAATGGGAAAGTGGCTTGTTGAAAACCGCTTATAGCTTCCACACCCCGAATGGCATTTTGAGGAGCTCTACTAGACATAATAAAAGAGCTTTTGCTTCTATTGACCTTCGTCCGTAGGCCCTTTCATAAGTATCCAAAAAACTCGGCCAACTTATTGATGGTAGTCCTAGCGCCTCTAGCAAAAATTATAAGGTCATCGGATAAAGAGAGTGTGTAATAGGAGCAAAGCCGGTAGGGGTAGCATAGGTATCCGTACTGGGGGTCATGATTCTCTTTAAACCTTTAGAGATAGCTTCGCTTAGAATGATGAACAAATATGGAGAGAGGGGTCACCTTGTTTAATACCTCTTGTAGAAGAGAAAAACCCAACATGAGATCCATTGAAAAGAATAGAGAAGTGACTGCCAGAGAGATTATTCATAATCAAATGTATGAAAGGCTCTTCAAAACCAAATTTTTGAAGCAATCTGCCCAGAAAATACCAGGAGACCCTGTCAAAAGCCTTCATGATATCCAGCTTGAAAATATTATTATGGCCACTAGCCTTTTTGTGGATGAACTGAGCTAATTCTTGGACCAACAAGACATTATCAGGAATGTCCTTTCCTTGCAAGAAGACAAATTGTTCTCAGATATAATGAGAGGTAGTAAGAGCTGAAGTCTGGAGGTCAGAATCATAGTGCAGATCTTGTTAAAGAAGGTGCTATTACGTTAGTGACTGATATATTATTTACTATGTAATTAGAAAGGATAGATTTGTAATTACGACTAGCCCTAGAAGCCCTAAAGATGACTATATATATTGTACCTATGTATTGTGAATGGGAGATATACGAAATATATTGACCAGATTTTGTCATGGTATCAGAGCCAGGTTACCACTAGATACCGAGAAAAAAAAAAAAAACAACAACAACAACAACAATTGCACCAAAGAACACGGCCGAAGTAGATTGCAGCGGATGGAACTGACGGGAAAGCAACGAAATTTCTCTTCGAATTGGTGCTGTGGATTAATTGATTAATCCATCTATTTTGAATTTCTGCCTGTACGATCATAAAAAAAAAAAAAAAATAGAATATATTTTACATTATTTCAAGATCAGCAGCCATGGAGGTTGAAGCAGGTCATCTTCTTCCATCTTTGGTCGGCTTCGAATCGGACCGATCTCGATTACTGTCCAGGACGTTGGTCCAAGAGGACAGACTACGACCCATAACAACCTACCGATGATGATGCACAGACGGAGACCCGATGGTGGAAGTCCGGCTTCGGAACGCCGGCACACCGGACCGAAGAACGCAAGTGGCTGCCGGATTAAATTCTTGCAGCGATTGCAACCTTAACGGATATGACACAACTTCCTTCCTCCGACCAACAGCAGAGAGTGCGGGTGGAGGTGGTCGAACCGGTGGACAAGGCTGGGTACGTGAGGCACCTTCAGCCCTTTCTCCACCATATTTGATTAACACAGCAGCACCAAGGATTGTGGGTTCAGCCCACTCAGCTGGCTCGGCTCAGACAAGGGATTTAGACCAAACCGGTTTGATAAATATTACACCAGCCCAATGGCAGGGCATCTTGGACCTTTTAAGCCGTCCGAAATCGCGGGATCGCTTGACAGTAGCTCGGCATGGATTATTGACACGGGAGCAACTCACCACGTGTCGGGTAACCGAACCGTATTTGTACAACTACGACCGATTGAGGATTGCCCGATTGGCTTACCGGATGGACGTTCCTCGTTTGCAACTCATTCGGGAACGGTTATGTTGTCGGGGAATTTACGACTTTTGAATGTTTTATACGTACCGGGATTAAATTGTAACTTGATTTCGGCGTCCCAATTTTTGGACGATCATAATTGTATGATGCAGCTCACCGATCGATTATGTATTATGCAGGACCGTGTGACGAGGACGCTGATTGGACTGGGTGAGCGTGTGGATGGACTTTTTTGGTTTGTGGGCGTTCCAGAGGCTCGGGTTTTGGCCATTGATGGTGCGGAGACTGTGGATTTGTGGCACCGACGTTTGGGACACCCTTCAGAAAAGGTCCTTCGACAGGTTCCTAACATTTCCGTTTCTGAAAATTTAAATAAAGATGGATGTGATATTTGCTTTCGGGCAAAGCAGACCCGTGAACCTTTCCCCCTTAGTGAGAATAAAGCTAGTCGTATTTTTGAGTTGATACATTGTGATTTGTGGGGGCCCTATAGTGTACCATCGACATGTGGTGCGACGTATATTTTGACTATCGTTGATGACTATTCTCGTTCGGTTTGGATTTATTTGTTATTGAATAAAATGGAAGTCGAATTTGCTTTCTTGGATTTCATTGCTTTAGTTTCTCGTCGCCCGAGGTTACCATTAAACGGGTTCGTAGTGATAATGGAACAGAATTCAAACCTTTGCTTCCTTATTTTTGTAAAGAAGGTATCATCTTTGAAACGTCTTGTGTTAATACTCCTCAATAGAACGGTCGGGTAGAACGGAAACATCAACACATTCTTAATGTTGCACGTGCATTACGGTTTGATGGACATTTGCCGCTTAAGTTTTGGGGGGAATGTGTTATGGCTGCGGCTTATATAATTAACCGAACACCGTCTAGTGTTTTGAATTTTAAGACGCCTTATGAGACTCTTTTTGGGGAAAAACCGGACCTCTCAATGCTTCGAATTTTGGGATGTTTATGTTATGCCCATGATCATCGCCATACGAATAAGTTTGCCAGCCGAAGTCGTAAGTGTGTTTTTCTTGGATACCCTTTCGCGAAAAAGGGGTGGGCCATGTATGATTTAGAAACGGAGGAGATTTTTGTCTCTAGGGATGTTAAATTTTTTGAACATGTGTTTCCTTTTTCCCAACCGACCGATAGCGAACCATCTGTAGTCCCTTACCCATTATTTGACGATGTTGGCATTACGGATCAGGGGTTCGATCCCTCTCCTCCTGCGGATCCATCCTTGCCGGATCCTCCGGTTGAGGGGGGGACCGACGTGATAGCTGAGATAGGTGATACTGGGAGTAATATAGCACCGTCACCACAACCTCGACATCTTGGTGACTACTGAAGAATTGGGTCGGGGTAAACGACATCGGATACCGAATTCACGTTTTCAAGATTTTGTGATGCACACGTTGATTGATCAGAAGAGTCCTCTTCCACGCTCTTCCGCTCCATCAGCCTCCTCAGGTACTCCGTATCCTCTTATGCATTACATTAATTATGATATGTTTTCTGATAAGCATCGCAAGTACCTTGCATCCATTACAGTGGGTAATCCTCCTAAATCATTTAAGGAGGCTATGAAACATGAGGGGTGGCGTAAAGCCATGTCAGATGAGATTCAGGCACTCGAGGATCATGGTACTTGGGTTTTGCAACCCCTTCCCCCCGGGAAAAAGGCATTGGGAAGTAAGTGGGTCTATACAGAGAAATATGACGAGCACGGGACTCTGCAACGCCTAAAAGCCCGGTTAGTGGCATTTGGGCATCACCAAGAAGAAGGTATCGATTACACGGAGACTTTCGCCCCTGTGGCAAAAATGGTTACTGTTCGAACTTTCCTTAGTGTTGCCGCAGTGAAACGATGGGACATTCATCAGATGGATGTCCACAACGCCTTTTTGCATGGAGACTTGGACGAGGAGATCTATATGAAGATACCTCCCGGGTTTGATAGGTCGGGATCGAACTTGGTTTGCAAGATGCGCAAATCATTGTACGGATTGAAGCAGGCACCTCGGTGTTGGTTTGCAAAGCTTGCCTCGCCTTTGCGTGATTATGGCTTTCGTCGCCTTATTCGACTACTCATTGTTTATTTTGGCTCGTGATGGGATTCAAATTTCGTGGTGCTCGTCTATGTCGATGATATGATCATTGCAGGGAATGATAAAGCGGCGATGACGATTTTTAAATCGTATCTTGGGCAATGTTTTAAGATGAAGGATCTTGGGGCTCTTAAATATTTTCTTGGGATCGAGGTCGCGAGAAACACAGACGGAATTTTCTTAAATCAGCGGAAATATGCACTCGATATCATACATGAGGCTGGCTTACTTGGGTGCAAACCTGCGGATTTTCCTATCGAACAGAATCATAAGTTGGCGCTTGCGACTGGGCCTTTGTTGACTGATCCGGCGTCATATCGGCGTCTTGTTGGACGCCTTATCTATCTTGGCGTCACCCGGCCTGATTTGGCTTATTCGGTTCATGTTTTATCTCGCTTATGCAGGCTCCGAGGATTGAACATTGGGATGCCGCATTGCGTCTAGTTCGTTATTTGAAGAAACACCCTGGGCAGGGTATACTGCTACGTTCTGATAGTTCCCTTCTCCTTGAAGGGTGGTGTGACTCTGATTGGGCGAGTTCGTGTTTCTTGGTCTTTCTCCTATCTCCTGGAAGTCCAAGAAACAGACCACGGTGTCTCGCTCCTCTGCTGAAGCCGGATATCGGTCAATGGCTTCTCTGATGTGTGAACTGAAGTGGCTGAAGCAATTACTTGCCGACCTTGGCGTTCGGCACCCCCCTGGGATTCGACTTTTCTGTGATAGTCAGTCCGCGTTATATATAGCTCAGAACCCTGTTTTTCATGAACGTACGAAGCATATAGAGGCCGACTGTCATTTCGTACGTGATGCCATCACGGATGGTTTGATTCTTCCGTCTTATGTTCCTACGAAGCACCAGTTGGCGGATATTTTTACCATGGCATTGGGACGACAGCAATTCGAGTTTTTACTGCGCAAGTTGGGCGTTCGGGATCTTCACGCTCCTACTTGAGGGGGGGTATTACGATAGTGACTGATATATTATTTACTATGTAATTAGAAAGGATAGATTTGTAATTACGACTAGCCCTAGAAGCCCTAAAGATGACTATATATATTGTACCTATGTATTGTGAATGGGAGATATACGAAATATATTGACCAGATTTTGTCAGGTGCTAAGAGATATAGGCCTATAATCCGCAAAGGATGTAGGAGTAGCTTTTTTGGCAATCATAATTTTTTCAGCGCATAAATTTTTTAAATCTTTCTAAATCATTAATCATATTCTAGTCGTCAAATAATGTTTCCGTAAAATTTTAGATTTCAAATTATTGTAAGCTAATCACTTTCATTAACAATTACTCCTCATTTTGGAGAAACATTGTGTCATACCGCATTAGATCTCGGCTCTCAAGAAAGTCATCTTAGTCTATTTACCACCATATTTTGATTTTCATACTTGTGATGATTTGCGAGTATGACCATGGAAATGAAAAATATGCATTCGATTAAATTATGTTTTATATAAAGATTATAACGTTAAATCATTAATTAAGCAGTTATGACTATAAAGTATATAAAATGTATTTTTACTACATTAACTAATTATTCAATCGACATATGAATTTGAATTTTTAATTTACGATATTACCATCTGGAATAAGGAAGACCGCCAAACATTGAACCAACAAATTTGTTTGAATTGTGAACATTTATATCCTCAAGCCATAATTCTCGATGCTACTTATTTTCATGAATTGTCATTGACAAACAACGACCATTTTTCTAACACATAGACCGTAGAGGAACTTCATCATGTGTTGGGCTCTCGATTTAAATGAGAAAATGATGCCAGAAAATCATGAAATTGTGCAAATGTATAGTATATACGGGGCTTTATTGGCGTTAGAGATAAGAATATGACTCAAAAGACTTGATGCTACTTGAAATTCTCGGCGATGGGGTTCAGAACACATCACGTCATAATGTCTGATTTAGTGCATGTAGAGTGAAATATGTAGTTAAAGCGTAAAATGATGAACACAACTTAATGAACTCGTTGAAGGGCTGAACACTATGCCAGAGCATCCTACTTACCCAGGCTTTGAGGGATCAAGTATATTGTACTTCTCTTTTTTAAGAGAGAGATTTTTGGGTCCTTGAAATGGAGTGGTTACAAATTCCAAGAGAGAGTAAAAAAATGATGAGAGTAGAGCAAAGGTTTGAAACTGAAAAAGAAGCCTGGAGTTTTGATACCATGAAAAAATAAGAAGAAATCGAAATGTCGGAAAGCATGATTTATTCCATTGAGATAGGCCGTATATATTGATATTTTTAAAACCACTCGATAAGATCTATCTTATTGTACCTGTTGTTTATCTTTCTAACTCATTTTTCAACTAGTATCTCACAGGCACAATCATATCTTTACAAAAAATAAACATTACAAAAAATTATTTTACAATATCTGTTAATATTGTTTGCGTATAAATCAAGGTTTGAAGGCACGTCAAATTTGAGGTGCAATTCATTCATTATACCTTGAAAACAATGTTGTTATATTTTTGGAATTGATTATTTTACAAGTAGAAAGCCATGTATGACATGTATCAATTTTTTATTTTTAGAAGACTCTAATTTGAAATGTTTCTTGATATTGTAATAAACTTTGTTAAGGAAATCTTAGTTATTAAGCCTAGTTTTTTAACATATCATAAACTGGGTATTCAGTAGGAAAAAAAAAAGTCCTTAAGCATAGCTTATGGTATTGCGGTCAAATGTATTTTGTTACGTCTCTATATTTATTTTTATACGTATTTACAACACCTTTTCGTGTATCAACTGTACATTTCTACATTCGTTCGATATTTCGCCCATAAAAGTTGTTAAAATGTCGGAATGGTACAAAAAAATGTAAGATGAATTTTAGTTAATTTATTTTAAACGTATGAAACCCTTATTTGTATTTTCGATTTTAATTTGTTTAGGAAAAAAATCTTTTAGTAGTGCAATATTTTTTTTGGGATGTAATAACAAACTCAAAAAAGATACGAGAAATGAAAAATGTTTAAACACATATCAATAAAAAGAACTTTATTCTTGATGATGTGCTATGTGTTTGGAAAGAAAGGCTCAAAAACTAGTGAGCCTACACAAAATTTTTAGGACTGTGCCATAAAGCATTAGCTATTGCTATTTTGATCTACTTTGGTGAATTGCAAACAATGAAGCCATTACAAATGCTGCTGTTTGGTCCACTAGCCGTACATGTGAAGTTTTTATGCATGGCGCTAGCTCCATATATACTTTCCTAAAGCTAAGCCAAAACAATCTAACGTGCTCTTGTCCTCGCACTTAGCATTTCGGTTAAGCTTGTAGGCGATTTAGGTGCCGACACCGCAAACAAAGACCACCAAATCGAGTTTCGAATCATCCGAAAAACAAAATTATATATAAGTGCACTATCGAAAATCAAACACTCAGTAATATTTGTTCATGTTTGATCTTGTATATTTGATCGAGGATTTTCTTTTTAATTACCTTGGGAAATGTAGAGAAGAGCTAGGATGAGTACCAAAGCAATGGGTGCTTGTGCTATGAACTTCTTCATTTTCAACAGCTTTCTATCTCACGATCAAATATTTTTTTCTCTACCGACTTTTTCTTGTACTTTTTCTGTGTTTGGATGGATGAGAAATATTTTTTGTGTTCCCATATTTATAGCTTCATTGGTAGCTTGGATTGATAGTTGGACTACTTAATTTCCATATTAAAAGATATTGTCTACATACGCTTTTCTTCGTTCCATCCATGTTTCACACCCCGATCATTTGGAAAGGTATGTTGTTAGCACAATTAATATGAAAATTCTCAGATATAATTTAATCAGTGTGCCTCTTTAAATTTATTTGACAACAACTTTTAAGTGATTTAAATACCATTAATTTATCAAGTGCATATCTAATTTTTTTTATTTTCGTCCTAAAATGAGCGGATATATATCTTATAACAATATCAATGTCAAAAATAGATATTCATGTCATTATTTTTTCATATTTTTTGTCAAGTTTAATCATTCTCCACATGCAGAATTAAACATCAACGTTCCACAAACAATTTTTAGATACTTGATTAATTTAATCTTTTAATTTTCTACTTTAATTTTTATAAAAGGATCTAAAATCAGCTATTGGCTTACTACATTGTATAAAATCTAAAAATAAAACAATGATATATTTGCCAAATGCTTATTTTTCAATGTATCATTGTAATGTAGTGTAACCGGATCTAGAGAGGTTATAACACATACCCTTCTATAATAATATCACCTTAAATTATGTTGTCTTTAAGTCTCATAACTAGATTTTTCTGACCAATATTGGCCTTTATGTGCCTTGTACGCCACATTCTTTGCATGAGGTCAAACATAAGAATTGGTGTTAAGTTTATTGTGTAATTTGTAAATTACTTACATCTCCAATAACTTATCTTTTTCAAAGATATGACAATTCAATCTTATATTGTGATTATAAAGATTAGTTTTTTATAAATATTTGTATGTAAATTTCCGATTAGATTTATCAAATGCAAGGTCGGTACGATGTATCAATACAAACAAAATGTTTATGAAACCCTTTCAAAAAATGATGAATTTGTCTCCATTCGTTATTAACTCAATTCCCTATTTTGTAGGACGCGTATAAACCATAGAGAATGATGATGACATGTATCAAGATATAGATAAATCACATCAAACTTCTTAGAACATAGGATTCTATAATGATTTATCAATACAATTATAATAGGTAAACATAACCGCATAAATTTTATAAATCTTTCTAAATCATTAATCATATTCTAGTCGTCAAATAATGTTTCTGTAAAATTTTAGATTTCAAATTATTGTAAACTAATCACTTTCATTAACAATTACTCCTCATTTTGGAGAAACATTGTGCCTTACCGCATTGGATATCGGCTCTCAAGAAAGTCAACTTAGTCTATTTACCACCATGTTTTGATTTTCATACTTGTGATGATTAGCGAGTACGACCATGGAAATGAAAAATATGCATTCGATTAAATTATGTTTTATATAAAGATTATAACGTTAAATCATTATTTAATAAGGTATGACTATAATGTATATAAAATGTTTTTGTACTACATTAACTAATTATTCAATCGACGTAGGAATTTGAACTATTATTTTACAAGATTACCCTCTGGAATAAGGAAGACTGCTCAAATTAGTTTGAACTGTGAATGTTTATGACCTCAAGCCTTACTAATTCTCGATGCTACTTATTTTTCATGAATTGTCATTGACAAAGAACGACCATTTTTCTAACACATAGACCATAGCGGAACTTAATCGTGTGCTGGGCTTCTCAATTTAAATGAGAAAATGATGTCAGAATGACAAAATAATCGTGAAATTATACAAACACATAGTATATGCAGGGCTTTCTTGGCGTTAGAGATAAGAATATGACTCAAAATACTTGATGCTACTTGAAATTCTCGGCGATGGATTTTCAGAACACATCACGTCATAATATAAGATTTAGTCTATGGAGAGTGAAATATGAAGTAAACGCGTAAAATGATGAACACAAGTTAATGAACTCGTTGAAGAGCACTATGCGAGACTCTATTTGCGAGAGCATCCTACGTACCATCTCTCTTAAAAGGATTTGAGGGATCGAGTATATTGTACTTCTCTTTTATATATCACAATACGTAAGAGAGGAGAGATTTTTGGGTCCTTGAAATGCAGTGGTTAAAAATTCCAAGAGAGAGTAAAAAAACGATGAAAGCAGAGCAAATGTTTGAAACTGAAAAAGAAGCCTGGAGTTTTGATACCATGAAAAAATAAGAAGTAATAGAAATGTGGAAAAGCTTGATTTATTCCATTGAGATAGGCCGTATATATTGACATTTTTAAAACAACTTGATCGATCTATCTTAATGTACATGTTGTTTATCTTTCAAACTCGTTTTTCCACTAGTATCTCACCAAAGACAATCGTATCTTTACCAAAAAACATTACAAAAAATTTATTTTTCAATATCCGTTAATATTGTTTGTGTATAAATCCAGGCTTAAAGGCACGTCAAATTTAAGGTGTAATTCATTCATTATAACATGAAAACAATGTTGTTATATTTATGGAATTGATTATTTCACAAGTAGATAGCCAGGTATGACATGTATCAATTTTTTATTTTTAGAAGCCTCTAATTGGAAATGTTTCTTGATATTGTAATAAACCTTCTTAAGGAAATCTTAGTTATTAAGCATAGTTTTTTAACATATAATAAACTAGGTATTCGGTAGAAAGTCCTTAAGCATAGCTTATCGTTTTGCGGTCAAATGTATTTTGTTATGTCTCTATATTTATTTTGATACGTATTTACAACACATTTTCTTGTATCAACTTTACATTTATACTTTCTTTCGATATTCGCCCATAAAAATTGTTAAAATGTCGGAATGGTACAAAAAAAAAATGTAAGATGAATTTTAGTTAAATTCTTTTAAATGTATGAAACCCTTATTTCTATTTTCGATTTTAATTTGTTTAGGGAAAAAAGCTTTCCGTAGTGCACTATTTTTTTGTGGGATGTAATAACAAACTCAAAAAATGTGCGAGAAATGAAAAATGTTTGAACACATATCAATAAAAAGAACTTTATTCTTGATGACGTGCGATGTGTTTGGAAAGAAAGGCTCAAAAACTTGTGAGCCTACACAAAAATTGTAGGACTGTGTCATGCATAAAGCACTAGCTATGGCTATTTTGATCTACTATGATGAACTGCAAACAATGAAGCCATTGCAAATGCTACGCCGTTTGGTCCATTATCCGTACATGTGAAGTTTTTAGGCATTGCGCTAGCTCCGTACTTTCCTAAAGCTAAGCCAAAACAATCTAATGTGCTCTTGTCCTCGCACTTAGCATTTCGGTTAAGCTTGTAGGGCGTACTTAGGCTGCTGACCTGCAAACAAAGACCACCAAATCGAGTTTTAGTCATCCGAAAAACAAAATTATATACACATACAGACGCACTATTTTTAGATTCTAAAACGGAAGAATTATTGTCTACAAAAAAAAATCGAAAATCAAACTCTCAATAATATTTGTTCATGTTTGATCCTGTATATTTGATCGAGGATTTTCTTTTAATTACCTTGGGAAATGTTGAGAAGAGTTAGGATGAGTACCAAAGCAATGGCGGCTTGTGCTATGAACATCTTCATTTTCTATAGCTTTCTATCTCACGATCAAATACTTTTTCTCTACTGACTTATTCTTGTTCTTTTATGTGTTTGGATGGATGAGAAATCTCTTCCGTGTTCCCATATTTATAGCTTCATTGGTAGCATGGATAGATAGTTGGACTACTTAATTTCCATATTAAAAGATATTGTCTACATACGCTTTTCTTCGTTCCATCCATGTTTTATACCCCGATCATTTGGAAAGGTATGTTGTTAGAACAATTAATATGAAAATTCTCAGATATAATTTAATCAGTGTGCCTCTTTAAATTTATTTGACAACAACTTTTAAGTGATTAATATACCATTAATTAATTTATCAAGTGCATATCTAATTTTTTTATTTTCGTCCTAAAATGAGTGGATATGTATCTTATAACAATATCAATGTCAAAATTCGATATTCATGTCATTATTTTTTTCATATTTTTTGACAAGTTTAATCATTCTCCACAAGCAGAATTAGACATCAACGTTTCACATACAATATTTAGATACTTGATTAATTTAACTCTTTTAATTTTTTACTTTAATTTTTGTAAAAGGATCTAAAATTAGTCGTTGGCTTCCTATATCATATAAAATCTAAAAATAAAACAATGACAGATTAGCCAAATGCTTATTTTTACAATCTATCATTGTAATGTAGTGCAATGGGATCTAGAGAGATTATAACACATGCATTTCTATAATATTATCACCTTAAATTATGTTGTCCTTATGTCTCCTAACTAGCTTATTCTGACCAATATTGGCCTTTGTGTGCCTTGTAGGCCAGACTCTTTGCCCGAGGTCAAACTTAAGAATTGGTGTCAAGTTTATTGTGTATAAATTTGTAAATTACTTAAATCTCCAATAAATTATCTTTTTCAGAGATATGATAATTCAATCTGATATTGTGATTATAAAGATTAGTTTTATTAATATATTTATATGTAAATTTCCGATTAGATTTATCAAAGGCAATGTCGGTACGATGTATCAGTACAAACATAATGTTTATGAACCCCTCCAAAAAATGATGATTTTGTGTCCATTCGTTATTAACTCAATTTCCTATTTTGAAGGACGTGTACAAACCATAGAAAATGATGGTGAAATGTATCAAGATAAAGATAAATCACATCAAACTTCTTGAAATAAGATTCTATAATGATTTATCAATATAATGATAATTGCGTGAGGTCAAACTTAAGAATTGGTGTTAAGTTTATTATGTAATTTGTAAATTACTTACATCTCTACTTTTTCAAAGATATGATAATTCAATCTTATATTGTGATTATAAAGATTAGTTTTATTATAAATATTTGTATGTACATTTAGGATTAGATTTATCAAATGCAAGGTCGGTACGATGTATCAGTACAAACGAAATGTTTACGAACCCCTTCCAAAAAATGATGAATTTGTCTCCATTCGTTTTTTTTTTAATAACTTGTAATTTTATTAATGATCGAAAAAATTACAAGTGTTGCCATCCATGGCCTCCTCACTCGAATAATGTCATCAGTGGGCAACCCCGCCTCCTTAAAACCCTAGTCCGAAAAACCCGGGGTGGGAAAAATCGGGTGCTAGGGAAAGAGTACGGGCATTGACTCACTGGAAAGAACTTCCAGCACAAGGAAAAAATAAAAACATCATTTTTGATATTCCTATAAATCCTATCAATCTTCAAGTGCTTCACTTCAGCCATTTTTGCTGCTGTCTTTTGTCTTATTTTGTTGCATAACTCTCTCCACTTGTAGTCCATCCTATCACCATTTGCAAGACAAGCATTAATCCATAGAAGCCTTGGACTGATGAAGTCATCATAGTGATTGATGTTCGACCTAAACCTGCCATGAACCATATTTGAAGACAATCTGTAAAGAAAATCTAAGTACAAAATGGCACGAGAGAATAAAGATACAACTCTGGTTTGCACCCTTCGAGAAGGAGGCCGAAGGGTGCTTCCAAGTGTAATGACTGTCTAAAAAATGCTATCCATTAATGGTATTTGACATGGGGCAGCTGTAGCAGATCTTCAAGTAGGATAGCTCTAAGCTTCCCATCAGCCTCCCCACTATGAATAGTACTGCTGTGTTGAGTTGAACTAGCCTTTTTAGCCAAGAATTCAGGTGCCATATTGCCTTCTCTGAATATATGTCTGGTCTTGAAATTATTCTGGTGCAAAGTCTCAGTCAATAAACTTATCTCATTCACATATCTCCATGGAGGCTGGGACTTGCCATGAATCATCTCAACAAGAAACTTAGAATCGGACTCTATTTTCACTTTCTGAAGTTGCAGGTCAATGCATTGATGTGTGCCATCAATTAGAGCCTTCAGTTCTGCCTCAAAATTTGTAGCAATACCATAAGCTCTAGTACCTGCAACAACAAGAGCACTATGCTCATCACGGATGATGAAACCCCCCCGACTATTCCGGGATTTTGAAGGGAGGAACCATCGATATTAAGTTTATAGACGACCGGATGAGGAGCATGCTATCGATAGCAATGGCGGTCTTACGTGGCCTAGTTGCAAGATTTTTAAGAAGGCTGTGTTAACTAGGATTAAATCATCACTATTCTTTTTGGTGAGATTCATAGTCGGCATGTGCTTTGCGGATCGGCAATAATATTTTTGACAATCGATTGGTATTCATGGTGGGCTCATGTAATATCTTGCATCTATCTTTCCAAAGACCCCAAAAAATCAAAGAAGGGATGATCCAAATAACCTTACCAAGAGCTCTCATAATGTTAGTACATCTCTAATCCTTTTGGACATCCCGAAGATTTTCGACGAGCGGGATAATATTTAAGAGCATGTTGAAAGAAATTCCATATATACTTCTTGGGCTCTAGGACGGCTCCGGAACACATGACCCATATTATCATCATGATAGCGGTTTAAGCATTTAAAAGGCCACGAAAATCCCATCTTATGCGGTTGTTCGGCAAAAGGCGACGGAGACCATTGTATAGCTTCCGGTTAAAAGTGCAATTCGAGGGAATATGGGGCTTCCGTTTTCTCTTAATTCAAACAAAGATGATCTCTTGGTTCTAAGAATTTCATAAGCATAGGAGACGAAAAAGCCGACGGAAATTAACCAAAGTCCACACCCATTTATTAACGGGGCTAGTAAGATAAGCCATATTACGGTCGGTGCATTCTTGAACAGGACCTAGCACTTCCAAGCATAGAGCATATAAAGAGGATAGGATCCAGATATCACTTTCCTGGCCCACAAACCTTGCTGCTGATGAATCTTCCACCATAGTTTACAAGCAAGAGCTGCCAGAAAAGTCTGTAGGCTCCTAATACCAAGACCATTTTCTGTTGTTGGATAGCACATATTTTGCCAGCTCATCCGGTGCCTTCTCCTATGATTGTCACTATCATGCCAAAGGAATTTGGCCATAATATGTTCCAGTCTCTGAATAGTAGTCATGGGCAGCTTAATAGTAGACATAATGTTAATAGGAATAGAGGATAAAACATGTCGATGAGGACTAGTACGCCTCCGGAGATAAATATTTTGTGTACCATTTGTTGAGCTTAGCTTCAAATTTATCAATAAGGGATTGAAAGTATGAAGATTTGGTTACGCCATAAAAAAGCTGGACATCCCAAGTAGGTGAATGGGAAAGTGGCTTGTTGAAAACCGATTATAGCTTCCACACCACCGAATGGCATTTTGAGGAGCTCTACTAGACATAATAAAAGAGCTTTTGCTTCGTTGACCTTCGTCCAGAGGCCCTTTCATAAGTATCCAAAAAACTGGCCAACTTATTGATGGTAGTCCTAGCAGCTCTAGGAAAAATTATAAGGTCATCAGCATAAAGAGAGTGAGTAATAGGAGCAAAGCCAGTAGGGGTAGCATAGGTATCTGTACCAGGGGTCATGATTCTCTTTAAACCTTTAGAGATAGCTTCAGTTAGAATGATGAACAAATATGGAGAGAGGGGGTCACCTTGTTTAATACCTCTTGTAGAAGAGAAAAAACCAACATGAGATCCATTGAAAAGAATAGAGAAGTGACTGCCAGAGAGATTATTCATAATCAAATGTATGAAAGGCTCTTCAAAACCAAATTTTCGAACCAATCTGCCCAGAAAATACCAGGAGACCCTGTCAAAAGCCTTCACGATATCTAGCTTGAAAATAATATTATGGCCTCTAGCCTTTTTGTGGATGAACTGAGCTAATTCTTGGACCAACAGGACATTATCAGCAATGTCCTTTCCTTGCAAGAAGACAAATTGTTCTCAGATATAATGAGAGGTAGTAAGGGCTGAAGTCTGGAGGTCAGAATCTTAGTGCAGATCTTGTTAAAGAAGGTGCTAAGAGATATAGGCCTATAATCAGCAAAGGATGTAGGAGTAGCTTTTTTAGCAATGAGAGTAATTAGAGTAGATCCCACTGCCTTGTGGATGTTATTGCCAGAGAAAAATTCTTGTACAGCATGATACACATCCATTTGAAAAATGTTCCAGCAGTGTCTGTAAAATAAGCCAGAGAAACCATAAACCCCAGTAGCACTTGCAGGATCTAAATCAAAGACAGTCTTCTTAACCTCTTCCATAGTGATAGGTTTAGTTAAAGAAACATTGTCTTCACGAGTAATTAGGGTAGGTATGAAATCTAGAAGATACTGAATATCACTTTCAGTAGATTGCTCTTCCTGATTAAGTAAGACAGCAAAGAATCTGATAGCCTCTTGTGCGATCTCAGCCTGATTAGTACACCAGTCTCCATTAGCATCCTGGATTCTAAGAATTTGCATCTTGCTAGTCTTATCTTTTACAGAGGCATGGAAGAAGCTTGTATTTCTGTCTCCTTCTTTAAACCACTTATACTTGGATTTTGGCCTCCAGAACTCCTCATGCTGTGCTAAAGCTAGAAAATATTCTGTATTTAATTGATGAGTTTTCTCCCTGTTTTCAGGACTATGATTCTGATCATAAATAACTTCCTGCTCCAAAACCTTAGCTTCCAACTCCAACAATTTTTTATGGACATCCCCGAAAACCTGTTTGTTCCATATCTTCAAAGCATGCATAAGAAGTTTGAGTTTATATATAAAACTTGCCATAGAAGTGGCTACCTCGTGTGCATTCCATTCTGCTTTACCACCTTTGTGAAAATCCTTATACATAGTCCACATATTCTGAAATTTGAAGACAGAGGGGCCCTTTTTCTAACCTCTGGATCAAAGCTCAAAGGTCTATGATCTGATCCTGCCCTGCCCAAAATCTTGACTAAACCACTGCCAAAAGTGTCTAACCAGCTTTCATTAATCAGCACCCTATCCAATTGAATTTGTCTCCATTCGTTATTAACTCAATTTCCTATTTTGTAGGACGTGTACAAACCATAGAGAAAGATGATGAAATGTATCAAGATATAGATAAATCACATCAAACTTCTTGAAACATAAGATTCTATAATGATTTATCAATATAATTATAATAGGAAAACATTAATTTTTTACAGAAAAATCATAATTTATTCAGCGCATAAATTTTTTAAATCTTTCTAAATCATTAATCATATTCTAGTCGTCAAATAATGTTTCCGTAAAATTTTAGATTTCAAATTATTGTAAGCTAATCACTTTCATTAACAATTACTCCTCATTTTGGAGAAAAATTGTGTCATACCGCATTAGATCTCGGCTCTCAAGAAAGTCATCTTAGTCTATTTACCACCATGTTTTGATTTTCATACTTGTGATGATTAGCGAGTATGACCATGGAAATGAAAAATATGCATTCGATTAAATTATGTTTTATATAAAGATTATAACGTTAAATCATTAATTAAGCAGTTATGACTACAAAGTATATAAAATGTATTTTTACTACATTAACTAATTATTCAATCGACATATGAATTTGAATTTTTATTTTACGAGATTACCCTCTGGAATAAGGAAGACCGCCAAACATTGAACCAACAAATTTGTTTGAATTGTGAACGTTTATATCCTCAAGCCTTAATTCTCGATGCTACTTATTTTCATGAATTGTCATTGACAAACAACGACCATTTTTCTAACACATAGACCGTAAAGGAACTTCATCATGTGTTGGGCTCTCGATTTAAATGAGAAAATGATGCCAGAAAATCATGAAATTGTGCAAATGTATAGTATATACGGGGCTTTCTTGGCGTTAGAGATAAGAATATGACTCAAAAGACTTGATGCTACTTGAAATTCTCGGCGATGGAGTTCGGAACACATCACGTCATAATGTACGATTTAGTGCATGTAGAGTGAAATATGTAGTAAAAGCGTAAAATGATGAACACAACTTAATGAACTCGTTGAAGGGCCGAACACTATGCGAGAGCATCCTACTTACCATGGCTTTGAGGGATCAAGTATATTGTACTTCTCTTTTTTAAGAGAGAGATTTTTGGGTCCTTGAAATGCAGTGGTTACAAATTCCAAGAGAGAGTAAAAAAATGATGAGAGTAGAGCAAAGGTTTGAAACTGAAAAAGAAGCCTGGAGTTTTGATACCATGAAAAAATAAGAAGAAATCGAAATGTCGGAAAGCATGATTTATTCCATTGAGATAGGCCGTATATATTGATATTTTTAAAACCACTCGATAAGATCTATCTTATTGTACCATTGTTTATCTTTCTAACTCATTTTTCCACTAGTATCTCACAGGCACAATCATATCTTTACAAAAAAAAAAAACATTACAAAAAAATTATTTTACAATATCTGTTAATATTGTTTGCGTATAAATCAAGGTTTGAAGGCACGTCAAATTTAAGGTGCAATTCATTCATTATACCTTGAAAACAATGTTGTTATATTTTTGGAATTGATTATTTTACAAGTAGAAAGCCATGTATGACATGTATCAATTTTATATTTTTAGAAGACTCTAATTTGAAATGTTTCTTGATATTGTAATAAACTTTGTTAAGGAAATCTTAGTTATTAAGCCTAGTTTTTTAACATATCATAAACTGGGTATTCAGTAGGAAAAAAAGTCCTTAAGCATAGCTTATGGTATTGCGGTCAAATGTATTTTGTTATGTCTCTATATTTATTTTGATACGTATTTACAACACCTTTTCGTGTATCAACTATACATTTCTACATTCTTTCGATATTTCGCCCATAAAAGTTGTTAAAATGTCGGAATGGTACAAAAAAATGTAACATGAATTTTAGTTAATTTATTTTAAACGTATGAAACCCTTATTTCTATTTTCGATTTTAATTTGTTTAGGAAAAAAATCTTTTAGTAGTGCAATATTTTCTTTTGGGATGTAATAACAAACTCAAAAAAGATACGAGAAATGAAAAATGTTTAAACACATATCAATAAAAAGAACTTTAGTCTTGATGATGTGCTATGTGTTTGGAAAGAAAGGCTCAAAAACTAGTGAGCCTACACAAAAATTTTAGGACTGTGCCATAAAGCATTAGCTATTGCTATTTTGATCTACTTTGGTGAATTGGAAACAATGAAGCCATTACAAATGCTGCTTTGTTTGGTCCATTATCCGTACATGTGAAGTTTTTATGCATGGCGCTAGCTCCATATATACTTTCCTAAAGCTAAGCCAAAACAATCTAACGTGCTCTTGTCCTCGCACTTAGCATTTCTGGTTAAGCTTGTAGGGCAGTATTTAGGCTGCTGACCTGCAAACAAAGACCACCAAATCGAGTTTCAGTCATCCGAAAAACAAAATTATATATAAGCGCACTATTTTTAGATTCTAAAACGGAAGAATTATTGTCTGCAAAAAAAAATCGAAAATCAAACACTCAATAATATTTGTTCATGTTTGATCTTGTAAATTTGATTGAGGATTTTCTTTTTAAATTATGTTTTATATAAAGATTATAACGTTAAATCATTATTTAATAAGGTATGACTATAATGTATATAAAATGTTTTTTTACTACATTAACTAATTATTCAATCGACATAGGAATTTGAACTATTATTTTACAAGATTACCCTCGGAATAAGGAAAGACTTGCTCAAATTAGTTTGAGCTGTGAATGTTTATGACCTCAAGCCTTACTAATTCTCGATGCTACTTATTTTTCATGAATTATCATTGACAAACAACGACCATTTTTCTTACACATGGACCATAGCGGAACTTAATCGTGTGCTGGGCTTCTCAATGTAAATGAGAAAATGATGTCGAATGACAAAATAATCGTGAAATTATGCAAACACATAGTATATGCGGGCTTTCTTGGCGTTAGAGATAAGAATATGACTCAAAATACTTGATGCTACTTGAAATTCTCGGCGATGGATTTTCAGAACACATCACGTCATAATATAAGATTTAGTCTATGGAGAGTGAAATATGAAGTAAAAGCGTAAAATGATGAACACAAGTTAATGAACTCGTTGAAGAGCAGAACACTATGCGAGAGCATCCTACATACCCTGGATTTGAGGGATCGAGTATATTGTACTTCTCTTTTGTAAGAGAGAGATTTTTGGGTCCTTGAAATGCAATGGTTAAAAATTCCAAGAGAGAGTAAAAAAACGATGAAAGCAGAGCAAAGGTTTGAAACTGAAAAAGAAGCCTGGAGTTTTGATACCATGAAAAAATAAGAAGAAATAGAAATGTGGAAAAGCTTGATTTATTCCATTGAGATAGGCCGTATATATTGACATTTTTAAAACAACTTGATCAGATCTATCTTAATGTACCAGTTGTTTATCTTTCAAACTCGTTTTTCCACTAGTATCTCACCAGTACAATCGTATCTTTACCAAAAAACATTACAAAAAATTTATTTTTCAATATCCGTTAATATTGTTTGTGTATAAATCCAGGCTTAAAGGCACGTCAAATTTAAGGTGTAATTCATTCATTATACCATGAAAACAATGTTGTTATATTTATGGAATTGATTATTTTACAAGTAGACAGCCAGGTATGACATGTATCAATTTTTTATTTTTAGAAGCCTCTAATTGGAAATGTTTCTTGATATTGTAATAAACTTTCTTAAGGAAATCTTAGTTATTAAGCATAGTTTTTTAACATATAATAAACTAGGTATTCAGTAGAAAGTCCTTAAGCATAGCTTATCGTTTTGCGGTCAAATGTATTTTGTTACGTCTCTATATTTATTTTGATACGTATTTACAACACCTTTTCTTGTATCAACTCGTACATTTCTACTTTCTTTCGATATTCGCCCATAAAAATTGTTAAAATGTCGGAATGGTACAAAAAAAAATGTAAGATGAATTTTAGTGAAATTCTTTTAAATGTATGAAACCCTTATTTCTATTTTCGATTTTAATTTGTTTAGGGAAAAAAGCTTTCCGTAGTGCACTATTTTTTTGTGGGATGTAATAACAAACTCAAAAAATGTACGAGAAATGAAAAATGTTTAAACACATATCAATAAAAAGAACTTTATTCTTGATGACGTGCGATGTGTTTGGAAAGAAAGGCTCAAAAACTAGTGAGCCTACACAAAAATTTTAGGACTGTGTCATGCATAAAGCACTAGCTATGGCTATTTTGATCTACTATGATGAACTGCAAACAATGAAGCCATTGCAAATGCCGCTTTTGGTCCATTATCCGTACATGTGAAGTTTTTAGGCATTGCGCTAGCTCCGTACTTTCCTAAAGCTAAGCCAAAACAATCTAATGTGCTCTTGTCCTCGCACTTAGCATTTCTGGTTAAGCTTGTAGGGCAGTACTTAGGCTGCTGACCTGGAAACAAAGACCATCAAATCGAGTTTTAGTCATCCGAAAAACAAAATTATATACACATACAGACGCACTATTTTTAGATTCTAAAACGGAAGAATTATTGTCTACAAAAAAAATCGAAAATCAAACTCTCAATAATATTTGTTCATGTTTGATCCTGTATATTTGATCGAGGATTTTCTTTTAATTACCTTGGGAAATGTTGAGAAGAGCTAGGATGAGTACCAAAGCAATGGCGGCTTGTGCTATGAACATCTTCATTTTCTATAGCTTTCTATCTCACGGTCAAATACTTTTTCTCTACTGACTTATTCTTGTTCTTTTTATGTGTTTGGATGGATGAGAAATCTCTTCCGTGTTCCCATATTTATAGCTTCATTGGTAGCATGGATAGATAGTTGGACTACTTAATTTCCATATTAAAAGATATTGTCTAAATACGTTTTTCTTCGTTCCATCCATGTTTTATACCCCGATCATTTGGAAAGGTATGTTGTTAGAACAATTAATATGAAAATTCTCAGATATAATTTAAACAGTGTGCCTCTTTAAATTTATTTGACAACAACTTTTAAGTGATTAATATACCATTAATTAATTTATCAAGTGCATATCTAATTTTTTTATTTTCGTCCTAAAATGAGTGGATATGTATCTTATAACAATATCAATGTCAAAATTCGATATTCATGTCATTATTTTTTTCATATTTTTTGACAAGTTTAATCATTCTCCACAAGCGAATTAGACATCAACGTTTCACATACAATATTTAGATACTTGATTAATTTAACTCTTTTAATTTTTTACTTTAATTTTTGTAAAAGGATCTAAAATTAGTCGTTGGCTTCCTACATCATATAAAATCTAAAAATAAAACAATGACGATTAGCCAAATGCTTATTTTTACAATCTATCATTGTAATGTAGTGCAATGGGATCTAGAGAGATTATAACACATGCATTTCTATAATATTATCACCTTAAATTATGTTGTCCTTATGTCTCCTAACTAGCTTATTCCGACCAATATTGGCCTTTGTGTGCCTTGTAGGCCAGACTCTTTGCCCGAGGTCAAACTTAAGAATTGGTGTCAAGTTTATTGTGTATAAATTTGTAAATTACTTAAATCTCCAATAAATTATCTTTTTCGGAGATATGATAATTCAATCTGATATTGTTATTATAAAGATTAGTTTTATTAATATATTTATATGTAAATTTCCGATTAGATTTATCAAAGGCAACGTCGGTCCGATGTATCAGTACAAACATAATGTTTATGAACCCCTCCAAAAAATGATGATTTTGTGTCCATTCGTTATTAACTCAATTTCCTATTTTGAAGGACGTGTACAAACCATAGAAAATGATGGTGAAATGTATCAAGATAAAGATAAATCACATCAAACTTCTTGAAATAGAAGCTTCTATAATGATTTATCAATATAATGATGTCCGCAAGTGACTTAAACTCTACATCTGGTGGAACTAATCGATAGTCGGCGAGTGATGGTCCGATGTAGATGTGTATCCAAGTCCGTGAAAGTCGGTGGAAAGTCTGTTGAGTTTCTTCGGTGTCGACGACTTTTTGGGTCCGCGAGGTTTTGGGTGCAACGAGTTCTACATCCGTGCATTGATCGAGGCGAGTTGGGATCGGCGAGAGGGATCCAACATCTCGGGGCATTTATTGCAATCGACAAAGATTGTTGACGATTAGGGTTTAGGGATCCGTGCCTATAAATAACAAGCTTGTATCGATCATTGTAAAGTGTGTAATCCACGTGAATTCAGTGCATAATAAAATAACTCTTTTTGTCCATGGAGTAGTCGGCACAACACCGGAAACCAAGTTAAATCCTATGTTCTTCTTGTTTTTTGTTCCTCTGTGTGATTGTTTATGTTAGATTGCTTCTGTGTTTATATTATTGCATATGGATTCTCTCTATCCTGTTATAACAAACTGGTATCAGAGCCAAGATTCTGAGAGAATCATCTGTACGGACAACCTTTATCTTCACCAAGACCTTCACCGGTGCTAGGAATCTGTGATAAAAGTTGTGATCTTTAGCAAGAAAGATGTCTGTAGTTAACGTAAAAATTGACAAATTTATAGGAAGAAACAGTTTTAGTCTGTGGAAAATCAAGATGCGTCCCTTGTTAAAACAACTAGGATTATGGACTTCTTTATTTGGTAAAGGAGATGCCAGCTCAGGAGATTCTGCCAGTCCTAAAGATAAAGCACATTCAACCATCATGTTGTGCTTATCTGGTGATGTTATCACTGAAGTTCTTTGAGGAAGACACAACCAAGGTGTGGGCATAGCTTGAAAGCCTATATATGACTAAGTCATTAACCAACAAGTTGCTGCTGAAGCAGAGACTATTTAGTCTGAGGATGCATGAAGGAGGTCTGCTGAGGGAACATCTGGATCAGCTGAACACAATATTATTTGATCTCAGGAATATTGATGTTAAAATTGAAGTTGAAGATGCAGCCCTAATCCTGTTGGTTTCATTACCAAGTTCATATGAAAACTTTGTGTAGTCCTTTATAGTTGGGAAAGATACAGTGGCTTTAGAGGATGTGAGGGCATCTTTGCATGCCAGGGAGCTAAGACACAAGCCAGCAGGGAGAGACGGTCGAGTCACTGGGACTAGTAGTCGATAACGGGGGAAAGGGCATGCAGAAGAAGAAATCCAAGAAAGGTAGTTCCAAAGGTCCTAAGTCCATATATGTCTGTAATTACTGTAAAGAGCCAGGGCATTGGAAGTCCAGTTGTCCAAAGAAGAAAAGGCAGCAGGAGAGCAATTCTGGCACAGCAGCTGTTAAGGGTGAATTTATACAATTTATGTTGATATATTTTATGATAATTTCCCTCATATTTGTATAATTTGCATAGAAATTAAGGGTTTAATCGAATTATTGAGCAAATGAGTTTTAAAAGTCTTTAAGTGTAAACTTGAGCTAATTTCATGATTTTATTGGTAATTATCTATGGTTTTACACTTTGCGTGTTTTTGTGGTTTTGAAGGTGCATAAACATGTCATAAAAGGAGTTTGAATGGAAAAGGAAGATGCAAGTTGAGGATTGGAATGAAGAATTGCATGCAAGACTTTCGCCATCCGTCCATCAAAGTGAACTAGCGTCCAGAATATTGAACGAGCGTCCAAGAGATAAAAATCGATTCAGAGAGTTCAGCAGATTCCTGGACGGGCGTTCACCAGACTGAACGGGCGTCCAGATAACCGACTTAGAGCAGCCGACTTTACTTTTCTATAAATACCAACGCTATTTTCAACCCTAGACATATATTATTACACAGCCGCATAGAGAAAACCCTAGTTTCAAGCCAAGTAACCTCGGCCGGCTGAGCCTTGGTGCTTGGCCGGCCGAGGGTGGTCGTTTCTTTTCCGTTTTATTCCGTTTTGTCCCGAGTAGGCAATTCAATTCAATGTTCGTTATTTTTATAGTCATCCAAGCTATATATCATATGTTTGAAGTTGGTTGTTTCACCCGATATCTATTTTTCACGAGCCATAGTGAATGATGAGCTATAATATAAAGCTATACCCCTTTTGATTAGTGGTTTTTGATTATCTTATAAGTCATGTGCTTAGTGCTACGTATATATCTTGAGATTTATGAAAGTTTGTATTTAGATCCGAAGTATGATATACCGTGAATATCCGAGGTTTGAATGTGATAAGTAAGCGTAACTAAAGTTGTTGAAAAAGTTGAAAAGTAAATGAAGTAATTGGGTGTGTCGAAAGCTAGTCAATGATTTGAGTGAGGTAGGGTATACCACGTATGTCCTATACCACTATGATGACTAAAAGCTCACGACGATCGAAAGAAGCTGCCTTATGATTTGAGTAAGGTAGGGTATATCTCGAATGTCCTATTCTACTATGAGGGCAATAGCTCATTCTGATGTGCGTTTAAATGTGAAAATAGTTAAATCAACTTGCAATAAGAAGTGTTATGAAATGAATGAGAGACTAAGTTATCGTATACCTTATCCCAGTAGAAACTGATAGATATGTTGTAGGGATTATCCTCTGAGTATTTCAGAAAGGCCCTAGATATATTCGATCATTCTTTTCGGGATATTTTACGTTTGTAGGGTACATCTTATGAGTGTCATTTATTGCTAGTCTACGAGGGGGTATTAGCTAGTTTTGCTTTGAGTTTCTCAAGTTTGGATTTAGTGGAAGTTTTCTATGGCTATGCACACACAGTGGTGAACTTCTGATTTATTGGATCTATGCTATATTGTCGAGATGTCCGTTTTCGTTTCGAGCCCTAATTTTCGTTTTGTTTTGCTCGGGACGAGCAAAAGCTAAGTGCGGGGGAGTTGTTAAGGGTGAATTTATACGATTTATGTTGATATATTTTATGATAGTTTCCCTCATATTTGTATACTTTGCATAGAAATTAAGGGTTTAATCGAATTATTGAGCAAATGAGTTTTAAAAGTCTTTAAGTGTAAACTTGAGCTAATTTCATGATTTTATTGGTAATTATCTATGGTTTTACACTTTGCGTGTTTTTGTGGTTTTGAAGGTGCATAAACATGTCATAAAAGGAGTTTGAATGGAAAAGGAAGATGCCAGTTGAGGATTGGAATGAAGAATTGCATGCAAGACTTTCGCCATCCGTCCATCAAAGTGAACTAGCGTCCAGAATATTGAACGAGCGTCCAAGAGATAAAAATCGATTCAGAGAGTTCAGCAGATTCCTGGACGGGCATTCACCAGACTGAACGGGCGTCCAGATAACCGACTTAGAGCAGCCGACTTTACTTTTCTATAAATACCAGCGCTATTTTCGACCCTAGACATATATTATTACACAGCCGCATTGAGAAAACCCTAGTTTCAAGCCAAGTAACCTCGGCCGGGCCGAGCCTTGGTGCTTGGCCGGCCGAGGGTGGTCGTTTCTTTTCCGTTTTATTCCGTTTTGCTTTTCTTTGTGCTGGATGATTTGGAGGCTAGACGATTTGTTCAAGTTATTTAAATTCGTTTCATCAGGTTCTTTCTTTTCAATCTTAAGTTTGTTTTGTGATTTTTGATTAAAGTTGTTATCTTTTCTATATGCTAATTGTTTATGCAATCGATATCGAGAGATGTATTGCTTATTGATGTTTACCGTATGACGAGAGTCGGTGTAAACCTTAGATCACCATAGGAAAGTTTGGATTTTTAACCTTGACATAACGAGAGTTGATAGGTTGAATATCTAGGTTGCTAGATTGAGAGATCTTACACCTTGGTTTGAGAGCGTCAATCTTATATATCGAGAGATGAGAGATTGATAGGCGAATTATCTATGAGAGTAGGAATTCATACCTTTGATAGGTGGACCGCATCTTTAATTAAATCATCACAAGACAACTTTAGAGAGGAAATTAAGGGTTGCGGGATCGGTGGATAATTACTTGTTCGATTGTTTAATCACCATGATCATCGTTGTTTAAATTCATAGTTGTTTATTGTTTTCTTTTTAGTTTATAATTTAGATTTCGTTTTCGCTTTTATCTTTCCTGGCTTTGGACTGACAATCCTCTGTCCGGATTATCTTTTCGTTTTGTTATTTTAGGTTTTAATAATAATAGTATCAATCTTTGGAAAATTAATGAACTAGATACCCCGATTCCCTGAGATCGACTCCGGTATTAATCGCTATGCTACGATCCCTACACTTGGGGTATACCGGATTTATAAATTTATTACTTGTTATTTTTCATTATATAAAATCCGAGACGGCAGCTGTGGCTACTGAGCATTCTGATAAGGATCTACTTCTAGTTGCTAGGGATTCAACACATCAATCTGATGTTTGGATCTTCTGATGTTTGGATCTTAGATTCTAGAGCATCCTATCATATTTGTCCTCACAGGGAGTGGTTTTCTACTTATGAGCAGATAGATGGTGGTCATATTTCTATGGAAAACAGCAAGGTCTGCAAGATAGTAGGAATTGGCTCAGTCAAGTTGAGGACAGAGGATGGTAGATTTTGCACACCATAAGATGTTAGACATGTTCCACAGATGACCAAGAATTTGGTATCTTTTAGACTACTAGACAGCAAGGGGTTCAATTTCAAGGGAGAAGGTGAAGAGTTGAATGTCTATAAAGGTTCAGATGTGGTCCTCAAAGGTATCAAGAAGGGAACCTTGTATATATTACAAGGCTCTACTGTATCTGACTCTACTGCTGTGGCATCCTTAGAAGTTCATCAGTCACAGCAGACTCAGTTGTGGCACAAAAGACTTGCTCACATAGGTGAAAGAGGAATGCAAGTCCTTTCTTTAGCAGGTTTTCTTGGGGGATATAAAGTCAATAATCTAGATTTTTGTGAGCACTGTGTGTTTGGGAAGCTACATAGAAGCAAGTTCTCAGTAGGCATACACAGTACATAGGCATCAATTGATTATATCCATTCTGATTGTTGGGGTCCATCAAAGGTGGAATCATTGGTCACAGATATTTTGTGTCATTAATAGATGACTATTCAAGAATGACTTGGGTGGTGATGATGAAACACAAAAGTGAGGCATTCAACATTTTCAAGAAGTGTAAAGCTCTAGTGGAAAATCAGACAGGCAAGAAAATCAAAAGGCTCAGAACAGATAATGGTCTGGAATTCTACTGGTCAAAGTTTGATACATTATGTAAGGATGAGGGTATTTCCAGACATCATACAGTTAGGAATACACCTTAGCAGAATGGTGTAGCAGAAAGAATGAATTAAACTCTGTTGGAGAGGGCAAGATGTATGCTCTCTACTGCTGGTTTATCAAGGAGATTTTGGGCGAGAGGCTATAACCACGCTTTTCTACTTAATTAACAGGAGTCCTCACACAGGGATCAGTCTCAAGACACCATTTGAGAAGTGGTCAGGCAAGCCTGCTGACTACACAGTTCTAAGGGTTTTTGGAAGCACGGTTTACTATCATGTGAATGAAGGAAAGCTGGAACCAAGGGCCAAGAAAGGAGTGTTTATGGGGTATGGTGATGGAGTTAAGGGTTATAGAATTTGGTCATCAGCAAAGTCCAGGGACATACTCAGTAGAGACGTGGTCTTTGATGAAATTTCTATGATTAACTCATCAGTGGGGAGGTCTGCTGAATCTGAGAGGGCTAAGAAACAGGTGGAGATTCAAGTGGAGTCGGTCGATATGCAACAATCGGTGATCCAAGTCAGCACTCATCTGATCTGGTTGCTGAACTAGAGTCTGATCCAAGCCAGTCTGCTGAACATGGATCATCAAAGCATCAAACATGGAACATTGGTCAGCAGAGTATAGCTGTCAGTAGGGCTAGAAGATCAAATGTTGGGATACCTCCGAAGAGGTATGGTTTTGATGCTATGGTTAGATATGAACTTCAAGTTGCAGAAGAGGTGGATGGTTTTGAACCTTCTACTTATAAAGAAGCAGTGACATGTTCTAAAGCATCTCAATGGCTTGCTGCCATAGGAGATCAAATGGAGTCATTATTGAGGAATCAGACTTGGGATCTAGTTAAACATCCCGCTGATAGTAGAGTTGTTACTTACAAGTGGATCTTCAAAAAGAAGGAAGGAATGACTGAGTCAGAAAGTGTCAAGTATAAGGCATGTTTGGTTGCAAGAGGGTTCAGTCAGAAAGAAGGGGTAGACTTTGATGAGATATTCTCACTAGTGGTCAGACACACTTCAGTCAGAGTGTTGCTAGCAATAGTGGCACAGCAGGATTTTGAACTTGAGCAGTTAGATGTGAAGACATCTTTTCTACATGGTGAGGTAGATAAGGAGATATACATGACTCAGCCAGAGGGATTTCAAGTTCCTGGCAAGGAAGGTTTTGTGTGAAATTTAAAAAGGTCCTTATATAGACTGAAACAGGCTCTTAGACAGTGGTATAAAAGGTTTGACAGTTATATGATCCAGTTGGGTTATAACAGGTGTCCATATGACTGTTGTATGTATCACAGTCAGCTGAGAGATGGATCACATATCTATCTTGTCATGTATGTGGATGATATATTGATAGCTGCTGAAAAGAAGTCTGATGTTTAAAATCTAAAGAACCTTCTCAGTGCTGAAGCTTTGATCATCAATTAATTCATGTTAATTGTGATCTTTTAGATCTTGTTTGAGGCCTGTTTAAGTTGTGCAGAGATTGGTTTTGGTTTGTGGCTTCAATCAAGTAAGAGGCTCTTCCTAATGTTAATTAAAGTTTTATGATGTTAAGGTTGAGTTTTTGTGTTGATTTCTTGATTGTAAATCATGTTAATTGTTGTTGTTGTCGTACAAGATGTTATGGTATGTTTAAAGGCTGTTTTCATGCTATTTTGATGTGTATTTTTGGTGATAAACATTTTCGAAAGGTTGTAGAATTGAGAGAAGTGTTGAAAATCAGGTTTAGGGCATGTACAGTTAGAATGCGCACGCATTGATCTTGCTTTTGGGAAATATGATGTTTGAGCTATGTGTTGAGTTTCAAGTGTTGTTTCTTGATCTACAAAAAGAAACATTAATAAACATTCATGAAAATTACAAAGCCATGAATAAGCTTCTGATGCGCTTGGTTCTGCACCGGATGTATTCTTAAAGGGAATTGAAATTCGGAACCGTCGGAAGAGTAAGAGTGGCCTTGTGCTTTGATGAATTATTATTCATCGATGTGTAATTGCTAGCTTGAGTCTAAGAGTCTAGGAAGAGGGAGTAGGGAGCTTTTTGTGTCCTAAATGAACCTAGGTGGCTAGCTAATCACTTAATAAACATATTTGACTAGATAAAAGTTTAAACATCATGAGAGCTTGGATAGGCACAGTACAATATCGGCAATGTGATGTTTGGCCAGATAAAGTGGTGATGATCACTGCCGGATTCTAGACCCGCCAGATATAGTAGTGATCATTCCGCCGGACAAACTCACGAACGAGATATGCATTCACCGGTCAGCTCTCTAGGGTTGGCCAGATAAAGTGGAATGATTATCTCGGGACCGCTAGAGATTTATCTCTATAGGGTTGCGTCTTCTCGTCTTAGTGCATATCTCACTAAGTGTAGTGCCCTCGCAAACATGCTTTGTAACAAAGATAAGTTAAGTTAGAAACGTTTAGTCACGACATGTTGATGAGCATGAAGTGAACCCCAGAATTGAGTCGGTCTCATAAAGATAACTTAATAATAATTAATGAACATTTCGTTGTAAGACTTGATTATACATTAGCTTCTTCCTCTTGCTAAGTACTTTGTACTTACCTCAATTGCATATGTTGTTTTGTGTGCTTTTGGGGTGAGAAGACGAACATGTTAGCCTTGAGCTCGTTGAGGAGTTCAATGAAGACTCAGTGACGTTGATGCCATGATGACGTTTTCTTCTTACTTTCTATTATTGGTTTTACTAGATTTTGTACCTTTTGTTTTAAAGAACCTGTTGTACCTTCTTCTAAAAGAATCTTTGTAAGACAAGTGTTGCATCTTTCTTTTGTAGCATCGTACGTTGTAAGCTTTATCTCGTTGTTGTAAGGTTTTCCTTTCTACCCCTAGTCTGTTTGTATTCTATTCGAGTAGCATTAATGGTTCTACCCGAGCCTTTTTAGCTTCCGTTTGCTTTAATTTTTTATACGACGACGTAGAGGCTGGCGTATAATATTAAATTTATTTAATGCTATACGCGCCGAACGGTCTCTTCCGGATAAGGGCTCGGTATCTGGGAGCGGGGCGTTACAGTTAGAGATAAGAATATGACTCAAAAGACTTGATTCTACTTGAAATTCTCGGCGATGTTGTTTCAAACAAATCACGTCATAATGTAATATTTAGTGTATGGAGAGTGAAATATGAAGTAAAAGCGTAAAATGATGAACACAAGTTAATGAACTCATTGAAGGGTTGAACACTATGCGAGAGCATCCTACATACCCCGGCTTTGAGGGATCAAGTATATTGTACTTCTCTTTTGTAAGAGAGATATTTTTTGTTCCTTGAAATGTAGTGGTTAAAAATTCCAAGAGAGTGTAAAAAAACGATGAAAGCAGAGCAAAGGTTTGAAACTGAAAAAGAAGCCTGGAGTTTTGATACCCTTCCAAAATAATATCACCTTCAATTATGTTGGCTTTAAGTCTCCTAACTAGCTTGTACTGACCAATATTGGCCTTTATGTTCCTTGTAGGCCACACTCTTTGACTGAGGTCAAACTTAAGAATTGGTGTTAAGTTTATTGTGTAATTTGTAAATTACTTACATCTCCAATAACTTATCATTTTTAATGATATGATAATGCAATCTTATATTGTGATTATAAAGATTAGTTTTATTATAAATATTTGTATTTACATTTCCGATTATATTTATCAAATGCAATGTTGGTACGATGTATCAGTACAAATAAAATGTTTATGAACCCCTTCCAAAAAATGATGAATTTGTGTCCATTCATTATTAACTCAATTTCCTATTTTGTAGGACGTGTACAAACCATAGAGAATGATGATGAAATGTATCAAGATATAGATAAATCACATCAAACTTCTGGAAACATAAGATTCTATACTGATTTATCAGTATAATGATAATAGGTAAACATAAATTTTTTACAGAAAAATCATAATTTAATCACCACATAAATTTTTTAAATCTTTCTAAATCATTAATCATATTGTAGTCGTCAAATAATTTTTCCATAAAATTTTTGATTTCAAATTATTGTAAGCTAATCACTTTCATTAACAATTACTCCTCGTTTTGGAGAAACATTGTGCCTTACCGCATTAGATAACGGCTCTCAAGAAAGTCAACTTAGTCTATTTACCACCATGTTTTGATTTTCATACTTGTGATGATTAGCGAGTATGACCGTGGAAATGAAAAATATGCATTCGATCAAAGTATGTTTTATATAAAGATTATAATGTTAAATCATTTTTTAATCCGTTATTTTTATAAAGTATATTTAATGTATTTTTACAACATTAACCTCTTATTCAATCGACTACGTATTTGAGCTATTATTTTACGAGATTACCCTCTGGAAAAAGGAAGTCCGTAAAACATTGAACCAACAAATTAGTTTGAATTGTTAACATTTATAAACTCAAGCTTTACTAATTCTTGATGTTGCTTATATTTCATAAATTGTCATTCACTTACAACGAACATTTTTCTAACACAAAGACCGTAGCGGAACTTCATCATGTGTCGGGCTTCTCTATTTAAATGAGAAAATGATGTCAGAATGAAAAAATAATGGTGAAATTAAGCAAATGTATAGTATATGAGGGGCTTTCTTGGCATTAAACATAAAAATATGACTCAAAAGTCTTGATGCTACTTGAAATTCTCGGTGATGGAGTTTCAGAACATACCATATCATAACGTAATATTTAGTGCATGAAGAGCGAAATATGAGGTAAAAGCGTAAAATGATGAACACAAGTTAGTGAACTTGTGGAAGGGTTGAACACCATCTGAGAGCTTCCTACATACCCTGGCTTTGAGGGATCGAGTACAATGTCGGTACAATGTATCGACAAACAAAATGTTTATGAACCCCTTCCAAAAAATGATGACTTTATTTCCAATCGTTATTGACTCAATTTCCAATTTTGAAGGACATGTAAAATCCATAGAGAATGATGGTGAAATGTATCATGCTATAAATAAATCACATCAAACTTCCGGAAACATAAGATTCTTTAATGATTTATCAATATAATGATCGTAGGTAAACATAAATTTTTTTACAAAAAAAGCATATAAAACTCATAAGAATTTGTTCACCCCGTAAATTGTTTTAAATCTTTCTAAATCATAAATCATATTTTAATCGTCAAATAATTATTATGTAAAATTTTATTTTTCAACTTTTTGTAAGCAAATCACTTTCATTAACAATTACACCTCATCTTGGCGAAACATTGTGTCTTAACCATTAGACAACGGCTCTCAAGGAAGTCAACTTAGTCTATTTACCACGATGTTTTGATTTTCATACTTGTGATGATTAGCGAGTATGACCGTGGAAATGAAAAAATTCAATCGTTTAAATTATGTTTTATAAAAATATTGTAACTATATATATATATATATATATATATATATATATATATATATATATATATATATGTAACGTTAAATTATTATTTAATCGGTTATTACTATAAATTTTATTAAATGCATTTTTACAACATTAACCAATTATTCGATCGACATTGGAATTTGAACTATTATTTTACATGGTTACCCTCTGGAAAAAGGAAGACTACTAAAACATTAAACCAGCAAATTGGTTTGAATTGTGAACGTTTATAACCTCAAGCCTTACTAATTCTCGATGCTACTTGTTTTCATGAATTGTCATTGACATACAACGACCAATTTACTAACACAAAGACCATAGTGGAACTTCATCATGTGTTGGGATTCTCGATTTAAAATGAGAAAATGATGTCACAGTGACAAAGCAATCGTGAAATTAAGCAGTTATATAGTATATGCAGGACTTTCTTGGCATTAAAGATAAAAATATGACTCAAAAGACTTAATTCTACTTGAAATTTTCAGCGATGGAGTTTCAGAACACATCACGTCATAACGTAAGATTTAGAGTATGGAGAGCGAAATATGAGGTAAAAAAGCGTAAAATGATGAACACAAGTTAATGAACTCATTTAAGGGATGAACACTATGCGAGAGCTTCCTACATACCCTGGCTTTGAGGGATCGAGTATATTGTACTTCTCTTTTGTCAGGAAGATAGATCATCTTGAACTACCATCTCTCTTAAAAGCTTAAGCTGCTGAGGAGGTAGATAATTAACATTTTATATATCACAATGTGTCCCCTCAAGTGTGGACCTTCATAGGAGTTAGATAATTAACATTTTATATATCACAATACGCCCCCTCAAGTGTGGACCCTCGTACAGAATTAACATTTTATATATCACAATACGCCCCCTCAAGTGTGGGTCTGTAAGAGGAGAGAAAAACCCAACACTTGATTTGTTTATTTTTTAGAGTGGGCCAGTAAGAGAAGATAAAGGCCCAATACTTGATTGATTTTTTTTGTTGTTGAAAATTGTACTTGGAGTGGGGTTTGAACCAATGACCTATGGCTCTGATACTATATTGAACTACCATCTCTCCCAAAAACTTAAGTTGATGGGGAGGTAGATAATTAACATTTTATATATCACAAGTGATCATAACTAGCCCACTGCTAGATACATGTGTATCTATCTATGTTTGGATATTGTGCAACACGTCTATAAGAGATATTTGGGTCATTGAAATGCAGTGGTTACAAATACCAAGAAAGTGTAAAAAAATGATGAAAGCAGAGAAAATGTTTAAAACCAAAAAAGAAGCCTGGAGTTCTCATACCATGAAAAAATCAAAAAAAAAATCGAAATGTGGAAAAGCTTTGATTTATTCCATTGAGATAGGCAGCATATATTCACAATTTTGAAACCACATGATAAGATCTATGTTAATGTACATGATGTTTATCTTTCTAACTCATTTTTCCACTAGTATCTCACCAGCACAATCATATCTTTACAAAATACATTACATAAAAATTATTTTACAATATGCTTTAATATTGTTTGCGTATAAATCAAGGCTTGAAGGCATGTCAAATTTAAGGTGTAATTCATTCATTATACCTTGAAAACAATGTTGTTATAGGAATTGATTATTTCACAAGTACAAAGCCAGGTATGACATGTTTCAATTTTTTATTTTTAGAAGCCTCTAATACGTCGGATTGGTAAAAGAAATGTAAGATGAATTTTATTTAATTTAATTTTAACGTATGAAACCCTTATTTCTATTTTTCATATTAATTTGTTTAGGAAAAACAGCTTTCAGTCCTGCAATATTTTTTGTGTCGAATGTAATAACAAACTCAAAAAAGATACGAGAAATGAAAAAGGTTTAAACACATAACAATAAAAAGAACTTTATTCTTGATGATGTGCTATGAGTTTGGAAAGAAAGGCTCAAAAACTAGTGAGCTACACACAATTTTTAGGACTGTGTCATAAAGTATTAGCTATGGCTATTTTGAGCTACTTTGGTGAACTGCAAACAATGAAGCCATTGCAAGTGCTACTGTTTGGTCCATTATCCGTACATGTGAAGTTTTTAGGCATTGCGCTTGCTCCATACTTTCCTAAAGCTAAGCCAAAACAATCTAACGTGCTTTTGTCCTCGCACTTAGCATTTCTGGTTAAGCTTGTAGGGCAGTACTTAGGCTGCTGACCTGCAAACAAAGACCACCAAATAGAGTTTTAGTCATCCAAGAAACAAAATTATATACACATACAGACACACTATTTTTAGATTCTGAAACGGAAAATTGTTGTCCGCAGAAAAAATATCCAAAATCAAACTCTCAATAATATTTGTTCATGTTTGATCCTAGATACTTGATCGAGGATTTTATTTTTAATTACCTTGGGAAATGTTGAGAAGAGCTAGGATGAGTACCAAAGCAATAGCTGCTTGTGCTATGAACTTCTTCATTTTCTACAGCTTTCTATACTTTTCTCTACTGACTTTTTCTTGTTCTTTTTTCAGTGTTTGGATGGATGAGAAATCTCTTCCGTGTTCCCATATTTATAGCTTCAGTGGTAGCTTGGATAAATAGTTGGCCTACTTAATTTCCATACTAAAAGATATTGTCTACATACGCTTTTCTTCGTTCCATCCATGTTTCGTACCCCGATCATTCAAAAAGGTATGTTTGTTATCACAATTAATATGAAAATTCTCACATATAATTTAATCAATCTCCAAAAGCAGAATTAGACATCAACGTTCCACATACAATATTTAGATACTTGATTAATTTAACTCTTTTAATTTTCTACTTTTATTTTTGAAAAGGATCTAAAATCAGTTGTTGGCTTCCTACATCATATAAAATCTAAAAATAAAACAATGACAGATTAGCCAAATGCTTATTTTTACAATGTATCATGGTAATGTAGTGCAAGGGGATATAGGGATATTATAACACATACATTTCTATAATAATATCACATTATATTATATTGTCCTTAAGTCTCCTAACTAGCTTTTTCTGACCAATATTGGCCTTTGTGTGTCTTGTGGGCCAGACTCTTTGCCCGAGGTCAAACTTAAGAATTGGTGTCAAGTTTATTGTGTATTAATTTGTAAATTACTTACATCTCCAATAGCTTATCCTTTTAGAGATATGATAATTCAATCTTATATTGTGATTATAAAGATTCATTTTATTATATTGTATGTAAATTTTCGATTAGATTTATCAAATGCAATGTCGGTACGATGTATCAGTACAAACAAAATGTTTATGAACCCCTTCCAAAACAATGATGATTTTGTGTCCATTCGTTATTAACTCAATTTCCTATTTCGAAGGACATGTACAAACCATAGAGAATGATGGTGAAATGTATCAAGATAAAGATAAATCACATCAGACTTCTTGAAACATAAGATTCTATAATGATTTTTCAATATAATGATAATAGGTAAACATAAATTTTTTCATAGAAAAATCGTAATTTTTTCACCCCATAAATTTTTTAAATCATTCTAACTCTTAAATCATCGTATAATTTTTATGTAATATTTTAGTTTTCAAATTACGGTAAGCAAATCATTTTCATTAACCATTACTCCTCGTTTTGGAGAAACACCGTGTCTTACCGCATTTGATAACGGCTCTCAAGAAAGTCAACTTAGGCGCCGTTTGTTAAATCTGAAATCTGAAGTGTGAAATCTGTATTGGCCTTTGTGTGCCTTGTAGGCCAAACTCTTTGCGTGAGGTCAAACTTAAGAATTGGTGTTAAGTTTATTATGTAATTTGTAAATTACTTACATCTCTACTTTTTCAAAGATATGATAATTCAATCTTATATTGTGATTATAAAGATTAGTTTTATTATAAATATTTGTATGTACATTTAGGATTAGATTTATCAAATGCAAGGTCGGTACGATGTATCAGTACAAACGAAATGTTTACGAACCCCTTCCAAAAAATGATGAATTTGTCTCCATTCGTTTTTTTTTAATAACTTGTAATTTTATTAATGATCAGAAAAAATTACAAGTGTTGCCATCCATGGCCTCCTCACTCGAATAATGTCATCAGTGGGCAACCCCGCCTCCTTAAAACCCTAGTCCGAAAAACCCGGGGTGGGAAAAATCGGGTGCTAGGGAAAGAGTACGGGCATTGACTCACCGGAAAGAACTTCCAAAGACAAGGAAAAAATAAAAACATCATTTTTGATATTCCTATAAATCCTATCAATCTTCAAGTGCTTCACTTCAGCCATTTTTGCTGCTGTCTTTTGTCTTATTTTGTTGCATAACTCTCTCCACTTGTAGTCCATCCTATCACCATTTGCAAGACAAGCATTAATCCATAGAAGCCTTGGACTGATGAAGTCATCATAGTGATTGATGTTCGACCTAAACCTGCCATGAACCATATTTGAAGACAATCTGTAAAGAAAATCTAAGTACAAAATGGCACAGAGAATAAAGATACAACCTGGTTTGCACCCTTCAGAAAGGAGCTGAAGGGTGCTTCCAAGTGTAATGACTGTCTAAAAAATGCTATCCATTAATGGTATTTGACATGGGGCAGCTGTAGCAGATCTTCAAGTAGGATAGCTCTAAGCTTCCCATCAGCCTCCCCCCTATGAATAGTACTGCTGTGTTGAGTTGAACTAGCCTTTTTAGCCAAGAATTCGGTGCCATATTGCCTTCTCTCGAATATATGTCCGTCTTGAAATTATTCTCGGTGCAAAGTCTCGGTCAATAAACTTATCTCATTCACATATCTCCATGGAGGCTGGGACTTGCCATGAATCATCTCAACAAGAAACTTAGAATCGGACTCTATTTTCACTTTCTGAAGTTGCAGGTCAATGCATTGATGTGTGCCATCAATTAGAGCCTTCAGTTCTGCCCCTCAAAATTTGTAGCAATACCATAAGCTCTAGTACCTGCAACAACAAGAGCACTATGCTCATCACGGATGATGAAACCCCCCCAGCTATTCCAGGATTTTGAAGGGAGGAACCATCAGTATTAAGTTTATAGACAGCGAGATGAGGAGCATGCTATCTGATAGCAATGGCAGTCTTCTGTGGCCTAGTTGCAAGATTTTTAAGAAGGCCTGTGTTAACTAGGATTAAATCATCACTATTCTTTTTGGTGAGATTCATAGTCTGGCATGTGCTTTGCAGATCAGCAATAATATTTTTGACAATCTGATTGGTATTCATGGTGGGCTCATGTAATATGCTGCATCTATCTTTCCAAAGACCCCAAAAAATCAAAGAAGGGATGATCCAAATAACCTTACCAAGAGCTCTCATAATGTTAGTACATCTCTAATCCTTTTGGACATCCTGAAGATTTTCAGCAGCAGGATAATATTTAAGAGCATGTTGAAAGAAATTCCATATATACTTCTTGGGCTCTAGGACAGCTCCAGAACACATGACCCATATTATCATCATGATAGCAGTTTAAGCATTTAAAAGGCCCTGAAAATCCCATCTTATGCAGCTGTTCAGCAAAAGGCAGCAGACCATTGTATAGCTTCCAGTTAAAAAGTGCAATTCTGAGGGGAATATGGGGCTTCCAGATTTCTCTTAATTCAAACAAAGATGATCTCTTGGTTCTAAGAATTTCATAAGCATAGGAGACAGAAAACTGACCAGAATTAACCAAAGTCCACACCCATTTATTAACAGGGCTAGTAAGATAAGCCATATTCTGGTCAGTGCATTCTTGAACAGGACCTAGCAGCTTCCAAGCATAGAGCATATAAAGAGGATAGGATCCAGATATCACTTTCCTGGCCCACAAACCTTGCTGCTGATGAATCTTCCACCATAGTTTACAAGCAAGAGCTGCCAGAAAAGTCTGTAGGCTCCTAATACCAAGACCATTTTCTGTTGTTGGATAGCACATATTTTGCCAGCTCATCCGGTGCCTTCTCCTATGATTGTCACTATCATGCCAAAGGAATTTGGCCATAATATGTTCCAGTCTCTGAATAGTAGTCATGGGCAGCTTAATAGTAGACATAATGTTAATAGGAATAGAGGATAAAACATGTCTGATGAGGACTAGTCTGCCTCCAGGAGATAAATATTTTGTGTACCATTTGTTGAGCTTAGCTTCAAATTTATCAATAAGGGATTGAAAGTATGAAGATTTGGTTCTGCCATAAAAAACTGGACATCCCAAGTAGGTGAATGGGAAAGTGGCTTGTTGAAAACCAGTTATAGCTTCCACACCCTGAATGGCATTTTGAGGAGCTCTACTAGACATAATAAAAGAGCTTTTGCTTCTGTTGACCTTCTGTCCAGAGGCCCTTTCATAAGTATCCAAAAAACTGGCCAACTTATTGATGGTAGTCCTAGCGGCTCTAGGAAAAATTATAAGGTCATCGGATAAAGAGAGTGAGTAATAGGAGCAAAGCCGGTAGGGGTAGCATAGGTATCTCGTACCGGGGGTCATGATTCTCTTTAAACCTTTAGAGATAGCTTCAGTTAGAATGATGAACAAATATGGAGAGAGGGGGTCACCTTGTTTAATACCTCTTGTAGAAGAGAAAAAACCAACATGAGATCCATTGAAAAGAATAGAGAAGTGACTGCCAGAGAGATTATTCATAATCAAATGTATGAAAGGCTCTTCAAAACCAAATTTTCGAACCAATCTGCCCAGAAAATACCAGGAGACCCTGTCAAAAGCCTTCACGATATCTAGCTTGAAAATAATATTATGGCCTCTAGCCTTTTTGTGGATGAACTGAGCTAATTCTTGGACCAACAGGACATTATCAGCAATGTCCTTTCCTTGCAAGAAGACAAATTGTTCTCAGATATAATGAGAGGTAGTAAGGGCTGAAGTCTGGAGGTCAGAATCTTAGTGCAGATCTTGTTAAAGAAGGTGCTAAGAGATATAGGCCTATAATCGGAAAGGATGTAGGAGTAGCTTTTTTAGCAATGAGAGTAATTAGAGTAGATCCCACCGCCTTGTGGATGTTATTGCCGAGAAAAATTCTTGTACAAGCATGATACACATCCATTTGAATAATGTTCCAAAGAGCGTTGTCCGTAAAATAAGCCGGAGAAACCATAAACCCCGGTAGCACTTGCGGGATCTAAATCAAAGACAGCCTCTTAACCTCTTCCATAGTGATAGGTTTAGTTAAAGAAACATTGTCTTCACGAGTAATTAGGGTAGGTATGAAATCTAGAAGATACTGAATATCACTTTCAGTAGATTGCTCTTCCTGATTAAGTAAGACAGCAAAGAATCTGATAGCCTCTTGTGCGATCTCAGCCTGATTAGTACACCAGTCTCCATTAGCATCCTGGATTCTAAGAATTTGCATCTTGCTAGTCTTATCTTTTACAGAGGCATGGAAGAAGCTTGTATTTCTGTCTCCTTCTTTAAACCACTTATACTTGGATTTTGGCCTCCAGAACTCCTCATGCTGTGCTAAAGCTAGAAAATATTCTGTATTTAATTGATGAGTTTTCTCCCTGTTTTCAGGACTATGATTCTGATCATAAATAACTTCCTGCTCCAAAACCTTAGCTTCCAACTCCAACAATTTTTTATGGACATCCCCGAAAACCTGTTTGTTCCATATCTTCAAAGCATGCATAAGAAGTTTGAGTTTATATATAAAACTTGCCATAAAAGTGGCTACCTCGTGTGCATTCCATTCCTGCTGTACCACACTGTGAAAATCCTTATACATAGTCCACATATTCTGAAATTTGAAGACAGAGGGGCCCTTTTTTCTAACCTCTGGATCAAAGCTCAAAGGTCTATGATCTGATCCTGCCGTGCCCAAAATCTTGACTAAACCACTGCCAAAAGTGTCTAACCAGCTTTCATTAATCAGCACCCTATCCAATTGAATTTGTCTCCATTCGTTATTAACTCAATTTCCTATTTTGTAGGACGTGTACAAACCATAGAGAAAGATGATGAAATGTATCAAGATATAGATAAATCACATCAAACTTCTTGAAACATAAGATTCTATAATGATTTATCAATATAATTATAATAGGAAAACATTAATTTTTTACAGAAAAATCATAATTTATTCAAATAAGCATAAATTTTTTAAATCTTTCTAAATCATTAATCATATTCTAGTCGTCAAATAATGTTTCCGTAAAATTTTAGATTTCAAATTATTGTAAGCTAATCACTTTCATTAACAATTACTCCTCATTTTGGAGAAAAATTGTGTCATACCGCATTAGATCTCGGCTCTCAAGAAAGTCATCTTAGTCTATTTACCACCATGTTTTGATTTTCATACTTGTGATGATTAGCGAGTATGACCATGGAAATGAAAAATATGCATTCGATTAAATTATGTTTTATATAAAGATTATAACGTTAAATCATTAATTAAGCGAGTTATGATGACTACAAAGTATATAAAATGTATTTTTACTACATTAACTAATTATTCAATCGACATATGAATTTGAATTTTTATTTTACGAGATTACCCTCTCGGAATAAGGAAGACCGCCAAACATTGAACCAACAAATTTGTTTGAATTGTGAACGTTTATATCCTCAAGCCTTAATTCTCGATGCTACTTATTTTCATGAATTGTCATTGACAAACAACGACCATTTTTCTAACACATAGACCGTAAAGGAACTTCATCATGTGTTGGGCTCTCGATTTAAATGAGAAAATGATGCCAGAAAATCATGAAATTGTGCAAATGTATAGTATATACGGGGCTTTCTTGGCGTTAGAGATAAGAATATGACTCAAAAGACTTGATGCTACTTGAAATTCTCGGCGATGGAGTTCAGAACACATCACGTCATAATGTCTGATTTAGTGCATGTAGAGTGAAATATGTAGTAAAAGCGTAAAATGATGAACACAACTTAATGAACTCGTTGAAGGGCCGAACACTATGCGAGAGCATCCTACTTACCATGGCTTTGAGGGATCAAGTATATTGTACTTCTCTTTTTTAAGAGAGAGATTTTTGGGTCCTTGAAATGCAGTGGTTACAAATTCCAAGAGAGAGTAAAAAAATGATGAGAGTAGAGCAAAGGTTTGAAACTGAAAAAGAAGCCTGGAGTTTTGATACCATGAAAAAATAAGAAGAAATCGAAATGTCGGAAAGCATGATTTATTCCATTGAGATAGGCCGTATATATTGATATTTTTAAAACCACTCGATAAGATCTATCTTATTGTACCTGTTGTTTATCTTTCTAACTCATTTTTCCACTAGTATCTCACAGGCACAATCATATCTTTACAAAAAAAAAAAAAACATTACAAAAAAATTATTTTACAATATCTGTTAATATTGTTTGCGTATAAATCAAGGTTTGAAGGCACGTCAAATTTAAGGTGCAATTCATTCATTATACCTTGAAAACAATGTTGTTATATTTTTGGAATTGATTATTTTACAAGTAGAAAGCCATGTATGACATGTATCAATTTTATATTTTTAGAAGACTCTAATTTGAAATGTTTCTTGATATTGTAATAAACTTTGTTAAGGAAATCTTAGTTATTAAGCCTAGTTTTTTAACATATCATAAACTGGGTATTCAGTAGGAAAAAAAGTCCTTAAGCATAGCTTATGGTATTGCGGTCAAATGTATTTTGTTATGTCTCTATATTTATTTTGATACGTATTTACAACACCTTTTCGTGTATCAACTATACATTTCTACATTCTTTCGATATTTCGCCCATAAAAGTTGTTAAAATGTCGGAATGGTACAAAAAAATGTAACATGAATTTTAGTTAATTTATTTTAAACGTATGAAACCCTTATTTCTATTTTCGATTTTAATTTGTTTAGGAAAAAAATCTTTTAGTAGTGCAATATTTTCTTTTGGGATGTAATAACAAACTCAAAAAAGATACGAGAAATGAAAAATGTTTAAACACATATCAATAAAAAGAACTTTAGTCTTGATGATGTGCTATGTGTTTGGAAAGAAAGGCTCAAAAACTAGTGAGCCTACACAAAAATTTTAGGACTGTGCCATAAAGCATTAGCTATTGCTATTTTGATCTACTTTGGTGAATTGGAAACAATGAAGCCATTACAAATGCTGCTGTTTGGTCCATTATCCGTACATGTGAAGTTTTTATGCATGGCGCTAGCTCCATATATACTTTCCTAAAGCTAAGCCAAAACAATCTAACGTGCTCTTGTCCTCGCACTTAGCATTTCTGGTTAAGCTTGTAGGGCAGTATTTAGGCTGCTGACCTGCAAACAAAGACCACCAAATCGAGTTTCGGTCATCCGAAAAACAAAATTATATATAAGCGCACTATTTTTAGATTCTAAAACGGAAGAATTATTGTCTGCAAAAAAAAATCGAAAATCAAACACTCAATAATATTTGTTCATGTTTGATCTTGTAAATTTGATTGAGGATTTTCTTTTTAAATTATGTTTTATATAAAGATTATAACGTTAAATCATTATTTAATAAGGTATGACTATAATGTATATAAAATGTTTTTTTACTACATTAACTAATTATTCAATCGACATAGGAATTTGAACTATTATTTTACAAGATTACCCTCTGGAATAAGGAAGACTGCTCAAATTAGTTTGAACTGTGAATGTTTATGACCTCAAGCCTTACTAATTCTCGATGCTACTTATTTTTCATGAATTATCATTGACAAACAACGACCATTTTTCTTACACATGGACCATAGCGGAACTTAATCGTGTGCTGGGCTTCTCAATGTAAATGAGAAAATGATGTCAGAATGACAAAATAATCGTGAAATTATGCAAACACATAGTATATGCAGGGCTTTCTTGGCGTTAGAGATAAGAATATGACTCAAAATACTTGATGCTACTTGAAATTCTCGGCGATGGATTTTCAGAACACATCACGTCATAATATAAGATTTAGTCTATGGAGAGTGAAATATGAAGTAAAAGCGTAAAATGATGAACACAAGTTAATGAACTCGTTGAAGAGCAGAACACTATGCGAGAGCATCCTACATACCCTGGATTTGAGGGATCGAGTATATTGTACTTCTCTTTTGTAAGAGAGAGATTTTTGGGTCCTTGAAATGCAATGGTTAAAAATTCCAAGAGAGAGTAAAAAAACGATGAAAGCAGAGCAAAGGTTTGAAACTGAAAAAGAAGCCTGGAGTTTTGATACCATGAAAAAATAAGAAGAAATAGAAATGTGGAAAAGCTTGATTTATTCCATTGAGATAGGCCGTATATATTGACATTTTTAAAACAACTTGATCAGATCTATCTTAATGTACCTGTTGTTTATCTTTCAAACTCGTTTTTCCACTAGTATCTCACCAGTACAATCGTATCTTTACCAAAAAACATTACAAAAAATTTATTTTTCAATATCCGTTAATATTGTTTGTGTATAAATCCAGGCTTAAAGGCACGTCAAATTTAAGGTGTAATTCATTCATTATACCATGAAAACAATGTTGTTATATTTATGGAATTGATTATTTTACAAGTAGACAAATGCCAGGTATGACATGTATCAATTTTTTATTTTTAGAAGCCTCTAATTGGAAATGTTTCTTGATATTGTAATAAACTTTCTTAAGGAAATCTTAGTTATTAAGCATAGTTTTTTAACATATAATAAACTAGGTATTCAGTAGAAAGTCCTTAAGCATAGCTTATCGTTTTGCGGTCAAATGTATTTTGTTACGTCTCTATATTTATTTTGATACGTATTTACAACACCTTTTCTTGTATCAACTGTACATTTCTACTTTCTTTCGATATTCGCCCATAAAAATTGTTAAAATGTCGGAATGGTACAAAAAAAAATGTAAGATGAATTTTAGTGAAATTCTTTTAAATGTATGAAACCCTTATTTCTATTTTCGATTTTAATTTGTTTAGGGAAAAAAGCTTTCCGTAGTGCACTATTTTTTTGTGGGATGTAATAACAAACTCAAAAAATGTACGAGAAATGAAAAATGTTTAAACACATATCAATAAAAAGAACTTTATTCTTGATGACGTGCGATGTGTTTGGAAAGAAAGGCTCAAAAACTAGTGAGCCTACACAAAAATTTTAGGACTGTGTCATGCATAAAGCACTAGCTATGGCTATTTTGATCTACTATGATGAACTGCAAACAATGAAGCCATTGCAAATGCTGCTGCTTGGTCCATTATCCGTACATGTGAAGTTTTTAGGCATTGCGCTAGCTCCGTACTTTCCTAAAGCTAAGCCAAAACAATCTAATGTGCTCTTGTCCTCGCACTTAGCATTTCTGGTTAAGCTTGTAGGGCAGTACTTAGGCTGCTGACCTGGAAACAAAGACCATCAAATCGAGTTTTAGTCATCCGAAAAACAAAATTATATACACATACAGACGCACTATTTTTAGATTCTAAAACGGAAGAATTATTGTCTACAAAAAAAATCGAAAATCAAACTCTCAATAATATTTGTTCATGTTTGATCCTGTATATTTGATCGAGGATTTTCTTTTAATTACCTTGGGAAATGTTGAGAAGAGCTAGGATGAGTACCAAAGCAATGGCGGCTTGTGCTATGAACATCTTCATTTTCTATAGCTTTCTATCTCACGGTCAAATACTTTTTCTCTACTGACTTATTCTTGTTCTTTTTATGTGTTTGGATGGATGAGAAATCTCTTCCGTGTTCCCATATTTATAGCTTCATTGGTAGCATGGATAGATAGTTGGACTACTTAATTTCCATATTAAAAGATATTGTCTAAATACGTTTTTCTTCGTTCCATCCATGTTTTATACCCCGATCATTTGGAAAGGTATGTTGTTAGAACAATTAATATGAAAATTCTCGATATAATTTAAACAAGTGTGCCTCTTTAAATTTATTTGACAACAACTTTTAAGTGATTAATATACCATTAATTAATTTATCAAGTGCATATCTAATTTTTTTATTTTCGTCCTAAAATGAGTGGATATGTATCTTATAACAATATCAATGTCAAAATTCGATATTCATGTCATTATTTTTTTCATATTTTTTGACAAGTTTAATCATTCTCCACAAGCAGAATTAGACATCAACGTTTCACATACAATATTTAGATACTTGATTAATTTAACTCTTTTAATTTTTTACTTTAATTTTTGTAAAAGGATCTAAAATTAGTCGTTGGCTTCCTACATCATATAAAATCTAAAAATAAAACAATGACAGATTAGCCAAATGCTTATTTTTACAATCTATCATTGTAATGTAGTGCAATGGGATCTAGAGAGATTATAACACATGCATTTCTATAATATTATCACATTAAATTATGTTGTCCTTATGTCTCCTAACTAGCTTATTCCGGCCAATATTGGCCTTTGTGTGCCTTGTAGGCCAGACTCTTTGCCCGAGGTCAAACTTAAGAATTGGTGTCAAGTTTATTGTGTATAAATTTGTAAATTACTTAAATCTCCAATAAATTATCTTTTTCGGAGATATGATAATTCAATCTGATATTGTTATTATAAAGATTAGTTTTATTAATATATTTATATGTAAATTTCCGATTAGATTTATCAAAGGCAACGTCGGTCCGATGTATCGGACAAACATAATGTTTATGAACCCCTCCAAAAAATGATGATTTTGTGTCCATTCGTTATTAACTCAATTTCCTATTTTGAAGGACGTGTACAAACCATAGAAAATGATGGTGAAATGTATCAAGATAAAGATAAATCACATCAAACTTCTTGAAATAGAAGCTTCTATAATGATTTATCAATATAATGATGTCCGCAAGTGACTTAAACTCTACATCTGGTGGAACTAATCTGATAGTCAGCAGAGTGATGGTCCGATGTAGATGTGTATCCAAGTCTGTGAAAGTCAGCTGGAAAGTCTGTTGAGTTTCTTCTGGTGTCAGCAGCCTGCTGAGGGTCTGCTGAGGTTTTGGGTGCAGCAGAGTTCTACATCTGTGCATTGATCAGCTGAGTTGGGATCAGCAGAGGGATCCAACATCTGGGGCATTTATTGCAATCTGACAAAGATTGTTGACAGTTAGGGTTTAGGGATCTGTGCCTATAAATAACAACTGTATCGATCATTGTAAAGTGTGTAATCCACGTGAATTCAGTGCATAATAAAATAACTCTTTTTGTCCATGGAGTAGTCGGCACAACACCGGAAACCAAGTTAAATCCTATGTTCTTCTTGTTTTTTGTTCCTCTGTGTGATTGTTTATGTTAGATTGCTTCTGTGTTTATATTATTGCATATGGATTCTCTCTATCCTGTTATAACAAACTGGTATCAGAGCCAAGATTCTGAGAGAATCATCTGTACGGACAACCTTTATCTTCACCAAGACCTTCACCGGTGCTAGGAATCTGTGATAAAAGTTGTGATCTTTAGCAAGAAAGATGTCTGTAGTTAACGTAAAAATTGACAAATTTATAGGAAGAAACAGTTTTAGTCTGTGGAAAATCAAGATGCGTCCCTTGTTAAAACAACTAGGATTATGGACTTCTTTATTTGGTAAAGGAGATGCCAGCTCAGGAGATTCTGCCAGTCCTAAAGATAAAGCACATTCAACCATCATGTTGTGCTTATCTGGTGATGTTATCACTGAAGTTGCTGAGGAAGACACAGCTGCCAAGGTGTGGGCATAGCTTGAAAGCCTATATATGACTAAGTCATTAACCAACAAGTTGCTGCTGAAGCAGAGACTATTTAGTCTGAGGATGCATGAAGGAGGTCTGCTGAGGGAACATCTGGATCAGCTGAACACAATATTATTTGATCTCAGGAATATTGATGTTAAAATTGAAGTTGAAGATGCAGCCCTAATCCTGTTGGTTTCATTACCAAGTTCATATGAAAACTTTGTGTAGTCCTTTATAGTTGGGAAAGATACAGTGGCTTTAGAGGATGTGAGGGCATCTTTGCATGCCAGGGAGCTAAGACACAAGCCAGCAGGGAGAGACAGTCAGGCTGCTGGACTAGTAGTCAGTAACAGTGGGAAAGGGCATGCAGAAGAAGAAATCCAAGAAAGGTAGTTCCAAAGGTCCTAAGTCCATATATGTCTGTAATTACTGTAAAGAGCCAGGGCATTGGAAGTCCAGTTGTCCAAAGAAGAAAAGGCAGCAGGAGAGCAATTCTGGCACAGCAGCTGTTTAAGGGTGAATTTATACAATTTATGTTGATATATTTTATGATAATTTCCCTCATATTTGTATAATTTGCATAGAAATTAAGGGTTTAATCGAATTATTGAGCAAATGAGTTTTAAAAGTCTTTAAGTGTAAACTTGAGCTAATTTCATGATTTTATTGGTAATTATCTATGGTTTTACACTTTGCGTGTTTTTGTGGTTTTGAAGGTGCATAAACATGTCATAAAAGGAGTTTGAATGGAAAAGGAAGATGCAAGTTGAGGATTGGAATGAAGAATTGCATGCAAGACTTTCGCCATCCGTCCATCAAAGTGAACTAGCGTCCAGAATATTGAACGAGCGTCCAAGAGATAAAAATCGATTCAGAGAGTTCAGCAGATTCCTGGACGGGCGTTCACCAGACTGAACGGGCGTCCAGATAACCGACTTAGAGCAGCCGACTTTACTTTTCTATAAATACCAACGCTATTTTCAACCCTAGACATATATTATTACACAGCCGCATAGAGAAAACCCTAGTTTCAAGCCAGTAACCTCGGCCGGCCGAGCCTTGGTGCTTGGCCGGCCGAGGGTGGTCGTTTCTTTTCCGTTTTATTCCGTTTTGTCCCGAGTAGGCAATTCAATTCAATGTTCGTTATTTTTATAGTCATCCAAGCTATATATCATATGTTTGAAGTTGGTTGTTTCACCCGATATCTATTTTTCACGAGCCATAGTGAATGATGAGCTATAATATAAAGCTATACCCCTTTTGATTAGTGGTTTTTGATTATCTTATAAGTCATGTGCTTAGTGCTACGTATATATCTTGAGATTTATGAAAGTTTGTATTTAGATCCGAAGTATGATATACTGTGAATATCTGAGGTTTGAATGTGATAAGTAAGCGTAACTAAAGTTGTTGAAAAAGTTGAAAAGTAAATGAAGTAATTGGGTGTGTCGAAAGCTAGTCAATGATTTGAGTGAGGTAGGGTATACCACGTATGTCCTATACCACTATGATGACTAAAAGCTCACGACAGTCAGAAGAAGCTGCCTTATGATTTGAGTAAGGTAGGGTATATCTCGAATGTCCTATTCTGGCTATGAGGGCAATAGCTCATTCGATGTGCGTTTAAATGTGAAAATAGTTAAATCAACTTGCAATAAGAAGTGTTATGAAATGAATGAGAGACTAAGTTATCGTATACCTTATCCCCAGTAGAAACTGATAGATATGTTGTAGGGATTATCCTCTGAGTATTTCAGAAAGGCCCTAGATATATTCGATCATTCTTTTCGGGATATTTTACGTTTGTAGGGTACATCTTATGAGTGTCATTTATTGCTAGTCTACGAGGGGGTATTAGCTAGTTTTGCTTTGAGTTTCTCAAGTTTGGATTTAGTGGAAGTTTTCTATGGCTATGCACACACAGTGGTGAACTTCTGATTTATTGGATCTATGCTATATTGTCTGAGATGTCTGTTTTCGTTTCGAGCCCTAATTTTCGTTTTGTTTTGCTCGGGACGAGCAAAAGCTAAGTGCGGGGGAGTTGTTAAGGGTGAATTTATACGATTTATGTTGATATATTTTATGATAGTTTCCCTCATATTTGTATACTTTGCATAGAAATTAAGGGTTTAATCGAATTATTGAGCAAATGAGTTTTAAAAGTCTTTAAGTGTAAACTTGAGCTAATTTCATGATTTTATTGGTAATTATCTATGGTTTTACACTTTGCGTGTTTTTGTGGTTTTGAAGGTGCATAAACATGTCATAAAAGGAGTTTGAATGGAAAAGGAAGATGCCAGTTGAGGATTGGAATGAAGAATTGCATGCAAGACTTTCGCCATCCGTCCATCAAAGTGAACTAGCGTCCAGAATATTGAACGAGCGTCCAAGAGATAAAAATCGATTCAGAGAGTTCAGCAGATTCCTGGACGGGCATTCACCAGACTGAACGGGCGTCCAGATAACCGACTTAGAGCAGCCGACTTTACTTTTCTATAAATACCAGCGCTATTTTCGACCCTAGACATATATTATTACACAGCCGCATTGAGAAAACCCTAGTTTCAAGCCAAGTAACCTCGGCCGGCTGAGCCTTGGTGCTTGGCCGGCCGAGGGTGGTCGTTTCTTTTCCGTTTTATTCCGTTTTGCTTTTCTTTGTGCTGGATGATTTGGAGGCTAGACGATTTGTTCAAGTTATTTAAATTCGTTTCATCAGGTTCTTTCTTTTCAATCTTAAGTTTGTTTTGTGATTTTTGATTAAAGTTGTTATCTTTTCTATATGCTAATTGTTTATGCAATCGATATCGAGAGATGTATTGCTTATTGATGTTTACCGTATGACGAGAGTCGGTGTAAACCTTAGATCACCATAGGAAAGTTTGGATTTTTAACCTTGACATAACGAGAGTTGATAGGTTGAATATCTAGGTTGCTAGATTGAGAGATCTTACACCTTGGTTTGAGAGCGTCAATCTTATATATCGAGAGATGAGAGATTGATAGGCGAATTATCTATGAGAGTAGGAATTCATACCTTTGATAGGTGGACCGCATCTTTAATTAAATCATCACAAGACAACTTTAGAGAGGAAATTAAGGGTTGCGGGATCGGTGGATAATTACTTGTTCGATTGTTTAATCACCATGATCATCGTTGTTTAAATTCATAGTTGTTTATTGTTTTCTTTTTAGTTTATAATTTAGATTTCGTTTTCGCTTTTATCTTTCCTGGCTTTGGACTGACAATCCTCTGTCCAGATTATCTTTTCGTTTTGTTATTTTAGGTTTTAATAATAATAGTATCAATCTTTGGAAAATTAATGAACTAGATACCCCGATTCCCTGAGATCGACTCCGGTATTAATCGCTATGCTACGATCCCTACACTTGGGGTATACCGGATTTATAAATTTATTACTTGTTATTTTTCATTATATAAAATCCGAGACAGCAGCTGTGGCTACTGAGCATTCTGATAAGGATCTACTTCTAGTTGCTAGGGATTCAACACATCAATCTGATGTTTGGATCTTCTGATGTTTGGATCTTAGATTCTAGAGCATCCTATCATATTTGTCCTCACAGGGAGTGGTTTTCTACTTATGAGCAGATAGATGGTGGTCATATTTCTATGGAAAACAGCAAGGTCTGCAAGATAGTAGGAATTGGCTCACTCAAGTTGAGGACAGAGGATGGTAGATTTTGCACACCATAAGATGTTAGACATGTTCCACAGATGACCAAGAATTTGGTATCTTTTAGACTACTAGACGGCAAGGGGTTCAATTTCAAGGGAGAAGGTGAAGAGTTGAATGTCTATAAAGGTTCAGATGTGGTCCTCAAAGGTATCAAGAAGGGAACCTTGTATATATTACAAGGCTCTACTGTATCTGACTCTACTGCTGTGGCATCCTTAGAAGTTCATCACTCATAGCAGACTCAGTTGTGGCACAAAAGACTTGCTCACATAGGTGAAAGAGGAATGCAAGTCCTTTCTTTAGCAGGTTTTCTTGGGGGATATAAAGTCAATAATCTAGATTTTTGTGAGCACTGTGTGTTTGGGAAGCTACATAGAAGCAAGTTCTCAGTAGGCATACACAGTACATAGGCATCAATTGATTATATCCATTCTGATTGTTGGGGTCCATCAAAGGTGGAATCATTGGTCACAGATATTTTGTGTCATTAATAGATGACTATTCAAGAATGACTTGGGTGGTGATGATGAAACACAAAAGTGAGGCATTCAACATTTTCAAGAAGTGTAAAGCTCTAGTGGAAAATCGACGTGCAAGAAAATCAAAAGGCTCGGAACGTATAATGGTCCGGAATTCTACTTGGTCAAAGTTTGATACATTATGTAAGGATGAGGGTATTTCCGGACATCATACGCTTAGGAATACACCTTAGCAGAATGGTGTAGCAGAAAGAATGAATTAAACTCTGTTGGAGAGGGCAAGATGTATGCTCTCTCCTGCTGGTTTATCAAGGAGATTTTGGGCAGAGGCTATAACCACAGTTTTCTACTTAATTAACAGGAGTCCTCACACAGGGATCAGTCTCAAGACACCATTTGAGAAGTGGTCAGGCAAGCCTCCTGACTACACAGTTCTAAGGGTTTTTGGAAGCACGGTTTACTATCATGTGAATGAAGGAAAGCTGGAACCAAGGGCCAAGAAAGGAGTGTTTATGGGGTATGGTGATGGAGTTAAGGGTTATAGAATTTGGTCATCAGCAAAGTCCAGGGACATACTCAGTAGAGACGTGGTCTTTGATGAAATTTCTATGATTAACTCATCAGTGGGGAGGTCTGCTGAATCTGAGAGGGCTAAGAAACAGGTGGAGATTCAAGTGGAGTCGGTCGATATGCAACAATCAGCTGATCCAAGTCAGCACTCATCTGATCTGGTTGCTGAACTAGAGTCTGATCCAAGCCAGTCTGCTGAACATGGATCATCAAAGCATCAAACATGGAACATTGGTCAGCAGAGTATAGCTGTCAGTAGGGCTAGAAGATCAAATGTTGGGATACCTCCGAAGAGGTATGGTTTTGATGCTATGGTTAGATATGAACTTCAAGTTGCAGAAGAGGTGGATGGTTTTGAACCTTCTACTTATAAAGAAGCAGTGACATGTTCTAAAGCATCTCAATGGCTTGCTTTGCGCCATAGGAGATCAAATGGAGTCATTATTGAGGAATCGACTTGGGATCTAGTTAAACATCCCGCCGATAGTAGAGTTGTTACTTACAAGTGGATCTTCAAAAAGAAGGAAGGAAGGAATGACCGAGTCGAAAAGTGTCAAGTATAAGGCATGTTTGGTTGCAAGAGGGTTCACGTAAAGAAGGGGTAGACTTTGATGAGATATTCTCACTAGTGGTCGACACACTTCGCCGAGTGTTGCTAGCAATAGTGGCACAGGATTTTGAACTTGAGCGCTTAGATGTGAAGACATCTTTTCTACATGGTGAGGTAGATAAGGAGATATACATGACTCACCGAGGGATTTCAAGTTCCCGGCAAGGAAGGTTTTGTGTGAAATTTAAAAAGGTCCTTATATAGACCGAAACAGCTCTTAGACAAGTGGTATAAAAGGTTTGACAGCTTATATGATCCAAATTGGGTTATAACAGTGTCCATATGATCGTTGTATGTATCACAATACCGAGAGATGGATCACATATCTATCTTGTCCTGTATGTGGATGATATATTGATAGCTGCTGAAAAGAAGTCTGATGTTTAAAATCTAAAGAACCTTCTCAGTGCTGAAGCTTTGATCATCAATTAATTCATGTTAATTGTGATCTTTTAGATCTTGTTTGAGGCCTCGTTTAAGTTGTGCGAGAGATTGGTTTTGGTTTGTGGCTTCAATCAAGTAAGAGGCTCTTCCTAATGTTAATTAAAGTTTTATGATGTTAAGGTTGAGTTTTTGTGTTGATTTCTTGATTGTAAATCATGTTAATTGTTGTTGTTGTCGTACAAGATGTTATGGTATGTTTAAAGGCTGTTTTCATGCTATTTTGATGTGTATTTTTGGTGATAAACATTTTCGAAAGGTTGTAGAATTGAGAGAAGTGTTGAAAATCAGTGTTTAGGGCATGTACAAATTAGAATGCGCACGCATTGATCTTGCTTTTGGGAAATATGATGTTTGAGCTATGTGTTGAGTTTCAAGTGTTGTTTCTTGATCTACAAAAAGAAACATTAATAAACATTCATGAAAATTACAAAGCCATGAATAAGCTTCTGATGCGCTTGGTTCTGCACCGGATGTATTCTTAAAGGGAATTGAAATTCGGAACCGTCGGAAGAGTAAGAGTGGCCTTGTGCTTTGATGAATTATTATTCATCGATGTGTAATTGCTAGCTTGAGTCTAAGAGTCTAGGAAGAGGGAGTAGGGAGCTTTTTGTGTCCTAAATGAACCTAGGTGGCTAGCTAATCACTTAATAAACATATTTGACTAGATAAAAGTTTAAACATCATGAGAGCTTGGATAGGCACAAGACAATATCGGCAATGTGATGTTTGGCCGTATAAAGTGGTGATGATCACCGCCGGATTCTAGACCCGCCGGATATAGTAGTGATCATTCCGCCGGACAAACTCACGAACGAGATATGCATTCACCGGTCGCCTCTCAGGTTTGGCCGATAAAGTGGAATGATTATCTCGGGACCGCTAGAGATTTATCTCTATGGGTTGCGTCTTCTCCGTCTTAGTGCATATCTCACTAAGTGTAGTGCCCTCGCAAACATGCTTTGTAACAAAGATAAGTTAAGTTAGAAACGTTTAGTCACGACATGTTGATGAGCATGAAGTGAACCCCAGAATTGAGTCGGTCTCATAAAGATAACTTAATAATAATTAATGAACATTTCGTTGTAAGACTTGATTATACATTAGCTTCTTCCTCTTGCTAAGTACTTTGTACTTACCTCAATTGCATATGTTGTTTTGTGTGCTTTTGGGGTGAGAAGACGAACATGTTAGCCTTGAGCTCGTTGAGGAGTTCAATGAAGACTCGTTGACGTTGATGCCATGATGACGTTTTCTTCTTACTTTCTATTATTGGTTTTACTAGATTTTGTACCTTTTGTTTTAAAGAACCCGTTGTACCTTCTTCTAAAAGAATCTTTGTAAGACAAGTGTTGCATCTTTCTTTTGTAGCATCGTACGTTGTAAGCTTTATCTCGTTGTTGTAAGGTTTTCCTTTCTACCCCTAGTCCGTTTGTATTCTATTCGAGTAGCATTAATGGTTCTACCCGAGCCTTTTTAGCTTCCGTTTGCTTTAATTTTTTATACGACGACGTAGAGGCGGCGTATAATATTAAATTTATTTAATGCTATACGCGCCGAACGGTCTCTTCCGGATAAGGGCTCGGTATCTGGGAGCGGGGCGTTACAGTTAGAGATAAGAATATGACTCAAAAGACTTGATTCTACTTGAAATTCTCGGCGATGTTGTTTCAAACAAATCACGTCATAATGTAATATTTAGTGTATGGAGAGTGAAATATGAAGTAAAAGCGTAAAATGATGAACACAAGTTAATGAACTCATTGAAGGGTTGAACACTATGCGAGAGCATCCTACATACCCCGGCTTTGAGGGATCAAGTATATTGTACTTCTCTTTTGTAAGAGAGATATTTTTTGTTCCTTGAAATGTAGTGGTTAAAAATTCCAAGAGAGTGTAAAAAAACGATGAAAGCGAGCAAAGGTTTGAAACTGAAAAAGAAGCCTGGAGTTTTGATACCCTTCCAAAATAATATCACCTTCAATTATGTTGGCTTTAAGTCTCCTAACTAGCTTGTACTGACCAATATTGGCCTTTATGTTCCTTGTAGGCCACACTCTTTGACCGAGGTCAAACTTAAGAATTGGTGTTAAGTTTATTGTGTAATTTGTAAATTACTTACATCTCCAATAACTTATCATTTTTAATGATATGATAATGCAATCTTATATTGTGATTATAAAGATTAGTTTTATTATAAATATTTGTATTTACATTTCCGATTATATTTATCAAATGCAATGTTGGTACGATGTATCAGTACAAATAAAATGTTTATGAACCCTTCCAAAAAATGATGAATTTGTGTCCATTCATTATTAACTCAATTTCCTATTTTGTAGGACGTGTACAAACCATAGAGAATGATGATGAAATGTATCAAGATATAGATAAATCACATCAAACTTCGGAAACATAAGATTCTATACCGATTTATCAAGTATAATGATAATAGGTAAACATAAATTTTTTACGAAAAAATCATAATTTAATCACCACATAAATTTTTTAAATCTTTCTAAATCATTAATCATATTGTAGTCGTCAAATAATTTTTCCATAAAATTTTTGATTTCAAATTATTGTAAGCTAATCACTTTCATTAACAATTACTCCTCGTTTTGGAGAAACATTGTGCCTTACCGCATTAGATAACGGCTCTCAAGAAAGTCAACTTAGTCTATTTACCACCATGTTTTGATTTTCATACTTGTGATGATTAGCGAGTATGACCGTGGAAATGAAAAATATGCATTCGATCAAAGTATGTTTTATATAAAGATTATAATGTTAAATCATTTTTTAATCCGTTATTTTTATAAAGTATATTTAATGTATTTTTACAACATTAACCTCTTATTCAATCGACTACGTATTTGAGCTATTATTTTACGAGATTACCCTCTGGAAAAAGGAAGTCCGTAAAACATTGAACCAACAAATTAGTTTGAATTGTTAACATTTATAAACTCAAGCTTTACTAATTCTTGATGTTGCTTATATTTCATAAATTGTCATTCACTTACAACGAACATTTTTCTAACACAAAGACCGTAGCGGAACTTCATCATGTGTCGGGCTTCTCTATTTAAATGAGAAAATGATGTCAGAATGAAAAAATAATGGTGAAATTAAGCAAATGTATAGTATATGAGGGGCTTTCTTGGCATTAAACATAAAAATATGACTCAAAAGTCTTGATGCTACTTGAAATTCTCGGTGATGGAGTTTCAGAACATACCATATCATAACGTAATATTTAGTGCATGAAGAGCGAAATATGAGGTAAAAGCGTAAAATGATGAACACAAGTTAGTGAACTTGTGGAAGGGTTGAACACCATCTGAGAGCTTCCTACATACCCTGGCTTTGAGGGATCGAGTACAATGTCGGTACAATGTATCAGTACAAACAAAATGTTTATGAACCCCTTCCAAAAAATGATGACTTTATTTCCAATCGTTATTGACTCAATTTCCAATTTTGAAGGACATGTAAAATCCATAGAGAATGATGGTGAAATGTATCATGCTATAAATAAATCACATCAAACTTCCGGAAACATAAGATTCTTTAATGATTTATCAATATAATGATCGGTGACTTCGCCTTTTGGTGCCTGCATCTACCATTATAACTCACACGCTTACGACTCACCAGGATGCCGATGTGTCCGTACACCTCGTCCGGGCAACATTCCCTGTATGGTTAGGCGTACTTCACTACAACGATATAGCATCGGTCTGCTGTCACCTATTAACAATTACACGGTATCATGTTAATCTACGATTTACGTATAACTAGGTGACTCAATTCCCAAATACAAAACCTACCTAGATCTCGGCGAAAGTCCCGGAAGATCATTCATGAGCCAACTTTAGGAGCCACATATTGGTATTTCCTAATCATACGGCTAGTTAAAGCAGGACGCAGAACAACATGCTAGGCCGTGGCCATACTGCTTGAGATGATAAATTCTATTAAGTTAACCTAACCATAAAGACGTGGCTATTTAACGGATAAAGCGAGGGACTCGGTCGACCGTAAGGCCAGTGCAGTGGGCTCGGTCGACCGAGTGAACCTACGATTCGGTCACCCGAATCAATTTTAGATCCCAGTTACATCCCACGAGGAACGTTATCTCTCTGCGTTTCATCATACACAACGGATTAAACGATGAGTCGGTAAAGCATTCATATCAACGTAACATAGATACGCATTAATTAAACAATGCGGATCCTGTGAATAAACACTAAGTTTATGACGTGATTACATGGGATCATCGTAGACAATGTGTCGCCACATCCACTATGCGTCATAGCCTAGATCTACATCATCTAGCTATGATTAACTAATTCAAACGATAAAGCATAATTGGGAGGGATTAATTACTTAAAAGAAAAGAAAACGAGAAAATAAAGGCTTACATGTCTGCGGCCCACAAGCTCACGGAAACACCCTCAATAAAATTCCACATTGAATCAAGATATGAATAGAGTGGATTTTATTGAATGATATTCTAAGGTATTCAAGGTGTATCTTTACAACTTCGTAGGTTGCTTGCACTTATATAGAGGTTTTGCCGACTTAGGGTGGTTCTAGAAGATAAGCACGATATAAGCCGGAAACCGCCCCACGGGAAAGGCGACACTCGGTCCCGGCGGGCGACGGACTCGGTCGACCGCAAGCTATAGGCTCGGATCGACCGAACAACATTTGCACTGCGATTAATCGTTTTTCTCGTCTATCTTGCTCCCCACTCCACGCTTGCGTATTGATCCGATTAATCTTCCAGCTTAATGCTCCGATTTTCTTCCTTCCTTATCTTGAGATCATTGATTGAATGACATTAATCCTCTCGATTTGTCGTGATCTACAAAATCGGCATTTATCGCACAATCAATCGGTCTTTTAATAATAAAAACGAGTTAAATACCAAATATCATATTAATAATCACTTAACATTAAATAATAAATATAAACATGTGATTTAATATGAAATATACATTATTAATCTCGATTTAAGGACAACGTTGATGACTTTTACGGGTATAATTTGACCGTCATCAATAATGATCGTAGGTAAACATAAATTTTTTTTTACAAAAAAAAGCATATAAAACTCATAAGAATTTGTTCACCCCGTAAATTGTTTTAAATCTTTCTAAATCATAAATCATATTCTAATCGACAAATAATTATTATGTAAAAATTTTATTTTTCAACTTTTTGTAAGCAAATCACTTTCATTAACAATTACTCCTCATCTTGGCGAAACATTGTGTCTTAACGCATTAGACAACGGCTCAAGGAAGTCAACATAGTCTATTTACCACGATGTTTTGATTTTCATACTTGTGATGATTAGCGAGTATGACCGTGGAAATGAAAAAAAATTCAATCGTTTAAATTATGTTTTATAAAAATATTGTAACTATTTCAACAATATATATATATATATATATATATATATATATATATATATATATATATATATATATATATATATATATATATATATATATATATTGTAACGTTAAATTATTATTTAATCATTATTAATATAAATTTTATTAAATGCATTTTTACAACATTAACCAATTATACGATCGACATTGGAATTTGAACTATTATTTTACATGGTTACCCTCTGGAAAAAGGAAGACTACTAAAACATTAAACCAGTGAATTGGTTTGAATTGTGAACGTTTATAACCTCAAGCCTTACTAATTCTCGATGCTACTTGTTTTCATGAATTGTCGTTGACATACAACGACCAATTTACTAACACAAAGACCATAGTGGAACTTCATCATGTGTTGGGATTCTCGATTTAAAATGAGAAAATGATGTCACGGTGACAAAGCAATCGTGAAATTAGCGGTTATATAGTATATGCGGGACTTTCTTGGCATTAAAGATAAAAATATGACTCAAAAGACTTAATTCTACTTGAAATTTTCGGCGATGGAGTTTGAGGAACACATCACGTCATAACGTAAGATTTAGAGTATGGAGAGCGAAATATGAGGTAAAAAAGCGTAAAATGATGAACACGAGTTAATGAACTCATTGAAGGGATGAACAACTATGCGAGAGCTTCCTACATACCCTGGCTTTGAGGGATCGAGTATATTGTACTTCTCTTTTGTCGAGGAAGATAGATCATCTTGAACTACCATCTCTCTTAAAAGCTTAGAGCGGTGAGGAGGTAGATAATTAACATTTTATATATCACAATGTGTCCCTCAAGTGTGGACCTTCATAGGAGTTAGATAATTAACATTTTATATATCACAATACGCCACTCAAAGGTGGACCTCGTATGCAAATTAACATTTTATATATCACGAATACGCCCCTCCAAGTGTGAGTGCAGCACATGAGGAGAGAAAAACCGACACTTGATTTGTTTATTTTTTTAAGAGTGGGCCGGTAAGAGAAGATAAAGGCCCGATACTTGATTGATTTTTTTTGTTGTTGAAAATTGTACTTGGAGAGGGGGTTTGAACCAATGACCTATGGCTGCGATACTATGTTGAACTACCATCTCTCCCAAAAGCTTAAGTTGATGGGGAGGTAGATAATTAACATTTTATATATCACAAGTGATCATAACTAGCCCACTGCTTCACATACATGTGTATCTATCTATGTTTGGATATTGTGCAACACGTACTATAAGAGATATTTGGGTCATTGAAATGCGGTGGTTACAAATACCAAGAAAGTGTAAAAAAATGATGAAAGCGAGAGAAAATGTTTAAAACCAAAAAAGAAGCACGGAGTTCTCATACCATGAAAAAATCAAAAAAAATCGAAATGTGGAAAAGATTTGATTTATTCCATTGAGATAGGCAGCATATATTCACAATTTTTAAACCACATGATAAGATCTATGTTAATGTACATGATGTTTATCTTTCTAACTCATTTTTCCACTAGTATCTCACCAATAGGCACAATCATATCTTTACAAAATACATTACATAAAAATTATTTTACAATATGCTTTAATATTGTTTGCGTATAAATCAAGGCTTGAACGCATGTCAAATTTAAGGTGTAATTCATTCATTATACCTTGAAAACAATGTTGTTATAGGAATTGATTATTTCACAAGTACAAAGCCAGGTATGACATGTTTCAATTTTTTATTTTTAGAAGCCTCTAATACGTCGGAATGGTAAAAGAAATGTAAGATGAATTTTATTTAATTTAATTTTAACGTATGAAACCACTTAAATCTATTTTTCATATTAATTTGTTTAGGAAAAACGGCTTTCGATCTCTTGCCAATATTTTTTGTGTCGAATGTAATAACAAACTCAAAAAAGATACGAGAAATGAAAAGGTTAATCTCATAACAATAAAAAGAACTTTATTCTTGATGATGTGCTATGAGTTTGGAAAGAAAGGCTCAAAAACTAGTGAGCTACACACAATTTTAGGACGCTTGTGTCATAAAGTATTAGCTATGGCTATTTTGAGCTACTTTGGTGAGCTTGCAAACAATGAAGCCATTGCAAGTGCTACTTGTTTGGTCCATTATCCGTACATGTGAAGTTTTTAGGCATTGCGCTTGCTCCATTACTTTCTAAAGCTAAGCCAAAACAATCTAACGTGCTTTTGTCCTCGCACTTAGCATTTACCGGTTAAGCTTGTAGGAGCGTGCCAAGAACAGTGACACACGCAAACAAAGACCACCAAAAAGAGTTTTAGTCATCAAGAAACAAAATTATATACACATACGGACACACTATTTTTAGATTACGAAACACAAAATTGTTGTCCGTAGAAAAAATATCCAAAATCAAACTATCAATAATATTTGTTCATGTTTGATCCTAGATACTTGATCGAGGATTTTAGTTTTAATTACCTTGGGAAATGTTGAGAAGAGCTAGGATGAGTACCAAAGCAATAGGCTTGCTTGTGCTATGAACTTCTTCATTTTCTAAAGCTTTACATACTTTTCTCTACGACTTTTTCTTGTTCTTTTTTCGAGTGTTTGGATGGATGAGAAATCTCTTCCGTGTTCCCATATTTATAGCTTCAGTGGTAGCTTGGATAAATAGTTGGCCTACTTAATTTCCATACTAAAAGATATTGTCTACATACGCTTTTCTTCGTTCCATCCATGTTTCGTACCCCAATCATTCAAAAAGGTATGTTTGTTATCACAATTAATATGAAAATTCTCACATATAATTTAATCAATCTCCACAAGCAGAATTAGACATCAACGTTCCACATACAATATTTAGATACTTGATTAATTTAACTCTTTTAATTTTCTACTTTTATTTTTGAAAAGGATCTAAAATCAGTTGTTGGCTTCCTACATCATATAAAATCTAAAAATAAAACAATGACAGATTAGCCAAATGCTTATTTTTACAATGTATCATGGTAATGTAGTGCAAGGGGATCTAGGGATATTATAACACGAGACTTTTCTATAATAATATCACATTATATTATATTGTCCTTAAGTCTCCTAACTAGCTTTTCGACCAATATTCGCCTTTGTGTGCCTTGTAGGCCGGACTCTTTGCCCGAGGTCAAACTTAAGAATTGGTGTCAAGTTTATTGTGTATAAATTTGTAAATTACTTACATCTTCAATAGCATATCTTTTTAGAGATATGATAATTCAATCTTATATTGTGATTATAAAGATTCATTTTATTATATTGTATGTAAATTTTCGATTAGATTTATCAAATGCAATGTCGGTACGATGTATCAGTACAAACAAAATGTTTATGAACCCCTTCCAAAACAATGATGATTTTGTGTCCATTCGTTATTAACTCAATTTCCTATTTCGAAGGACGTGTACAAACCATAGAGAATGATGGTGAAATGTATCAAGATAAAGATAAATCACATCAAACTTCTTGAAACATAAGATTCTATAATGATTTTTCAATATAATGATAATAGGTAAACATAAATTTTTTCATAGAAAAATCGTAATTTTTTCACCCCATAAATTTTTTAAATCATTCTAACTCTTAAATCATCGTATAATTTTTATGTAATATTTTAGTTTTCAAATTACGGTAAGTAAATCATTTTCATTAACCATTACTCCTCATTTTGGAGAAACACCGTGTCTTACCGCATTTGATAACGGCTCTCAAGAAAGTCAACTTAGGCGCCGTTTGTTAAATACGAAATCGAAGTGTGAAATGTATTGGCCTTTGTGTGCCTTGTAGGCCACACTTTTGCGTGAGGTCAAACTTAAGAATTGGTGTTAAGTTTATTATGTAATTTGTAAATTACTTACATCTCTACTCTTTCAAAGATATGATAATTCAATCTTATATTGCGATTATAAAGATTAGTTTTATTATAAATATTTGTATGTACATTTAGGATTAGATTTATCAAATGCAAGGTCGGTACGATGTATCAATACAAACGAAATGTTTACGAACCCCTTCAAAAAATGATGAATTTGTCTCCATTCGTTTTTTTTTAATAACTTGTAATTTTATTAATGATCGAGAAAAAATTACAAGTGTTGCCATCCATGGCCTCCTCGCTCGAATAATGTCATCGGTGGGCAACCCCGCCTCCTTAAAACCACTAGTCCGAAAAACCCGGGGTGGGAAAAATCGGATGCTAGGGAAAGAGTACGGGCATTGACTCTTTGGAAAGAACTTCCAGCACAAGGAAAAAATAAAAACAACATTTTTTATATTCCTATAAATCCTATCAATCTTCAAGTGCTTCCCTTCAGCCATTTTTGCTGCTGTCTTTTGTCTTATTTTGTTGCATAACTCTCTCCACTTGTAGTCCATCCTATCACCATTTGCAAGCCAAGCATTAATCCATAGAAGCCTTGGACTGATGAATTCTTCATAGTGATTGATGTTCGACCTAAACCTGCCATGAACCATATTTGAAGACAATCGCAGCAGAGAAAATCTAAGTACAAAATGGCACGAGAGAATAAAGATACAACCTGGTTTGCACCACTTCGAAAATGAAATTTGAAGGGTGCTTCCAAATGTAATGACTATCTAAAAAATGCTATCCATTAATGGTATTTGACATGGGGCAGGTATTTGTAGCGGATCTTCAAGTAGGATAGCTCTAAGCTTCCCATCAGCCTCCCAATATGAATAGTATTCTTTGTGGTGAGTTGAACTAGCCTTTTTAGCCAAGAAGTCGGTTTGCCATATTGCCTTCTCGAATATATGTCGATCTTGAAATTATTACGGTGCAAAGTCTCGAGTCAATAAACTTATCTCATTCACGTATCTCCATGGAGGCTGGGACTTGCCATGAATCATCTCGACAAGAAACTTAGAATCGGACTCTATTTTCACATTCGAAGTTGCGGGTCAATGCATTCTTGTGTGCCATCAATTAGAGCCTTCGATTCGCCTCAAAATTTGTAGCAATACCATAAGCTCTAGTACACAACAACAAGAGCACTATGCTCATCACGGATGATGAAAGCCCCCGAAGCTATTCCGGGATTTTGAAGGGAGGAACCATCGGTATTAAGTTTATAGACGACGGAGGAGGAACATGCTATCGATAGCAATGGCGGTCTTACGTGGCTAGTTGCAAGATTTTTAAGAAGGCTGTGTTAACTAGGATTAAATCATCACTATTCTTTTTGGTGAGATTCATAGTCGGCATGTGCTTTGCGGATCGGCAATAATGTTTTTGACAATCGATTGGTTTTCATGGTGGGCTCATGTAATATCTTGCATCTATCTTTCCAAAGACCCCAAAAAATCAAAGAAGGGATGATCCGAATAACCTTACCAAGAGCTCCCATAATGTTAGTACATCTCTACAATCCTTTTGGACATCTGAAGATTTTCGGCGAGGATAATATTTAAGAGCATGTTGAAAGAAATTCCATATATACTTCTTGGGCTCTAGGACGGCTCCGAAACACATGACCCATATTATCATCATGATAGCGAGTTTAAGCATTTAAAAGGCCACTGAAAATCCCATCTTACGTAGCTGTTCGGCAAAAAGCGTGCGAACCATTGTATAGCTTCCGGTTAAAAGTGCAATTCGAGGGGAATATGGGGCTTCCGTTTCTCTAATTCAAACAAAGATGATCTCTTGGTTCTAAGAATTTCATAAGCATAGGAGACAGAAAATTGACCAGAATTAACCAAAGTCCACACCCATTTATTAACAGGGCTAGTAAGATAAGCCATATTATGGTCAGTGCATTCTTGAACAGGACCTTGCAGCTTCCAAGCATAGAGCATATAAAGAGGATAGGATCCAGATATCACTTTCCTGGCCCACAAACCTTGCTGCTAATGAATCTTCCACCATAGTTTACAAGCAAGAGGCCGAGAAAAGTATGTAGGCTCTAATACCAAGAACATTTTACGTTGTTGGATAGCACATATTTTGCCGACTCCTCAGGTGCCTTCTCACATGATTGTCCTTGTCATGCCAAAGGGAAGTTGGCCATAATATGTTCCGAGTCTACGAATAGTAGTCATGGGCGGCTTAATAGCGAGACATAATGTTAATAGGAATAGAGGATAAAACATGTACGATGAGGACTAGTACGCCTCAGGAGATAAATATTTTGTGTACCATTTGTTGAGCTTAGCTTCAAATTTATCAATAAGGGATTGAAGTATGAAGATTTGGTTCTTCCATAAAAAGCTGGACATCCCAAGTAGGTGAATGGGAAAGTGGCTTGTTGAAAACAAGTTATAGCTTCCACACCACGAATGGCATTTTGAGGAGCTCTACTATACATAATAAAAGAGCTTTTGCTCTGTTGACCTTGTCCATAGGCCCTTTCATAAGTATCCAAAAAGCTGGCCAACTTATTGATGGTAGTCCTAGCGACTCTAGCAAAAATTATAAGGTCATCGGCGTAAAAGAGAGTGAGTAATAGGAGCAAAGCCAGTAGGGGTAGCATAGGTATATGTACCAGGGGTCATGATTCTCTTTAAACCTTTAGAGATAGCTTCAGTTAGAATGATGAACAAATATGGAGAGAGGGGGTCACCTTGTTTAATACCTCTTGTAGAAGAGAAAAACCCAACATGAGATCCATTGAAAAGAATAGAGAAGTGAGCGCGGAGAGATTATTCATAATCAAATGTATGAAAGGCTCTTCAAAACCAAATTTTCGAAGCAATCTGCCCAGAAAATACCAGGAGACCCTGTCAAAATCCTTCATGATATCCAGCTTGAAAATAATATTATGGCCTCTAGCCTTTTTGTGGATGAACTGAGCTAATTCTTGGACCAACAGGACATTATCAGCAATGTCCTTTCCTTGCAAGAAGACAAATTGTTCTCGGATATAATGAGAGGTAGTAAGGGCTGAAGTACGGAGGTCGGAATCTTAGTGCGAGATCTTGTTAAAGAAGGTGCTAAGAGATATAGGCCTCTAATCGGCAAAGGATGTAGGAGTAGCTTTTTTAGCAATAAGAGTAATTAGAGTAGATCCCATTGCCTTGGGGATGTTATTGCCGAGAGAAAAATTCTTGTACGACATGATACACATCCATTTGAATAATGTTCCGGCGGTGTACGTAAAATAAGCCGGAGAAACCATAAACCCCGGGAGCACTTGCGGGGATCTAAATCAAAGACACCCTTCTTAACCTCTTCCATAGTGATAGGTTTAGTTAAAGAAACATTGTCTTCATGAGTAATTAGGGTAGGTATGAAATCTAGAAGATGCGAATATCACTTTCGATAGATTGGTCTTCACGATTAAGTAAGACGACAAAGAATACGATAGCCTCTTGTGCAATCTCGGCTGATTAGTACACCGGTCTCCATTAGCATCCTGGATTCTAAGAATTTGCATCTTGCTAGTCTTATCTTTTACGAGAGGCAAGAAAGAAGCTTGTATTTACGTCTCCTTCTTTAAACCACTTATACTTGGATTTTGGCCTCCCGAACTCCTCGTATGTTGTGCTAAAGCTAGAAAATATTATGTATTTAATTGATGAGTTTTCTCCCTTGTTTTCGGGACTATGATTACGATCATAAATAACTTCTGCTCCAAAACCTTAGCTTCCAACTCCAACATTTTTTATGGACATCCCCGAAAACTGTATGTTCCGGATCTTCAAAGCATGCATAAGAAGTTTGAGTTTATATATAAAACTTGCCATAGAAGTGGCTACCTCGGGTGCATTCCATTCTGTTGTACCACCTTGTGAAAATCCTTATGCATAGTCCACATATTCTGAAATTTGAAGACAGAGGGGCCCTTTTTTCTAACATCTGGATAAAGCTCAAAGGTCTATGATGCGATCTGCCACCTTAAAGTCTTGACTAAACCAACGCCAAAGTGTCTAACCGACTTTCATTAATCGGCACCATATCCAATTGAATTTGTCTCCATACGTTATTAACTCAATTTCCTATTTTGTAGGACATGTACAAACCATAGAGAAAGATGATGAAATGTATCAAGATATAGATAAATCACATCAAACTTCTTGAAACATAAGATTCTATAATGATTTATCAATATAATTATAATAGGAAAACATTAATTTTTTACAGAAAAATCATAATTTATTCAGGGCATAAATTTTTTAAATCTTTCTAAATCATTAATCATATTCTAGTCGTCAAATAATGTTTCCGTAAAATTTTAGATTTCAAATTATTGTAAGCTAATCACTTTCATTAACAATTACTCCTCATTTTGGAGAAACATTGTGTCATACCGCATTAGATCTCGGCTCTCAAGAAATTCATCTTAGTCTATTTACCACCATGTTTTGATTTTCATACTTGTGATGATTAGCGAGTATGACCATGGAAATGAAAAATATGCATTCGATTAAATTATGTTTTATATAAAGATTATAACGTTAAATCATTAATTAAGCAGTTATGACTATAAAGTATATAAAATGTATTTTTACTACATTAACTAATTATTCAATCGACATATGAATTTGAATTTTTATTTTACGAGATTACCCTACGGAATAAGGAAGACCGCCAAACATTGAACCAACAAATTTGTTTGAATTGTGAACGTTTATATCCTCGAAGCCTTAATTCTCGATGCTACTTATTTTCATGAATTGTCATTGACAAACAACGACCATTTTTCTAACACATAGACCGTAGAGGAACTTCATCATGTGTTGGGCTCTCGATTTAAATGAGAAAATGATGCCAGAAAATCATGAAATTGTGCAAATGTATAGTATATACGGGGCTTTCTTGGCGTTAGAGATAAGAATATGACTCAAAAGACTTGATGCTACTTGAAATTCTCGGCGATGGAGTTCAGAACACATCACGTCATAATGTCTGATTTAGTGCATGTAGAGTGAAATATGTAGTAAAAGCGTAAAATGATGAACACAACTTAATGAACTCGTTGAAGGGCTGAACACTATGCGAGAGCATCCTACTTACCCTGGCTTTGAGGGATCAAGTATATTGTACTTCTCTTTTTTAAGAGAGAGATTTTTGGGTCCTTGAAATGCAGTGGTTACAAATTCCAAGAGAGAGTAAAAAAATGATGAGAGTAGAGCAAAGGTTTGAAATTGAAAAAGAAGCCTGGAGTTTTGATACCGTGAAAAAATAAGAAGAAATCGAAATGTCGGAAAGCATGATTTATTCCATTGAGATAGGCCGTATATATTGATATTTTTAAAACCACTCGATAAGATCTATCTTATTGTACACATTGTTTATCTTTCTAACTCATTTTTCCACTAGTATCTCACAGGCACAATCATATCTTTACAAACAAAAAAACATTACAAAAAAAATATTTTACAATATATGTTAATATTGTTTGCGTATAAATCAAGGTTTGAAGGCACGTCAAATTTAAGGTGCAATTCATTCATTATACCTTGAAAACAATGTTGTTATATTTTTGGAATTGATTATTTTACAAGTAGAAAGCCATGTATGACATGTATCAATTTTTTATTTTTAGAAGACTCTAATTTGAAATGTTTCTTGATATTGTAATAAACTTTGTTAAGGAAATCTTAGTTATTAAGCCTAGTTTTTTAACATATCATAAACTGGGTATTCAGTAGGAAAAAAAAGTCCTTAAGCATAGCTTATGGTATTGCGGTCAAATGTATTTTGTTACGTCTCTATATTTATTTTGAAACGTATTTACAACACCTTTTCGTGTATCAACTGTACATTTCTACATTCTTTCGATATTTCGCCCATAAAAGTTGTTAAAATGTCGGAATGGTACAAAAAAATGTAAGATGAATTTTAGTTAATTTATTTTAAACGTATGAAACCCTTATTTCTATTTTCGATTTTAATTTGTTTAGGAAAAAAATCTTTTAGTAGTGCAATATTTTTTTTTGGGATGTAATAACAAACTCAAAAAAGATACGAGAAATGAAAAATGTTTAAACACATATCAATAAAAGGAACTTTATTCTTGATGATGTGCTATGTGTTTGGAAAGAAAGGCTCAAAAACTAGTGAGCCTACACAAAATTTTTAGGACTGTGCCATAAAGCATTAGCTATTGCTATTTTGATCTACTTTGGTGAATTGCAAACAATGAAGCCATTACAAATGCTACTCTGTTTGGTCCATTATCCGTACATGTGAAGTTTTTATGCATGGCGCTAGCTCCATATATACTTTCCTAAAGCTAAGCCAAAACAATCTAACGTGCTCTTGTCCTCGCACTTAGCATTTCTGGTTAAGCTTGTAGGGCAGTATTTAGGCTGCTGACCTGCAAACAAAGACCACCAAATCGAGTTTCAGTCATCCGAAAAACAAAATTATATATAAGCGCACTATTTTTAGATTTTAAAACGGAAGAATTATTGTCTGCAAAAAAAATCGAAAATCAAACACTCAATAATATTTGTTCATGTTTGATCTTGTATATTTGATTGAGGATTTTCTTTTTAATTACGTTGGGAAATGTTGAGAAGAGCTAGGATGAGTACCAAAGCAATGGGTGCTTGTGCTATGAACTTCTTCATTTTCAACAGCTTTCTATCTCACGATCAAATATTTTTTTCTCTACCGACTTTTTCTTGTACTTTTTCTGTGTTTGGATGGATGAGAAATATTTTCTGTGTTCCCGTATTTATAGCTTCATTGGTAGCTTGGATTGATAGTTGGACTACTTAATTTCCATATTAAAAGATATTGTCTACATACGCTTTTCTTCGTTCCATCCATGTTTCATATCCCGATCATTTGGAAAGGTATGTTGTTAGCACAATTAATATGAAAATTCTCAGATATAATTTAATCAGTGTGCCTCTTTAAATTTATTTGACAACAACTTTTAAGTGATTTAAATACCATTAATTTATCAAGTGCATATCTAATTTTTTTATTTTCGTCCTAAAATGAGCGGATATGTATCTTATAACAATATCAATGTCAAAAACAGATATTCATGTCATTATTTTTTCATATTTTTTGTCAAGTTTAATCATTCTCCACGTGCAGAATTAGACATAAACGTTCCACATACAATATTTAGATACTTGATTAATTTAATCTTTTAATTTTCTACTTTAATTTTTATAAAAGGATCTAAAATCAGCTATTGGCTTACTACATTGTATAAAATCTAAAAATAAAACAATGATATATTAGCCAAATGCTTATTTTTCAATGTATCATTGTAATGTAGTGCAACCGGATCTAGAGAGGTTATAACACATACCCTTCTATAATAATATCACCTTAAATTATGTTGTCTTTAAGTCTCGTAACTAGATTTTTCTTACCAATATTGGCCTTTATGTGCCTTGTAGGCCACATTCTTTGCATGAGGTCAAACATAAGAATTGGTGTTAAGTTTATTGTGTAATTTGTAAATTACTTACATCTCCAATAACTTATCTTTTTCAAAGATATGACAATTCAATCTTATATTGTGATTATAAAGATTAGTTTTTTATAAATATTTGTATGTAAATTTCCGATTAGATTTATCAAATGCAAGGTCGGTACGATGTATCAATACAAACAAAATGTTTATGAACCCGCTTCCAAAAAATGATGAATTTGTCTCCATTCGTTATTAACTCAATTCCATATTTTGTAGGACGCGTACAAACCATAGAGAATGATGATGACATGTATCAAGATATAGATAAATCACATCAAACTTCTTAGAACATAGGATTCTATAATGATTTATCAATACAATTATAATAGGTAAACATAACCGCATAAATTTTATAAATCTTTCTAAATCATTAATCATATTCTAGTCGTCAAATAATGTTTCTGTAAAATTTTAGATTTCAAATTATTGTAAACTAATCACTTTCATTAACAATTACTCCTCGTTTTGGAGAAACATTGTGCCTTACCGCATTGGATATCGGCTCTCAAGAAAGTCAACTTAGTCTATTTACCACCATGTTTTGATTTTCATACTTGTGATGATTAGCGAGTACGACCATGGAAATGAAAAATATGCATTCGATTAAATTATGTTTTATATAAAGATTATAACGTTAAATCATTATTTAATAAGGTATGACTATAATGTATATTAAATGTTTTTTTACTACATTAACTAATTATTCAATCGACATAGGAATTTGAACTATTATTTTACAAGATTACCCTCGGAATAAGGAAAGGCTTGCTCAAATTAGTTTGAGCTTGTGAATGTTTATGACCTCAAGCCTTACTAATTCTCGATGCTACTTACTTTTCATGAATTGTCATTGACAAACAACGACCATTTTTCTAACACATGGACCATAGCAGAACTTAATCGTGTGCTGGGCTTCTCAATTTAAATGAGAAAATGATGTCAGAATGACAAAATAATCGTGAAATTATGCAAACACATAGTATATGCAGGGCTTTCTTGGCGTTAGAGATAAGAATATGACTCAAAATACTTGATGCTACTTGAAATTCTCGGCGATGGATTTTCAGAACACATCACGTCATAATATAAGATTTAGTCTATGGAGAGTGAAATATGAAGTAAAAGCGTAAAATGATGAACACAAGTTAATGAACTCGTTGAAGAGCAGAACACTATGCGAGAGCATCCTACATACCACTGGATTTGAGGGATCGAGTATATTGTACTTCTCTTTTGTAAGAGAGATTTTTGGGTCCTTGAAATGCGAGTGGTTAAAAATTCCAAGAGAGAGTAAAAAAACGATGAAAGCGAGCAAAGGTTTGAAAGCTGAAAAAGAAGCACTGGAGTTTTGATACCATGAAAAAATAAGAAGAAATAGAAATGTGGAAAAGCTTGATTTATTCCATTGAGATAGGCCGTATATATTGACATTTTTAAAACAACTTGATCAGATCTATCTTAATGTACACATTTGTTTATCTTTCAAACTCGTTTTTCCACTAGTATCTCACCGGTACAATCGTATCTTTACCAAAAAACATTTCAAAAAATTTATTTTTCAATATCCGTTAATATTGTTTGTGTATAAATCCAGGCTTAAAGGCACGTCAAATTTAAGGTGTAATTCATTCATTATACCATGAAAACAATGTTGTTATATTTATGGAATTGATTATTTTACAAGTAGATAGCCAGGTATGACATGTATCAATTTTTTATTTTTAGAAGCCTCTAATTGGAAATGTTTCTTGATATTGTAATAAACTTTCTTAAGGAAATCTTAGTTATTAAGCATAGTTTTTTAACATATAATAAACTAGGTATTCAGTAGAAAGTCCTTAAGCATAGCTTATCGTTTTGCGGTCAAATGTATTTTGTTACGTCTCTATATTTATTTTGATACGTATTTACAACACCTTTTCTTGTATCAACTGTACATTTCTACTTTCTTTCGATATTCGCCCATAAAAATTGTTAAAATGTCGGAATGGTACAAAAAAAAATGTAAGATGAATTTTAGTTAAATTCTTTTAAATGTATGAAACCCTTATTTCTATTTTCGATTTTAATTTGTTTAGGGAAAAAAGCTTTCCGTAGTGCACTATTTTTTTGTGGGATGTAATAACAAACTCAAAAAATGTACGAGAAATGAAAAATGTTTAAACACATATCAATAAAAAGAACTTTATTCTTGATGACGTGCGATGTGTTTGGAAAGAAAGGCTCAAAAACTAGTGAGCCTACACAAAAATTTTAGGATTTGTGTCATGCATAAAGCACTAGCTATGGCTATTTTGATCTACTATGATGAGCGCAAACAATGAAGCCATTGCAAATGCTGCTTTGGTCCATTATCCGTACATGTGAAGTTTTTAGGCATTGCGCTAGCTCCGTACTTTCTAAAGCTAAGCCAAAACAATCTAATGTGCTCTTGTCCTCGCACTTAGCATTTCTGGTTAAGCTTGTAGGGCAGTACTTAGGTCTGTGACACACCTGCAAACAAAGACCACCAAATCGAGTTTTAGTCATCCGAAAAATAAAATTATATACACATACAGAAGCACTATTTTTAGATTCTAAAACGGAAGATTTATTGTCTACAAAAAAAATCGAAAATCAAACTCTCAATAATATTTGTTCATGTTTGATCCTGTATATTTGATCGAGGATTTTCTTTTAATTACCTTGGGAAATGTTGAGAAGAGCTAGGATGAGTACCAAAGCAATGGCGGCTTGTGCTATGAACATCTTCATTTTCTATAGCTTTCTATCTCACGATCAAATACTTTTTCTCTACTGACTTATTCTTGTTCTTTTTATGTGTTTGGATGGATGAGAAATCTCTTTCGTGTTCCCATATTTATAGCTTCATTGGTAGCATGGATAGATAGTTGGACTACTTAATTTCCATATTAAAAGATATTGTCTACATACGCTTTTCTTCGTTCCATCCATGTTTTATACCCCGATCATTTGGAAAGGTATGTTGTTAGAACAATTAATATGAAAATTCTCAGATGTAATTTAATCAGTGTGCCTCTTTAAATTTATTTGACAACAACTTTTAAGTGATTAATATACCATTAATTAATTTATCAAGTGCATATCTAATTTTTTTATTTTCGTCCTAAAATGAGTGGATATGTATCTTATAACAATATCAATGTCAAAATTCGATATTCATGTCATTATTTTTTTCATATTTTTTGACAAGTTTAATCATTCTCCACAAGCGAGAATTAGACATCAACGTTTCACATACAATATTTAGATACTTGATTAATTTAACTCTTTTAATTTTTTACTTTAATTTTTGTAAAAGGATCTAAAATTAGTCGTTGGCTTCCTACATCATATAAAATCTAAAAATAAAACAATGACGGATTAGCCAAATGCTTATTTTTACAATCTATCATTGTAATGTAGTGCAATGGGATCTAGAGAGATTATAACACATGCATTTCTATAATATTATCACCTTAAATTATGTTGTCCTTATGTCTCCTAACTAGCTTATTCTGACCAATATTGGCCTTTGTGTGCCTTGTAGGCCAGACTCTTTGCCCGAGGTCAAACTTAAGAATTGGTGTCAAGTTTATTGTGTATAAATTTGTAAATTACTTAAATCTCCAATAAATTATCTTTTTCAGAGATATGATAATTCAATCTGATATTGTGATTATAAAGATTAGTTTTATTAATATATTTATATGTAAATTTCCGATTAGATTTATCAAAGGCAATGTCGGTACGATGTATCAGTACAAACATAATGTTTATGAACCCCTCCAAAAAATGATGATTTTGTGTCCATTCGTTATTAACTCAATTTCCTATTTTGAAGGACGTGTACAAACCATAGAAAATGTTGGTGAAATGTATCAAGATAAAGATAAATCACATCAAACTTCTTGAAATAGAAGCTTACATAATGATTTATCAATATAATGATGTCAACAAGTGACTTAAACTCTACATACGGGTGGAACTAATCGATAGTCGGCGAGTGATGGTCCGATGTAGATGTGTATCCAAGTTTGTGAAAGTCGGTGGAAAGTCGTTGAGTTTCTTCGGTGTCGACGACTTCTTGAGGGTCTGCGAGGTTTTGGGTGCGACGAGTTCTACATATGTGCATTGATCGGTGAGTTGGGATCGGCGAGAGGGATCCAACATACGGGGCATTTATTGCAATCGACAAAGATTCTTGGCGATTAGGGTTTAGGGATCTATGCCTATAAATAACAAGCTTGTATCGATCATTGTAAAGTGTGTAATCCACGTGAATTCGGTGCATAATAAAATAACTCTTTTTGTCCATGGAGTAGTCGGCACAACACCGGAAACCAAGTTAAATCCTATGTTCTTCTTGTTTTTTGTTCCTCTGTGTGATTGTTTATGTTAGATTGCTTCTGTGTTTATATTATTGCATATGGATTCTCTCTATCCTGTTATAACAAACTGGTATCAGAGCCAAGGTTCTGAGAGAATCATCTGTACGGACAACCTTTATCTTCACCAAGACCTTCACCGGTGCTAGGAATCTGTGATAAAAGTTGTGATCTTTAGCAAGAAAAATGTCTGTAGTTAACGTAAAAATTGACAAATTTATAGGAAGAAACGCAGTTTTAGTACGTGGCAAATCAAGATGCGTCCCTTGTTAAAACAACTAGGATTATGGACTTTTTTATTTGGTAAAGGAGATGTCGGCTCGGCGGATTACGCCGATCCTAAAGATAAAGCACATTCAACCATCATGTTGTGCTTATCGATGATGTTATCAACGAAGTTCTTTGAGGAAGACACACACTGCCAAGGTGTGGGCAAAACTTGAAAGCCTATATATGACTAAGTCATTAACCAACAAGTTCTTCTTTGATGCGAGAGACTATTTAGTACGAGGATGCATGAAGGAGGTCTGCGAGGGAACATCGGATCGGTTTGAACACAATATTATTTGATCTCGGGAATATTGATGTTAAAATTGAAGATGAAGATGCGGCCACTAATCTGTTGGTTTCATTACCAAGTTCATATGAAAACTTTGTGTAGTCCTTTATAGTTGAGAAAGATACGGTGGCTTTAGAGGATGTGAGGGCATCTTTGCATGCCGGGGAGCTAAGACACAAGCCGGCGGGGACGGAGACGGTCGAGTATTGCTTGGACTAGTAGTCGATAACGAGTGGGAAAGGGCATGCAGAAGAAGAAATCCAAGAAAGGTAGTTCCAAAGGTCCTAAGTCCATATATGTCTGTAATTACTATAAAGAGCCAGGGCATTGGAAGTCCAGTTGTCCAAAGAAGAAAAGGCAGCAGGAGAGCAATTCTGGCACAGCAGCTGTGGCTACTGAGCATTCTGATAAGGATCTGCTTCTAGTTGCTAGGGATTTAGCACATCAATCTGATGTTTGGATCTTAGATTCTAGAGCATCCTATCATATTTGTCCACACAGTGAGTGGTTTTCTACTTATGAGCGGATAGATGGTGGTCATATTTCTATGGAAAACGGCATGGTATGCAAGATAGTGGGAATTGGCTCAGTCAAGTTGAGGACAGAGGATGGTAGATTTTGCACACCAAAAGATGTTAGACATGTTCCACAGATGACCAAGAATTTGGTATCTTTTAGACTACTAGACAACAAGGGGTTCAATTTCAAGGGAGAAGGTGAAGAGCTGAATGTCTACAAAGGTTCAGATGTGGTCCTCAAAGGTATCAAAAAGGGAACCTTGTATATATTACAAGGCTCTACTGTATCTGACTCTGCTGTTGTGGCATCCTCAGAAGTTCATCAGTCACAGCAGACTCAGTTGTGGCACATGAGACTTGGTCACATAGGTGAAAGAGGAATGCAAGTCCTTTCTTTAGCAGGTTTTCTTGGATATAAAGTCAATAATCTAGATTTTTGTGAGCACTGTGTGTTTGGGAATTTACATAGAAGCAAGTTCTCAATAGGCATACACAGTACAAAGGCATCACTTGATTATATCCATTCTAATTGTTGGGGTCCATCAAAGGTGGAATCATTGGGTGGTCACAGATATTTTGTGTCATTAATAGATGACTATTCAAGAATGACATGGGTGGTGATGATGAAACACAAACGTGAGGCATTCAACATTTTCAAGAAGTGTAAAGCTCTAGTGGAAAATCAGATAGGCAAGAAAATCAAAAGGCTCAGAACAGATAATGGTCTGGAATTCTACTGGTCAAAGTTTGATACATTATGTAAGGATGAGGGTATTTCCAGACATCATACAATTAGGAATACACCTTAGCAGAATGGTGTAGCAGAAAGAATGAATTAAACTCTATTGGAGAGGGCAAGATGTATGCTCTCTACTGCTGGTTTATCAAGGAGATTTTGGGCAGAGGCTATAACCACGAGTTTTCTACTTAATTAATAGGAGTCCTCACACGGGGATCGGTCTCGAGACACCATTTGAGAAGTGGTCGAGGCAAGCTGCGACTACACGAGTTCTAAGGGTTTTTGGAAGCACGGTTTACTATCATGTGAATGAAGGAAAGCTGGAACCAAGGGCCAAGAAAGGAGTGTTTATGAGGTATGGTGATGGAGTTAAGGGTTATACAATTTGGTCATCGGCGAGTCCGGGGACATACTCGGTAGAGACGTGGTCTTTGATGAAAATTCTATGATTAACTCATCGGTGGGGAGGTCTCTTGAATACGAGAGGGCTAAGAAACGGTGGAGATTCAAGTGGAGTCGGTCGATATGCAACAATCGGTGATCCAAGTCGGCACTCATCGATACGGTTCTTTGAACTAGAGTCGATCCAAGCCGATCTGCGAACATGGATCATCAAAGCATCAAACATGGAACATTGGTCAGCAGAGTATAGCTGTCAGTAGGGCTAGAAGATCAAATGTTGGGATACCTCCCAAGAGGTATAGTTTTGATGATATGGTTAGATATGCACTTCAAGTTGTAGAAGAGGTGGATGGTTTTGAACCTTCTACTTATAAAGAAGCAGTGACGTGTTCTAAAGCATCTCAATGGCTTGCAGCCATAGGAGATCAAATGGAGTCATTATTGAGGAATCAGACTTGGGATCTAGTTAAACATCCCGCTGATAGTAGAGTTGTTACTTACAAGTGGATCTTCAAAAAGAAGGAAGGAATGACTGAGTCAGAAAGTGTCAAGTATAAGGCATGTTTGGTTGCAAGAGGGTTCAGTCAGAAAGAAGGGGTAGACTTTGATGAGATATTCTCACTTGTGGTCAGACACACTTCAGTCAGAGTGTTACTAGCAATAGTGGCACAGCAGGATTTTGAACTTGAGCAGTTAGATGTGAAGAAATATTTTCTACATGGTGAGATAGATAAGGAGATATACATGACTCAGCCAGAGGGATTTCAAGTTCCTGGCAAGGAAGGTTTTGTGTGAAATTTAAAAAGGTCCTTATATAGGCGAAACGAGGCTCTTAGACGATGGTATAAAATGTTTGACGAGTTAGATGATCCGGTTGGGTTATAACGGGTGTCCATATGACTATTTTATGTATCACGGTCAGCTGAGAGATGGATCACATATCTATCTTGTCCTGTATGTGGATGATATATTGATAGCTGCTGAAAAGAAGTCTGATGTTTAAAATCTAAAGAACCTTCTCAGTGCTGAAGCTTTGATCATCAATTAATTCATGTTAATTGTGATCTTTTAGATCTTGTTTGAGGCATGTTTAAGTTGTGCGAGAGATTGGTTTTGGTTTGTGGCTTCAATCAAGTAAGAGGCTCTTCCTAATGTTAATAAAAGTTTTATGATGTTAAGGTTGAGTTTTTGTGTTGATTTCTTGATTGTAAATCATGTTAATTGTTGTTGTTGTAGTACAAGATGTTATGGTATGTTTAAAGGCTGTTTTCATGCTGTTTTGATGTGTATTTTTGGTGATAAATATTTTCGAAAGGTTGTAGAATCGAGAGAAGTGTTGAAAATCAGGTTTAGGGCCTGTACAGTTAGAATGCGCACGCATTGATCTTGCTTTTGGGAAATATGATGTTTGAGCTATGTGTTGAGTTTCAAGTGTTGTTTCTTGATCTACAAAAAGAAACATTAATACTCATTCATGAACATTACAAAGCCATGAATAAGCTTCTGATGCGCTTGGTTCTGCACCGGATGTATTCTTAAAGGGAATTGAAATTCGGAACCGTCGGAAGAGTAAGAGTGGCCTTGTGCTTTGATGAATTATTATTCATCGATGTCTGTGTAATTGCTAGCTTGAGTCTAAGAGTCTAGGAAGAGGGAGTAGGGAGCTTTTTGTGTCCTGAATGAACCTAGGTGGCTAGCTAATCACTTAATAAACATATTTGACTAGATAAAAGTTTAAACATCATGAGAGCTTGGATAGGCACAGTACAATATCGGAAATGTGATGTTTGGCCAGATAAAGTGGTGATGATCACTGCCGGATTCTAGACCCGCCAGATAAAGTAGTGATCATTCCGCCGGACAAACTCACGAACGAAATATGCATTCACCGGTCAGCTCTCTAGGGTTGGCCAGATAAAGTGGAATGATTATCTCGGGACCGCTAGAGATTTATCTCTATAGGGTTGCGTCTTAAATCTTAGTGCATATCTCACTAAGTGTAGTGCCCTCGCAAACATCTTTGTAAAAAAGATAAGTTAAGTTAGAAACGTTTAGTCACGACATGTTGATGAGCATGAAGTGAACCCAGAAATTGAGTCGGTTTCATAAAGATAACTTAATAATAATTAATGAACCTTTCATTGTAAGACTTGATTATACATTAGCTTCTTCCTCTTGCTAAGTACTTTGTACTTACCTCAATTGCATATGTTGTTTTGTGTGCTTTTGGGGTGAGAAGACGAACATGTTAGCCTTGAGCTCGTTGAGGAGTTCAATGAAGACTCAGTGACGTTGATGCCATGATGACGCTTTCTTCTTACTTTCTATTATAGGTTTTACTAGATTTTGTACCTTTTGTTTTAAAGAACCTGTTGTACCTTCTTCTAAAAGAATCTTTGTAAGACAAGTGTTGTATCTTTCTTTTGTAGCATCGTACGTTGTAAGCTTTATCTCGTTGTTGTAAGGTTTTCCTTTCTACCCCTAGTCTGTTTGTATTCTATTTGAGTAGCATTAATGGTTCTACCCGAGCCTTTTCAGCTTTCGTTTGCTTTAATTTTTTATACGACGACGTAGAGGCTGGCGTATAATATTAAATTTATTTAATGCTATACGCGCCGAACGTTCTCTTCCGGATAAGGGCTCGGTATCTGGGAGCGGGGCGTTACGGTTAGAGATAAGAATATGACTCAAAAGACTTTATTCTACTTGAAATTCTCGGCGATGTTGTTTCAAACAAATCACGTCATAATGTAATATTTAGTGTATGGAGAGTGAAATATGAAGTAAAAGCGTAAAATGATGAACACAAGTTAATGAACTCATTGAAGGGTTGAACACTATGCGAGGGCATCCTACATACCCCGGCTTTGAGGGATCAAGTATATTGTACTTCTCTTTTGTAAGAGAGATATTTTTCGGTCCTTGAAATGTAGTCGTTAAAAATTCCAAGAGAGTGTAAAAAAACGATGAAAGCAGAGCGAAGGTTTGAAACTAAAAAAGAAGCCTTGAGTTTTGATACCCTTCCAAAATAATATCACCTTAAATTATGTTGGCTTTAAGTTTCCTAACTAGCTTTTACTGACCAATATTGGCCTTTATGTTCCTTGTAGGCCACACTCTTTGACTGAGGTCAAACTTAAGAATTGGTGTTAAGTTTATTGTGAAATTTGTAAATTACTTACATCTCCAATAACTTATCATTTTAATGATATGATAATGCAATCTTATATTGTGATTATAAAGATTAGTTTTATTATAAATATTTGTATTTACATTTCCGATTAGATTTATCAAATGCAATGTTGGTACGATGTATCAGTACAAATAAAATGTTTATGAACCCCTTCCAAAAAATGATGAATTTTTGTCCATTCGTTATTAACTCAATTTCCTATTTTGTAGGACGTGTACAAACCATAGAGAATGATGATGAAATGTATCAAGATATAGATAAATCACATCAAACTTAAAACATAAGATTCTATAATGATTTATCAGTATAATGATAATAGGTAAACATAAATTTTTTACAGAAAAATCATAATTTAATCACCACATAAATTTTTTAAATCTTTCTAAATCATTAATCATATTGTAGTCGTCAAATAATTTTTCCATAAAATTTTTGATTTCAAATTATTGTAAGCTAATCACTTTCATTAACAATTACTCCTCGTTTTGGAGAAACATTGTGCCTTACCGCATTAGATAACGGCTCTCAAGAAACAACTTAGTCTATTTACCACCATGTTTTGATTTTCATACTTGTGATGATTAGCGAGTATGACCGTGGAAATGAAAAATATGCATTCGATCAAAGTATGTTTTATATAAAGATTATAATGTTAAATCATTTTTTAATCCGTTATTTTTATAAAGTATATTTATTGTATTTTTACAACATTAACTTATTATTCAATCGACTACGTATTTGAGCTATTATTTTACGAGATTACCCTCTGGAAAAAGGAAGTCCGTAAAACATTGAACCAACAAATTAGTTTGAATTGTTAACATTTATAAACTCAAGCTTTACTAATTCTTGATGCTGCTTATATTTCATAAATTGTCATTCACTTACAACGAACATTTTTCTACCACAAAGACCGTAGCGGAACTTCATCATGTGTCGGGCTTCTCTAATTAAATGAGAAAATGATGTCAGAATGAAAAAATAATGGTGAAATTAAGCAAATGTATGGTATATGAGGGGCTTTCTTGGCATTAAACATAAAAATATGACTCAAAAGTCTTGATGCTACTTGAAATTCTCGGTGATGGAGTTTCAGAACATACCATGTCATAACGTAATATTTAGTGCATGAAGAGCGAAATATGAGGTAAAAGCGTAAAATGATGAACACTAGTTAGTGAACTTGTGGAAGTGCTGAACACCATCTGAGAGCTTCCTACATACCCTGGCTTTGAGGGATCGAGTACAATGTCGGTACAATGTATCAGTACAAACAAAATGTTTATGAACCCCTTCCAAAAAATGATGACTTTATTTCCAATCGTTATTGACTCAATTTCCTATTTTGAAGGACATGTAAAATCCATAGAGAATGATGGTGAAATGTATCATGCTATAAATAAATCACATCAAACTTCCGGAAACATAAGATTCTTTAATGATTTATCAATATAATGATCGTAGGTAAACATAAATTTTTTTACAAAAAAAGCATATAAAACTCATAAGAATTTGTTCACCCCGTAAATTGTTTTAAATATTTCTAAATCATAAATCATATTCTAATCGTCAAATAATTATTATGTAAAATTTTATTTTTCAAAAAAAAAAAAAAATTTATTTTTCAACTTTTTGTAAGCAAATCACTTTCATTAACAATTACTCCTCATCTTGGCGAAACATTGTGTCTTAACGCATTAGACAACGGCTCTCAAGGAAGTCAACTTAGTCTATTTACCACGGTGTTTTGATTTTCATACTTGTGATGATTAGCGAGTATGACCGTGAAAATGAAAAAAATCAATCGTTTAAATTATGTTTTATAAAAATATTGTAACTATTTCAACAATATATATATATATATATATATATATATATATATATATATATATATATATATATATATATATATATATATATATATATATATATATATATTGTAACGTTAAATTATTATTTAATCGGTTATTACTATAAATTTTACTAAATGCATTTTTACAACATTAACCAATTATTCGATCGACATTGGAATTTGAACTATTATTTTACATGGTTACCCTCTGGAAAAAGGAAGACTACTAAAACATTAAATCGGCGAATTGGTTTGAATTGTGAACGTTTATAACCTCGAAGCCTTACTAATTCTCGATGCTACTTGTTTTCATGAATTGTCATTGACATACAACGACCAATTTACTAACACAAAGACCATAGTGGAACTTCATCATGTGTTGGGATTCTCGATTTAAAATGAGAAAATGATGTCACAGTGACAAAGCAATCGTGAAATTAAGCAGTTATATAGTATATGCAGGACTTTCTTGGCATTCAAGATAAAAATATGACTCAAAAGACTTAATTCTACTTGAAATTTTCGGCGATGGAGTTTCAGAACACATCACGTCATAACGTAAGATTTAGAGTATGGAGAGCGAAATATGAGGTAAAAAAGCGTAAAATGATGAACACAAGTTAATGAACTCATTGAAGGGATGAACACTATGCGAGAGCTTCCTACATACCCTGGCTTTGAGGGATCGAGTATATTGTACTTCTCTTTTGTCAGGAAGATAGATCATCTTGAACTACCATCTCTCTTAAAAGCTTAAGGTTGGTGAGGAGGTAGATAATTAACATTTTATATATCACAATGTGTCCCCTCAAGTGTGGACCTTCATAGGAGTTAGATAATTAACATTTTATAAATCACAATACGCCCCCTCAAGTGTGGACCCTCGTACGAAATTAACATTTTATATATCACAATACGCCCCTCAGTGTGGGTACGTAAGAGGAGAGAAAAACCCAACACTTGATTTGTTTATTTTTTAGAGTGGGCCGGTAAGAGAAGATAAAGGCCCATACTTGATTGATTTTTTTTGTTGTTGAAAATTTTACTTGGAGTGGGGTTTGAACCAATGACCTATGGCTCTGATACTATGTTGAACTACCATCTCTTCCAAAAGCTTAAGTTGATGGGGAGGTAGATAATTAACATTTTATATATCACAAGTGATCATAACTAGCCCACTGCTAGATACATGTGTATCTATCTAGGTTTGGATATTGTGCAACACGTCTATAAGAGATATTTGGGTCATTGAAATGCAGTGGTTACAAATACCAAGAAAGTGTAAAAAAAATGATGAAAGTAGAGAAAATGTTTAAAACCGAAAAAGAAGCCTGGTGTTCTCATACCATGAAAAAATCAAAAAAAATCGAAATGTGGAAAAGCTTTGATTTATTCCATTGAGATAGGCAGCATATATTCACAATTTTGAAACCACATGATAAGATCTATGTTAATGTACATGATGTTTATCTTTCTAACTCATTTTTCCACTAGCATCTCACCAGCACAATCATATCTTTAAAAAATACATTACATAAAAATTATTTTACAATATGCTTTAATATTGTTGGCGTATAAATCAAGGCTTGAAGGCATGTCAAATTTAAGGTGTAATTCATTCATTATACCTTGAAAACAATGTTGTTATAGGAATTGATTATTTCACAAGTACAAAGCCAGGTATGACATGTTTCAATTTTTTATTTTTAGAAGCCTCTAATACGTCGGAATGGTAAAATAAATGTAAGATGAATTTTATTTAATTTAATTTTAACGTATGAAACCCTTATTTCTATTTTTCATATTAATTTGTTTAGGAAAAACAGCTTTCAGTACTGCAATATTTTTTGTGTCGAATGTAATAACAAACTCAAAAAGATACGAGAAATGAAAAAGGTTTAAACTCATAACAATAAAAAGAACTTTATTCTTGATGATGTGCTATGAGTTTGGAAAGAAAGGCTCAAAAACTAGTGAGCTACACACAATTTTAGGACTTGTGTCATAAAGTATTAGCTATGGCTATTATGAGCTACTTTGGTGAACTGCAAACAATGAAGCCATTGCAAGTGCTACTTGTTTGGTCCATTATCCGTACATGTGAAGTTTTTAGGCATTGCGCTTGCTCATACTTTCTAAAGCTAAGCCAAAACAATCTAACGTGCTTTTGTCCTCGCACTTAGCATTTACGGTTAAGCTTGTAGGGCGTACTTAAGCTGGCAGCGACACCGCAAACAAAGACCACGAAATAGAGTTTTAGTCATCCAAGAAACAAAATTATATACACATACAGAGACACTATTTTTAGATTCTGAAACGGAAAATTGTTGTCCATAGAAAAAATATCCAAAATCAAACTATCAATAATATTTGTTCATGTTTGATCCTAGATACTTGATCGAGGATTTTATTTTTAATTACCTTGGGAAATGTTGAGAAGAGCTAGGATGAGTACCAAAGCAATAGGCTTTGCTTGTGCTATGAACTTCTTCATTTTCTATAGCTTTCTATACTTTTCTCTACTGACTTTTTTTTGTTCTTTTTTCAGTGTTTGGATGGATGAGAAATCTCTTCCGTGTTCCCATATTTATAGCTTCAGCGGTAGCTTGGATAAATAGTTGGCCTACTTAATTTCCATACTAAAAGATATTGTCTACATACGCTTTTCTTCGTTCCATCCATGTTTCGTACCCCGATCATTCAAAAAGGTATGTTTGTTATCACAATTAATATGAAAATTCTCACATATAATTTAATCAATCTCCACAAGCAGAATTAGACATCAACGTTCCACATACAATATTTAGATACTTGATTAATTTAACTCTTTTAATTTTCTACTTTTATTTTTGAAAAGGATCTAAAATCAGTTGTTGGCTTCCTACATCATATAAAATCTAAAAATAAAACAATGACAGATTAGCCAAATGCTTATTTTTACAATGTATCATGGTAATGTAGTGCAAGGGGATCTAGGGATATTATAACACATACATTTCTATAATAATATCACATTATATTATATTGTCCTTAATTCTCCTAACTAGCTTTTTCTGACCAATATTGGCCTTTGTGTGCCTTGTAGGCCAGACTCTTTGCCCGAGGTCAAACTTAAGAATTGGTGTCAAGTTTATTGTGTATAAATTTGTAAATTACTTACATCTCCAATAGCTTATCTTTTTAGAGATATGATAATTCAATCTTATATTGTGATTATAAAGATTCATTTTATTATATTGTATGTAAATTTTCGATTATATTTATCAAATGCAATGTCGGTACGATGTATCAGTACAAACAAAATGTTTATGAACCCCTTCCAAAACAATGATGATTTTGTGTCCATTCGTTATTAACTCAATTTCCTATTTTGAAGGACGTGTACAAACCATAGAGAATGATGGTGAAATGTATCAAGATAAAGATAAATCACATCAAACTTCTTGAAACATAAGATTCTATAATGATTTTTCAATATAATGATAATAGGTAAACATAAATTTTTTCATAGAAAAATCGTAATTTTTTCACCCCATAAATTTTTTAAATCATTCTAACTCTTAAATCATCGTATAATTTTTATGTAATATTTAAGTTTTCAAATTACGGTAAGCAAATCATTTTCATTAACCATTACTCCTCGTTTTGGAGAAACACCGTGTCTTACCGCATTTGATAACGGCTCTCAAGAAAGTCAACTTAGGCGTCGTTTGTTAAATCTGAAATCTGAAGTGTGAAATCTGTATTGGCCTTTGTGTGCCTTGTAGGCCACACTCTTTGCCTGAGGTCAAACTTAAGAATTGGTGTTAAGTTTATTATGTAATTTGTAAATTACTTACATCTCTACTCTTTCAAAGATATGATAATTCAATCTTATATTGTGATTATAAAGATTAGTTTTATTATAAATATTTGTATGTACATTTAGGATTAGATTTATCAAATGCAAGGTCGGTACGATGTATCAGTACAAACGAAATGTTTACGAACCCCTTACAAAAAATGATGAATTTGTCTCCATTCGTTTTTTTTTAATAACTTGTAATTTTATTAATGATCAGAAAAAATTACAAGTGTTGCCATCCAGGGCCTCCTCACTCGAATAATGTCATCGGTGGGCAACCCCGCCTCCTTAAAACCCTAGTCCGAAAAACCCGGGGTGGGAAAAATCGGGTGCTAGGAAAAGATTACGGGCATTGACTCACTTGGAAAGAACTTCCCAGCACAAGGAAAAAATAAAAACATCATTTTTGATATTCCTATAAATCCTATCAATCTTCAAGTGCTTCCCTTGACCATTTTTGATGCTTGTCTTTTGTCTTATTTTGTTGCATAACTCTCTCCACTTGTAGTCCATCCTATCACCATTTGCAAGCCAAGCATTAATCTATAGAAGCCTTGGACTGATGAAGTCATCATAGTGATTGATGTTCGACCTAAACCTTCCATGAACCATATTTGAAGACAATCGTGAGAAAATCTAAGTACAAAATGGCACGAGAGAATAAAGATACAATCTGGTTTGCACCATTCGAAAAGGAGGCGAAGGGTGCTTCCAAGTGTAATGACTTGTCTAAAAAATGCTATCCATTAATGGTATTTGACATGGGGCGGTATGTAGCGGATCTTCAAGTAGGATAGCTCTAAGCTTCCCATCGGCCTCCCCCACATGAATAGTCTTCTTGTGTTGAGTTGAACTAGCCTTTTTAGCCAAGAAGTCGGTTTGCCATATTGCTTTCTCGAATATATGTACGATTCTTGAAATTATTCGGTGCAAAGTCTCGGTCAATAAACTTATCTCATTCACATATCTCCATGGAGGCTGGGACTTGCCATGAATCATCTCAACAAGAAACTTAGAATCAGACTCTATTTTCACATTCTGAAGTTGCAGGTCAATGCATTGCGGTGTGCCATCAATTAGAGCCTTCAGTTCTACCTCAAAATTTGTAGCGATACCATAAGCTCTAGTACCTGCAACAACAAGAGCACTATGCTCATCACGGATGATGAAACCCCCCGAGCTATTCCAGGATTTTGAAGGGAGGAACCATCAGTATTATTTTTATAGACAGCCAGAGGAGGAGCATGCTATCTGATAGCAATGGCAGTCTTCTGTGGCCTAGTTGCAAGATTTTTAAGAAGGCCTGTGTTAACTAGGATTAAATCATCACTATTCTTTTTGGTGAGATTCATAGTCTGGCATGTGCTTTGCAGATCAGCAATAATATTTTTGACAATCTGATTGGTATTCATGGTGGGCTCATGTAATATGCTGTATCTATCTTTCCGAAGACCCCAAAAAATCAAAGAAGGGATGATCCGAATAACCATACCAAGAGCTCCCATAATGTTAGTACATCTATAATCCTTTTGGACATCTGAAGATTTTCGGCACCGGGATAATATTTAAGAGCATGTTGAAAGAAATTCCATATATACTTCTTGGGCTCTAGGACGACTCCGAACACATGACCCATATTATCATCATGATAGCGAGTTTAAGCATTTAAAAGGCCACGAAAATCCCATCTTATGCGGTTGTTCGGCAAAGGCGACGGACCATTGTATAGCTTCCGGGTTAAAAGTGCAATTCGAGGGAATATGGGGCTTCCGGATTTCTCCTAATTCAAACAAAGATGATCTCTTGGTTCTAAGAATTTTATAAGCATAGGAGACGAAAAGCGACCGAGAATTAACCAAAGTCCACACCCATTTATTAACGGGGCTAGTAAGATAAGCCATATTACGGTCGGTGCATTCTTGAACGGGACCTAGCGACTTCCAAGCGAGAGCATATAAAGAGGGTAGGATCCGGACATCACTTTCCTGGCCCACAAACCTTGCTTTGCTGATGAATCTTCCACCATAGTTTACAAGCAAGAGGCACCCGGAAAAGTACGTAGGCTCCTAATACCAAGACCATTTTTTGTTGGATAGCACATATTTTGCCGGCTCCTCCGGTGCCTTCTCCTATGATTGTCAACTTGTCATGCCAAAGGAAGTTGGCCACAATATGTTCCGATCTACGAATAGTAGTCATGGGCGGCTTAATAGCGAGACATAATGTTAATAGGAATAAAGGATAAAACATGTCGATGAGGACTAGCACGCCTCAGGGAGATAAATATTTTGTGTACCATTTGTTGAGCTTAGCTTCAAATTTATCAATAAGGGATTGAAAGTATGAAGATTTGGTTACTGCCATAAAAAAAAGCTGGACATCCCAAGTAGGTGAATGGGAAAGTGGCTTGTTGAAAACCGAGTTATAGCTTCCACACCACGAATGGCATTTTGAGGATCTCTACTAGACATAATAAAAAAGCTTTTGCTTCGTTGACCTTAAATCCGGAGGCCACTTTCATAAGTATCCAAAAAAGCTGGCCAACTTATTGATGGTAGTCCTAGCAGCTCTAGCAAAAATTATAAGGTCATCAGCATAAAGAGAGTGAGTAATAGGAGCAAAGCCAGTAGGGGTAGCATAGGTATATGTACCAGGGGTCGTGATTCTCTTTAAACCTTTAGAGATAGCTTCAGTTAGAATGATGAACAAATATGGAGAGAGGGGGTCACCTTGTTTAATACCTCTTGTAGAAGAGAAAAACCCAACATGAGATCCATTGAAAAGAATAGAGAAGTGAGCGCGAGAGAGATTATTCATAATCAAATGTATGAAAGGCTCTTTAAAACCAAATTTTCGAAGCAATCTGCCCAGAAAATACCAGGAGACCCTGTCAAAAGCCTTCATGATATCCAGCTTGAAAATAATATTATGGCCTCTAGCCTTTTTGTGGATGAACTGAGCTAATTCTTGGACCAACAGGACATTATCAGCAATGTCCTTTCCTTGCAAGAAGAAAAATTATTCTCAGATATAATGAGAGGTAGTAAGGGCTGAAGTCTGGAGGTCAGAATCTTAGTGCAGATCTTGTTAAAGAATGTGCTAAGAGATATAGGCATGTAATCAGCAAAGGATGTAGGAGTAGCTTTTTTAGCAATGAGAGTAATTAGAGTAGATCCCACTGCCTTGGGGATGTTATTGCCAGAGAAAAATTCTTGTACAGCATGATACACATCCATTTGAATAATGTTCCAGCAGTGTCTGTAAAATAAGCCAGAGAAACCATAAACCCCGGGAGCACTTGCGGGATCTAAATCAAAGACACCCTTCTTAACCTCTTCCATAGTGATAGGTTTAGTTAAAGAAACATTGTCTTCATGAGTAATTAGGGTAGGTATGAAATCTAGAAGATGCGAATATCACTTTCGGTAGATTGGTCTTCACGATTAAGTAAGACGACAAAGAATACGATAGCCTCTTGTGCAATCTCGGCTGATTAGTACACCAGTCTCCATTAGCATCCTGGATTCTAAGAATTTGCATCTTGCTAGTCTTATCTTTTACAGAGGCATGGAAGAAGCTTGTATTTCTGTCTCCTTCTTTAAACCACTTATTCTTGGATTTTGGCCTCTAGAACTCCTCATGCTGTGCTAAAGCTAGAAAATATTATGTATTTAATCGATGAGTTTTCTCCCTGTTTTCAGGACTATGATTCGATCATAAATAACTTCTGCTCCAAAACCTTAGCTTCCAACTCCAACAATTTTTATGGACATCCCCGAAAACCTGTTTGTTCCAGATCTTCAAAGCATGCATAAGAAGTTTCAGTTTATATATAAAACTTGCCATAGAAGTGGCTACCTCATGTGCATTCCATTCTGTTTGTGCCACCTTTGTGAAAATCCTTATGCATAGTCCACATATTCGAAATTTGAAGACGAGAGGGGCCCTTTTTCTAACCTCGGATCAAAGCTCAAAGGTCTATGATCGATCTGCCTTACCAAAAATCTTGACTAAACCACTGCCAAAAGTGTCTAACCAGCTTTCATTAATCAGCACCCTATCCAATTGAATTTGTCTCCATTCGTTATTAACTCAATTTCCTATTTTGTAGGACGTGTAAAAACCATAGAGAAAGATGATGAAATGTATCAAGATATAGATAAATCACATCAAACTTCTTGAAACATACGATTCTATAATGATTTATCAATATAATTATAATAGGAAAACATTAATTTTTTACAGAAAAATCCTAATTTATTCAGCGCATAATTTTTTTAAATCTTTCTAAATCATTAATCATATTATAGTCGTCAAATAATGTTTCCGTAAAATTTTAGATTTCAAATTATTGTAAGCTAATCACTTTCATTAACAATTACTCCTCATTTTGGAGAAACATTGTGTCATACCGCATTAGATCTCGGCTCTCAAGAAAGTCATCTTAGTCTATTTACCACCATGTTTTGATTTTCATACTTGTGATGATTAGCGAGTATGACCATGGAAATGAAAAATATGCATTCGATTAAATTATGTTTTATATAAAGATTATAACGTTAAATCATTAATTAAGCGATTATGACTATAAAGTATATAAAATGTATTTTTACTACATTAACTAATTATTCAATCGACATATGAATTTGAATTTTTATTTTACGAGATTACCCTACGGAATAAGGAAGACTGATAGAAAAACTATAGATACCGAATAAGCGGAAGAAATCAACGGATCGTTTCCACTACATCCACTTGTCATTCGACTCCGTTTAGCCACAGCGATCCAAGCCCTGGATAGAGAAGAACTCCATATGCACGTGACGGCATACGGTGCTATTAGATCTTCTGGTCTATGCCTATTTTCTGTATGATCACCAACCGATGGTACACAGGCAGTCTATATATAGGCAAGACTAGGGACCTAAAGCATATGGAATATTCCGGAGTGAAAACCCTAACCATCATAGGTTTTCCCATAATACCCTTAATTAGACAATAAACCAATAATTTATTTACCAACATAATTATCAATAACTTTAGGGCCACATATAATTATCTTTTACTAAATGATAATTCTTACATTCTCCCACTTGGCCCGAAAAGTTATGTCGGCACATCATTAATGAGTGACAACGAATTTGCATGCTCAAAATGTCACTCTTTTGGTTTATTAACACAACTTCAACCGATCAATACTAACACAAGAACTATGGCGGTTATGCTCAATAAAAACAAACACTCCCTTCCAAAATTACAATGTGCAATATCAACCAGCCAAGTAAACATTTTATGAACGAACTAATCAAAATGTCATTCTGGTCCCTGAATCCAAATGGATTCACTCATACATGAACTCGGTGCACTTTCATGTAATTGCTACATCACTATGATGTCTATTTTGACAAATTTCAGAGAATTCAGACGAAGCATCTTTATGTGTCAATAAGTCAAATATGAGTACAATATGATTGTGAGATAACATAAGCCGGCAAAATGCACAATCTATATTCTCATATTATTCCACTTACTTGACACTCGTCTTATAGCTAGCTTACCTCTGACAACGTGTCCCATAAATGTCGATTTGCTAATTTCATCATCGAATCATTCCTCGTATGAGTGAGGATGCGATGTGTCAAAATTTTGGCCAGAAGCAGCATCGACCAACAACCATAGGCCAAAACTCATAAAGCCTGTGTCTTAACTACACAAAATTTTCGGTTATTAAAAATGAGCTACTCTAATCAATACACAAGTTCACCTTTAAAGGTAGTTGATGCAAGCTTAACGAGATCCTGACATAGATGATCTCATTGAACCTCTTATATCGATATGAGATTCGCCAAAATCATACAACATATACTTTAAAGGAAACTATTTATCATAAGTATAGCTCTAACAAAATATGGTTAATACTCCCATTTGGTCGAAAACATCATTACAATGTAAACCGGTATAACAAATCGAAAGCTTATAAAATCCATATAAATACTTGCTAACCGAAAACAATTATTCGGTGCTTTTGTTCTCCAACACATGTTGTGTACATTTCAGTGGTTAATCACACAAATGACAACCACTATAATGGTTAAATAAACCATATTTCTATCATGAGCTACAATCAACAAAACGGGCACAAAATTCTTCAGTAACTGTATAGAAGAATTGATAATCTTAAGTGCCTTATAGAGAAAATTCTCAAAAACAAATCTAGCATTATTTTGCTCATCATGACAAGAATGAGTTCCCAAGTGATTTATTCAATCATCAATATGGAACTCTATAATGAATAACAAAAGACTAGTACAAACATGAATTTTCTCAGGATGTAACAATGCTCATAATATAATAATGTTCATAAGAACTAATTCATCCAACCAATTGTCAGATAGATTAATGCACACAACTCAAATAGAATCAGGTTTTAATAATCGAGAAATTTACTCTCACTGTTTTACGTAATTAGTGGTTTGTAAACGAGTAGATACCATAAGTGATTGTCCTCAACATGTGATCAATCTATAATTGACTCTCTTAATATGAAGTATAACATATTCCATTTAGAATCAATTAAGCTTCTTCAATGAAATGCAGAATGATGCAATTCACCTTATTATTAATCACTTAGAACAATCACTCTCACTCAATTAGCATTTCCCAAAACTTATGGTTTCTAACTTCACATTATGTTAGAATATGTGATCAAGCTCTTCTGATTCCAATGAATCTATCAAAATATCTATTTGCATATGAACACTTCATTTGACCAAAATTACATATCAAGAATCATAAACTCTAGTCACACCAAGGTCAAATCTGAATGTGTAATGTTTCAGCATGATTCTTTCCACAACATAATGTTGTCAAAATGACAACCTTGAAGAGAATCTAACAATATTACACAATGTTCAAATAAATTTTAACTCCTTAGGATACTAATAAATGTCATTTTTGACGGGATTCTCCCACTCAATCACACGATGGTACAAATAAGTGTGATTGGATCATTCAAGGAGAAAATGACATATATTTTTCCTGCCATAAATGTCTTTTGTTCTATACTATCATAAATAGCATACTTTACCCTCGACCATAAAAACTTTGTGGACAATATAAGCTTTAGTAAGGATAAGAAGCCACAATAATGGATGATATCAAAATATGAGACGAATACTCAAGCCATCCAAAATATTGAACAAAGACACTAACTATATCATGATCTCATCTAAAATTCGACATAATGAGTAAATTTAATGGTTTGCCCTATACAAACCCGACAAACTCAAGTCATGGTGATAAATAAAGCTATTAAGCCCTACAACCCACCACAACTTTAGTTTACCTTAGAGAAGTATATCGCCACTTCATATGTCAAAACAGTGATATATTCATTGATGTCAACTATCTAATGTACGTTAGACATAACTTAAGAGGCTATCATGCTCCACGAATATAGATTTGAAATCTTAAGTTGAGCACGAGAGATTCACTATCCAAAAGATGATAGCCTCGTAATTTCATCTAATGATGAAAATTTGACCTACGTACAATTGACATTGAAGTAAAGATCGAAACACTTCACCTAATATCACAACTAAATATGAGATCTAACACATAGCAATTTCCGTACCATGAGATAACATACTTTAATGTCCACTAACCAAAACTAATAGGAACAAGATTACCTCTAAGTGTAATTTCTTAAAATGAGACAATACGATATTCCTTATATGTCTCACAAAATTCACTCATCATGCCGAATACAAATGATCAAATACACTATAGACCACGTGTTTCTCTATGTTCATAAAATTATGAACACTGCGAACATGACAAATGTATTTAATTACACTATCACAAATAGAAATCACCCAAGACCATAGGAAAATCATAATATTAGTAATCCAAAATGATCTACAAACCAACACTAATAACCCAATTTCTATTATGAGAAGTACGTCTTGAACAATTTTATTATATGTCATTGAGGACAACTCTAACATTAGGGTGGTCAAAATAAACTTTATCCTTAATGGAAATGCATTTCAAAAATGGTTTAATTTTATTTTAAGAGCACCAACATAAGCGATTGATTCGCTAAAATGCTCATAAATTAACCCGTCGGTTGATAAATGTGATTCCGTAGTGAGTGGTGGAGCACCCATACGAATTACAAGATCTGACCAATGCATTCCAAAATCAATCATATGAGTTGCCTTAGACGAGAATCAACCAATGTTAATTCGATTAAAAGTAAATTCACGGCCTTCCTGTGGGTAGAGGCTGTAATCACTACATAGAATTTACTATCATAAATAATAAGACTGGAGAATTAACTGTATAGAGTGAGACCATCTGTACCTGTGGGCATAAGATAAATCTCCTCATCTTTATGCTAATTTCCATCTTATTTCAATTAGTCTCATAAAGATAATTGCCTCCCTGTGGGGCCGGGCATTATCTGAATGAACCAATTGGTCCGAAATGTATGAGTCACTCATGTAATCACTAAACATTATGTGATTAATCGCTGCATTACTTCTCATGCATTCCGGATGCTGTGGCTACTCCGAGAGATGCAAGAAAAGTAATATCTTAATGTGACACATACGGTTTGATTATATAGTCTCTCCATTTAATACAAACAATCAAACTACATTAATAACGATATGAAGAGACTACAACTTTAATTAATCAAACCAGTTAATTATTAGGTTCCACCAAATGCACAAACAACATATGGTTCACTCATATATGTCAACCAACCCTTTAATTGTAGCTAAAATATGCATTAAATTGATCCCTAATCATGATGCGATCAATTATCGTCAATTTAATCACCATCAATATGTGATTAAGTCTTTTGTCAATCATTGAGCTGCTGTGGCTACACTCAAAATCGACCGTATGACATAACATATTTTAGAGTTACTAAATAAGGGTAAATACAAATGTATTTCTTATGTCGACACACCATTTAATTGAACCGTTTGTCAATTCAACATAATATCGATGAATTTTCAATCACATCACATATAGTGATCAAAACATTTATGCATCATCATGTCGGTACAACTTCTGGCTACACCCACATTTGACACCATTGACATTCAAAATATTGACAACTTTACATAAGTCAACTAGATCTTATGTTGACATAAATATGTGCAATTTAATACTTAAATATGGTTTTGATATACATGTCTATCGCCTCCACAACATGTACAACATGAATATGTCATGATCTAATCATTACACATAATGTGACTAGTCGTATATGTGTCAAAAATTTGAGTGTTCGGGTTAAACTCTAATCAAGACATAGCTATACGACATATTCATTAATGTTGCAAATGATAAATAATTTAAAGACACATACTTAATGACATGTAACTCTTATGTGAAACAAAAACATCATCTCGAGACACGCTGTCACGTATTTCATATGTGACTAATCTTTTCAATATAAATATGATCAACCAAATTATATGTGTCTTTCCAGTAAATTTAATATGCACAAATAAAAATGCATAATGAAACAAATTCATGTTTTTGACATTAATATAAACTACTAAAAAACTATCATTCACTGAATGATACCATATGTCATTCAGGTCCATAAATCCAAAATTACAAAATGGAAGATTGATAACAAAATCTAATCAAACAACAGGTCTACTTATACCCCATTAACTTTATACTAATGTCAGCATTTTTTATTTTATATAAAATAAATGCTAAAACTAAAAAGTCCCAGCACTATTATAAAATAAAAAAATAAAAAATAAAAAATAAAAAGAAGGTATACTATGTGTGAGTACCATATATAACGAAATTTGATGCTGGCCAACAGGGTTTTTATTTATTTATTTATTTATGTTTTAATGGAGTGAGCCACCCAAAAATAGCCCATGTATACACACACAAAAGAAAAAGGTATTAACCCTAAAAGCTTAACCTTGCCGCCAACTCCTTTAATCAAAAGTCTTAACCGTATATTGATGATCACCAAACAAAATACGTAGGAGACAAAGAAAGTCTCCGGATCAACAAAGGTGAGTCACCGGTGATCCGGATTACAGAATTGCTTGAAACTTTATTTATTTATTTTATTTTATGGATATATATCAAAAATGGACAGCCTTGTAACCACCCAACAATATGGTGGATTCGTGAAGGTTGCGGACGAAGATGGCCACCGATGCAGCCTGTTACGTCCATGGACTTAGGAATAGTCACCAATTATGGCAGCGGCTGAAACAATATGACTAGTATTTTGATCAATTCTTCTTCGATAGGAATAACCACAGCAATTTATCATAATGATAACTAAAATACAATTATGCCAATTTCCGGTAACAACAAATCAAGCAATTGTTCAAAACGAGAACAATATATACATATCAAATAACATGAATATAGGCAGGCTCCGATACCACATGATAGAAAAACTATAGATACCTGAATAAGCGGAAGAAATCAACAGGATCGTTTCCCTACATCCACTGTCATTCGACTCCGTTTAGCCACAGCGATCCAAGCCCTGGATAGAGAAGAACTCCATATGCACGTGACGGCATACGGTGCTATTAGATCTTCTGGTCTATGCCTATTTTCTGTATGATCACCAACCGATGGTACACAGGCAGTCTATATATAGGCAAGACTAGGGACCTAAAGCATATGGAATATTCCGGAGTGAAAACCCTAACCATCATAGGTTTTCCCATAATACCCTTAATTAGACAATAAACCAATAATTTATTTACCAACATAATTATCAATAACTTAAGGGCCACATATAATTATCTTTTACTAAATGATAATTCTTACAAGACCACCAAACATTGAACCAACAAATTTGTTTGAATTGTGAACGTTTATATCCTCAAGCCTTAATTCTCGAAGCTACTGATTTTCATGAATTGTCATTGACAAACAACGACCATTTTTCTAACACATAGACCGTAGAGGAACTTCATCATGTGTTGGGCTCTCGATTTAAATGAGAAAATGATGCCAGAAAATCATGAAATTGTGCAAATGTATAGTATATACGGGGCTTTCTTGGCGTTAGAGATAAGAATATGACTCAAAAGACTTGATGCTACTTGAAATTCTCGGCGATAGAGTTCAGAACACATCACGTCATAATGTCTGATTTAGTGCATGTAGAGTGAAATATGTAGTAAAAGCGTAAAATGATGAACACAACTTAATGAACTCATTGAAGGGCTGAACACTATGCGAGAGCATCCTACTTACCCTGGCTTTGAGGGATCAAGTATATTATACTTACTTTTTTAAGAGAGAGATTTTTGGGTCCTTGAAATGCGGTGGTTACAAATTCCAAGAGAGAGTAAAAAAATGATGAGAGTAGAGCAAAGGTTTGAAACTAAAAAAGAAGCCTGGAGTTTTGATACCATGAAAAAATAAGAAGAAATCGAAATGTCGGAAAGCATGATTTATTCCATTGAGATAGGCCGTATATATTGATATTTTTAAAACCACTCGATAAGATCTATCTTATTGTACCTGTTGTTTATCTTTCTAACTCATTTTTCCACTAGTATCTCACAGGCACAATCATATCTTTACAAAAAAAAAAAACATTACAAAAAAATTATTTTACAATATCTGTTAATATTGTTTGCGTATAAATCAAGGTTTGAAGGCACGTCAAATTTAAGGTGCAATTCATTCATTATACCTTGAAAACAATGTTGTTATATTTTTGGAATTGATTATTTTACAAGTAGAAAGCCATGTACGACATGTATCAATTTTTTATTTTTAGAAGACTCTAATTTAAAATGTTTCTTGATATTGTAATAAACTTTGTTAAGGAAATCTTAGTTATTAAGCCTAGTTTTTTAACATATCATAAACTGGGTATTCAGTAGGAAAAAAAAAGTCCTTAAGCATAGCTTATGGTATTGCGGTCAAATGTATTTTGTTGCGTCTCTATATTTATTTTGATACGTATTTACAACACCTTTTCGTGTATCAACTGTACATTTCTACATTCTTTCGATATTTCGCCCATAAAAGTTGTTAAAATGTCGGAATGGTACAAAAAAATGTAAGATGAATTTTAGTTAATTTATTTTAAACGTATGAAACCCTTATTTCTATTTTCGATTTTAATTTGTTTAGGAAAACAATGTTTTAGTAGTGCAATATTTTTTTTTGGGATGTAATAACAAACTCAAAAAAGATACGAGAAATGAAAAATGTTTAAACACATATCAATAAAAAAAACTTTATTCTTGATGATGTGCTATGTGTTTGGAAAGAAAGGCTCAAAAACTAGTGAGCCTACACAAAACTTTTAGGACTGTGCCATAAAGCATTAGCTATTGCTATTTTGATCTACTTTGGTGAATTGCAAACAATGAAGCCATTACAAATGCTTGTTGTTTCGTCCATTATCCGTACATGTGAAGTTTTTATGCATGGTGCTAGCTCCATATATACTTTCCTAAAGCTAAGCCAAAACAATCTAACGTGCTCTTGTCCTCGCACTTAGCATTTACGGTTAAGCTTGTAGGGCGATATTTAAATTTCTTGGCTTTGCAAACAAAGACCACCAAATCGAGTTTCAGTCATCCGAAAAACAAAATTATATATAAGCGCACTATTTTTAGATTCTAAAACGGAAGAATTATTGTCTGCAAAAAAAATCGAAAATCAAACACTCAATTATATTTGTTCATGTTTGATCTTGTATATTTGATCGAGGATTTTCTTTTTAATTACCTTGGGAAATGTTGAGAAGAGCTAGGATGAGTACCAAAGCAATGGGTGCTTGTGCTATGAACTTCTTCATTTTCAACAGCTTTCTATCTCACGATCAAATATTTTTTTCTCTACCGACTTTTTCTTGTACTTTTTCTGTGTTTGGATGGATGAGAAATATTTTATGTGTTCCCATATTTATAGCTTCATTGGTATCTTGGATTGATAGTTGGACTACTTAATTTCCATATTAAAAGATATTGTCTACATACGCTTTTCTTCGTTCCATCCATGTTTCATACCCCGATCATTTGGAAAGGTATGTTGTTAGCACAATTAATATGAAATTCTCGGATATAATTTAATCGGTATGCCTCTATAAATTTATTTGACAACAACTTTTAAGTGATTTAAATACCATTAATTTATCAAGTGCATAACTAATTTTTTTATTTTCGTCCTAAAATGAGCGGATATGTATCTTATAACAATATCAATGTCAAAAATAGATATTCATGTCATTATTTTTTCATATTTTTTGTCAAGTTTAATCATTCTCCACATGCAGAATTAGACATCAACGTTCCACATACAATATTTAGATACTTGATTAATTTAATCTTTTAAAACAATGATATATTAGCCAAATGCTTATTTTTCAATGTATCATTGTAATGTAGTGCAACCGGATCTAGAGAGGTTATAACACATACCCTTCTATAATAATATCACCTTAAATTATGTTGTCTTTAAGTCTCGTAACTAGATTTTTCTTACCAATATTGGCCTTTATGTGCCTTGTAGGCCACATTCTTTGCATGAGATCAAACATAAGAATTGGTGTTAAGTTTATTGTGTAATTTGTAAATTACTTACATCTCCAATAACTTATCTTTTTCAAAGATATGAAAATTCAATCTTATTTTGTGATTATAAAGATTAGTTTTTTATAAATATTTGTATGTAAATTTCCGATTAGATTTATCAAATGCAAGGTCGGTACGATGTATCAATACAAACAAAATGTTTATGAACCCCTTCCAAAAAATGATGAATTTGTCTCCATTCGTTATTAACTCAATTCCCTATTTTGTAGGACGCGTACAAACCATAGAGAATGATGATGACATGTATCAAGATATAGATAAATCACATCAAACTTCTTAGAACATAGGATTCTATAATGATTTATCAATACAATTATAATAGGTAAACATAACCGCATAAATTTTATAAATCTTTCTAAATCATTAATCATATTCTAGTCGTCAAATAATGTTTCTGTAAAATTTTAGATTTCAAATTATTGTAAACTAATCACTTTCATTAACAATTACTCCTCGTTTTGAAGAAACATTGTGCCTTACCGCATTGGATATCGGCTCTCAAGAAAGTCAACTTAGTCTATTTACCACCATGTTTTGATTTACATACTTGTGATGATTAGCGAGTACGACCATGGAAATGAAAAATATGCATTCGATTAAATTATGTTTTATATAAAGATTATAACGTTAAATCATTATTTAATTAGGTATGACTATAATGTATATAAAATGTTTTTTAACTACATTAACTAATTATTCAATCGACATAGGAATTTGAACTATTATTTTACAAGATTACCCTCTGGAATAAGGAAGACTGCTCAAATTAGTTTGAACTGTGAATGTTTATGACCTCAAGCCTTACTAATTCTCGATGCTACTTATTTTTCATGAATTGTCATTGACAAACAACGACCATTTTTCTAACACATGGACCATAGCGGAACTTAATCGTGTGCTGGGCTTCTCAATTTAAATGAGAAAATGATGTCAGAATGACAAAATAATCGTGAAATTATGCAAACACATAGTATATACAGGGCTTTCTTGGCGTTAGAGATAAGAATATGACTCAAAATACTTGATGCTACTTGAAATTCTCGGCGATGGATTTTCAGAACACATCACGTCATAATATAAGATTTAGTCTATGGATAGTGAAATTTGAAGTAAAAGCGTAAAATGATGAACACAAGTTAATGAACTCGTTGAAGAGCAGAACACTATGCGAGAGCATCCTACATACCCTGGATTTGAGGGATCGAGTATATTGTACTTCTCTTTTGTAAGAGAGAGATTTTTGAGTCCTTGAAATGCAGTGGTTAAAAATTCCAAGAGGGAGTAAAAAAACGATGAAAGCAGAGCAAAGGTTTGAAACTGAAAAAGAAGCCTGGAGTTTTGATACCATGAAAAAATAAGAAGAAATAGAAATGTGGAAAAGCTTGATTTATTCCATTGAGATAGGCCGTATATATTGACATTTTTAAAACAAATTGATCGATCTATCTTAATGTACACATTTGTTTATCTTTCAAACTCGTTTTTCCACTAGTATCTCACCGGTACAATCGTATCTTTACCAAAAAACATTACAAAAAATTTATTTTTCATTATCCGTTAATATTGTTTGTGTATAAATCCAGGCTTAAAGGCACGTCAAATTTAAGGTGTAATTCATTCATTATACCATGAAAACAATGTTGTTATATTTATGGAATTGATTATTTTACAAGTAGATAGCCAGGTATGACATGTATCAATTTTTTATTTTTAGAAGCCTCTAATTGGAAATGTTTCTTGATATTGTAATAAACTTTCTTAAGGAAATCTTAGTTATTAAGCATAGTTTTTTAACATATAATAAACTAGGTATTCAGTAGAAAGTCCTTAAGCATAGCTTATCGTTTTGCGGTCAAATGTATTTTGTTACGTCTCTATATTTATTTTGATACGTATTTACAACACCTTTTCTTATATCAACTGTACATTTCTACTTTCTTTCGATATTCGCCCATAAAAATTGTTAAAATGTCGGAATGGAACAAAAAAAATGTAAGATGAATTTTAGTTAAATTCTTTTAAATGTATGAAACCCTTATTTCTATTTTCGATTTTAATTTGTTTAGGGAAAAAAGCTTTCCGTAGTGCACTATTTTTTTGTGGGATGTAATAACAAACTCAAAAAATGTACGAGAAATGAAAAATGTTTAAACACATATCAATAAAAAGAACTTTATTCTTGATGACGTGCGATGTGTTTGGAAAGAAAGGCTCAAAAACTAGTGAGCCTACACAAAAATTTTAGGACTGTGTCATGCATAAAGCACTAGCTATGGCTATTTTGATCTACTATGATGAACCGCAAACAATGAAGCCATTGCAAATGCTGCTGTTTGGTCCATTATCCGTACATGTGAAGTTTTTAGGCATTGCGCTAGCTCCGTACTTTCCTAAAGCTAAGCCAAAACAATCTAATGTGCTCTTGTCCTCGCACTTAGCATTTCTGGTTAAGCTTGTAGGGCAGTACTTAGGCTGCTGACCTGCAAACAAAGACCACCAAATCGAGTTTTAGTCATCCGAAAAACAAAATTATATACACATACAGACGCAATATTTTTAGATTCTAAAACGGAAGAATTATTGTCTACAAAAAAATTGAAAATCAAACTCTCAATAATATTTGTTCATGTTTGATCCTGTATATTTGATCGAGGATTTTCTTTTAATTACCTTGGGAAATGTTGAGAAGAGCTAGGATGAGTACCAAAGCAATGGCGGCTTGTGCTATGAACATCTTCATTTTCTATAGCTTTCTATCTCACGATCAAATACTTTTTCTCTACTGACTTATTCTTGTTCTTTTTATGTGTTTGGATGGATGAGAAATCCCTTCCGTGTTCCCATATTTATAGCTTCATTGGTAGCATGGATAGATAGTTGGACTACTTAATTTCCATATTAAAAGATATTGTCTACATACGATTTTCTTCGTTCCATCCATGTTTTATACCCCGATCATTTGGAAAGGTATGTTGTTAGAACAATTAATATGAAAATTCTCAGATATAATTTAATCAGTGTGCCTCTTTAAATTTATTTGACAACAACTTTTAAGTGATTTATATACCATTAATTAATTTCTCAAGTGCATATCTATTTTTTTTTTTTTCGTCCTAAAATGAGTGGATATGTATCTTATAACAATATCAATGTCAAAATTCGATATTCATGTCATTATTTTTTTCATATTTTTTGGCAAGTTTAATCATTCTCCACAAGCAGAAGACATCAACGTTTCACATACAATATTTAGATACTTGATTAATTTAACTCTTTTAATTTATTACTTTAATTTTTGTAAAAGGATCTAAAATTAGTCGTTGGCTTCCTACATCATATAAAATCTAAAAATAAAACAATGACAGATTAGCCAAATGCTTATTTTTACAATCTATCATTGTAATGTAGTGCAATGGGATCTAGAGAGATTATAACACATGCATTTCTATAATATTATCACCTTAAATTATGTTGTCCTTATGTCTCCTAACTAGCTTATTCGACCAATATTGGCCTTTGTGTGCCTTGTAGGCCGGACTCTTTGCCCGAGGTCAAACTTAAGAATTGGTGTCAAGTTTATTGTGTATAAATTTGTAAATTACTTAAATCTCCAATAAATTATCTTTTTCGAGATATGATAATTCAATCGATATTGTGATTATAAAGATTAGTTTTATTAATATATTTATATGTAAATTTCCGATTAGATTTATCAAAGGCAATGTCGGTACGATGTATCAGTACAAACATAATGTTTATGAACCCCTCCAAAAAATGATGATTTTGTGTCCATTCGTTATTAACTCAATTTCCTATTTTGAAGGACGTGTACAAACCATAGAAAATGATGGTGAAATGTATCAAGATAAAGATAAATCACATCAAACTTCTTGAAATAGAAGCTTCTATAATGATTTATCAATATAATGATGTCAGCAAGTGACTTAAACTCTACATCTGGTGGAACTAATCTGATAGTCAGCAGAGTGATGGTCCGATATAGATGTGTATCCAAGTCTGTGAAAGTCAGCTGGAATGTCTGTTGAGTTTCTTCGGGTGTCAGCAGCCTGCTGAGGGTCTGCTGAGGTTTTGGGTGCAGCAGAGTTCTACATATATGCATTGATCAGCTGAGTTGGGATCAGCAGAGGGATCCAACATCTGGGGCATTTATTGCAATCTGACAAAGATTCTTGGCAGTTAGGGTTTAGGGATCTGTGCCTATAAATAACAACTGTATCGATCATTGTAAAGTGTGTAATCCACGTGAATTCAGTGCATAATAAAATAACTCTTTTTGTCCATGGAGTAGTCGGCACAACACCGGAAACCAAGTTAAATCCTATGTTCTTCTTGTTTTTTGTTCCTCTGTGTGATTGTTTATGTTAGATTGCTTCTGTGTTTATATTATTGCATATGGGTTCTCTCTATCCTGTTATAACAAACTGGTATCAGAGCCAAGGTTCTGAGAGAATCATCTGTACGGACAACTTTTATCTTCACCAAGACCTTCACCGGTGCTAGGAATCTGTGATAAAAGTTGTGATCTTTAGCAAGAAAGATGTATGTAGTTAACGTAAAAATTGACAAATTTATAGGAAGAAACAGTTTTAGTCTGTGGCAAATCAAGATGCATCCCTTGTTAAAACAACTAGGATTATGGACTTCTTTATTTGGTAAAGGAGATGCCAGCTCAGCAGATTCTGCCAGTCCTAAAGATAAAGCACATTCAACCATCATGTTGTGCTTATCTGATGATGTTATCACTGAAGTTGCTGAGGAAGACACAGCTGCCAAGGTGTGGGCAAAGCTTGAAAGCCTATATATGACTAAGTCATTAACCAACAAGTTGCTACAAAAGCAGAGACTATTTAGTCTGAGGATGCATGAAGGAGGTCTGCTGAGGAACATCTGGATCAGCTGAGCACAATATTATTTGATCTCAGGAATATTGATGTTAAAATTGAAGATGAAGATGCAGCCCTAATCCTGTTGGTTTCATTACCAAGTTCATATGAAAACTGTGTGTAGTCTTTTATAGTTAGGAAAGATACAGTGGCTTTAGAGGATGTGAGGGCATCTTTGCATGCCAGGGAGCTAAGACACAAGCCAGCAGGGACAGACAGTCAGGCTGCTGGACTAGTAGTCAGTAACTGTGGGAAAGGGCATGTAGAAGAAGAAATCCAAGAAAGGTAGTTCCAAAGGTCCTAAGTCCATATATGTCTATAATTACTGTAAAGAGCCAGGGCATTGGAAGTCCAGTTGTCCAAAGAAGAAAAGGCAGCAGGAGAGCAATTCTGGCACAACAGCTGTGGCTACTGAGCATTCTGATAAGGATCTGCTTCTAGTTGCTAGGGATTCAACACATCAATCTGATGTTTGGATCTTAGATTCCAGAATATCCTATCATATTTGTCCTCACAGGGAGTGGTTTTCCACTTATGAGCAGATAGATGGTGGTCATATTTCTATGGAAAACAGCAGGGTATGCAAGATAGTGGGAATTGGCTCAGTCAAGTTGAGGACAGAGGATGGTAGATTTTGCACACCAAAAGATGTTAGACATGTTCCACAGATGACAAAGAATTTGGTATCTTTTAGACTACTAGACAACAAGGGGTTCAATTTCAAGGGAGAAGGTGGAGAGATGAATGTCTACAAAGGTTCAGATGTGGTCCTCAAAGGTATCAAGAAGGGAACCTTGTATATATTACAAGGCTCTACTGTATCTGACTCTGCTGATGTGGCATCCTCAGAAGTTCATCAGTCACAGCAGACTCAGTTGTGGCATATGAGACTTGGTCACATAGGTGAAAGAGGAATGCAAGTCCTTTCTTTAGCAATTTTTCTTGGGGGATATAAAGTCAATAATCTAGATTTTTGTGAGCACTGTGTGTTTGGGAAGCTACATAGAAGCAAGTTCTCAGTAGGCATACACAGTACAAAGGCATCACTTGATTATATCCATTCTGATTTTTGGGGTCCATCAAAGGTGGAATCATTGGGTGGTCACAGATATTTTGTGTCATTAATAGATGACTATTCAAGAATGACTTGGGTGGTGATGATGAAACACAAAAGTGAGGCATTCAACATTTTCAAGAAGTGTAAAGCTCTAGTGGAAAATCAGACAGGCAAGAAAATCAAAAGGCTCAGAACAGATAATGGTCTGGAATTCTACTGGTCAAAGTTTGATACATTATGTAAGGATGAGGGTATTTCCAGACATCATACAGTTAGGAATACACCTTAGCAGAATGGTGTAGCAGAAAGAATGAATTAAACTCTGTTGGAGAGGGCAAGATGTATGCTCTCTACTGCTGGTTTATCAAGGAGATTTTGGGCAGAGGCTATAACCACAGTTTTCTACTTAATTAATAGGAGTCCTCACACAGGGATCAGTCTCAAGACACCATTTGAGAAGTGGTCAGGCAAGCCTGCTGACTACACAGTTCTAAGGGTTTTTGGAAGCACGGTTTACTATCATGTGAATGAAGGAAAGGCTGGAACCAAGGGCCAAGAAAGGAGTGTTTATGGGGTATGGTGATGGAGTTAAGGGTTATAGAATTTGGTCATCGGCGAGTCCGGGGACATACTCGGTAAAGACGTGGTCTTTGATGAAAATTCTATGATTAACTCATCGGTGGGGAGGTCTGCGAATGCGAGAGGGCTAAGAAACGAGGTGGAGATTCAAGTGGAGTCGGTCGATATGCAACAATCGGTGATCCAAGTCGGCACTCATCGATACGGTTGCTTTGAACTAGAGTCGATCCAAGCCGATCTGCGAACATGGATCATCAAAGCATCAAACATGGAACATTGGTCAACAGAGTATAGCCATTAGTAGGGCTAGAAGATCAAATGTTGGGATACCTCCCAAGAGGTATGGTTTTGATGATATGGTTAGATATGCACTTCAAGTTGCGGAAGAGGTGGATGGTTTTGAACCTTCTACTTATAAAGAAGCAGTGACATGTTCTAAAGCATCTCAATGGCTTGCTGCCATAGGAGATCAAATGGAGTCATTATTGAGGAATCAGACTTGGGATCTAGTTAAACATCCCGCTGATAGTAGAGTTGTTACTTACAAGTGGATCTTCAAAAAGAAGGAAGGAATGACTGAGTCAGAAAGTGTCAAGTATAAGGCATGTTTGGTTGCAAGAGGGTTCAGTCAGAAAGAAGGGGTAGACTTTGATGAGATATTCTCACTAGTGGTCAGACACACTTCAGTCATAGTGTTACTAGCAATAGTGGCACAGCAGGATTTTGAACTTGAGCAGTTAGATGTGAAGACATCTTTTCTACATAGTGAGGTAGATAAGGAGATATACATGACTCAGCTAGAGGGATTTCAAGTTCCTGGCAAGGAAGGTTTTGTGTGAAATTTAAAAAGGTCCTTATATAGACTGAAACAGGCTCTTAGACAGTGGTATAAAAGGTTTGACAGTTATATGATCCAGTTGGGTTATAACAGGTGTCCATATGATTGTTGTATGTGTCACAGTCAGCTGAGAGATGGATCACATATCTATCTTGTCCTGTATATGGATGATATATTGATAGCTGCTGAAAAGAAGTCTGATGTTTAAAATCTAAAGAACCTTCTCAGTGCTGAGTTCAAAATAAAAGATTCAAAATAAATCGGAGAGATAGAGTTTTATTGTCTCGGTAGGGTTATATACTGAAGATATTGGCCAGATTTGGCATGTCTGCTACAAAACCAATAGATACTCTTATGGCATCTAATGTTCATTTGTCTGTTTATGCTTCACAATCAGTAGAGGATAATGAGTATATGTCAAAAGTTCCCTATGCTAGTGAAGTTGGTAGTCTGAAGTATGCCATGGTGTGCACTAGGCCTAATTTGGCTCAGGCAGTCAGTGTTGTCAGCAAGTTCATGGCTCAACCTAGAAAGGGACACTGGAAAGCTATGAAAAGAATGTTCAGGTACCTTAGGGGTACAGCTGATGTTGGTCTCATTTATGGAGGTGATACTCAAGGTCTGATCACAGGATACTATGATGCTGATTATGCAGGTGATGTGGATAGTAGAAAATCAATGACTGGTTATATTTTCACATTATGGAATTCAGTTGTCAGCTGGAAAGCAACTCTTCAGGTGGCTTTATCAACTTCTGAAGCTGAATATATTGCTCTTACTGAAGCAGCCAATGAGGGTATCTGGTTGAAGGGACTAGTCAATGATTTGGGGCTACATCAGGATCAAGCAAAGATTTATTGTGACAGTTTGAGTGCAATTTGTCTAGCTAAGGATTAGGTTCATCATGAGAGAACCAAGAATATTGATGTGAGAGATCATTTTCTAAGAAATGAGAAGAAGGTTGTAGTGAAGAAGATCAGCACCAAGGAGAACCCTGCTGATATGTTCACTAAACCAGTTCAGCAGAGCAATTTTCAGTTGTGTATGGACTTGCTAAACATTCAAAGCTTATTTTCTGGAAATTTGGAAGCTCAGCAGAGGGCAGGTCGGCTGAGTGGATTCTGTGGAGTAATCTGGTACAGTACATCTGGCATTGACGAATGCATCTGGTACAAGTACATCTGTTTATACAATCTGGTTGACTGTGAATGAGAGTTCAAGTCAAGGTGGAGATTTGTCAGCAAAGTGACTTAAACTCTATATTTGGTGCAACTAATCTGATAGTCAGCAGAGTGATGGTATGTTGTAGAAGTGTATTCAAGTCTGTGAAGGACAGCTAGGAAGTCTGCTGAGTTTCTTCTAGTGTCAGCAGCCTGCTGAGGGTCTGCTGAGGTTTTGGGTGCAACAAAGTTCTACATCTATGCAATGATCAGCTGAGTTGGGATCAGCTGAGGGATACAACATCTAGGGCATTTATGGCAATCCGACAAAGATTCTTGGCGGTTAGGGTTTAGGGATATATGCTTATAAATACCAACTGTATTGATCATTGTAAAGTGTGTAATCCATCTAAAATTCAGTGTTAATAAAATAACTTTTTATGCCCGTGGAGTAGTCGGCACAACGCCGGAAACCATGTTAAATCATGTGTTCTACTACAATGACTCCTAGGAGCCACGTACCAGATCTAGATGTCATGATCTGTGCTGAGAAATAAATGGTGTCGGATGTGAGCATAACGGCGTCGTTGAGCAATCCCAGCAGCTGGCAAGGTCAGAAGCAGAGAGGTGAAGGAGAAAGAGAAGAAGAGTTGGGGTACAGAAATGGGCGGGGGTGGGGGTAGGGTGGGGTGTGTGTGTGTGTGTTAAAATTGACCGGAGAATAAGGGGGAGAAAAATAATTAAAAAGAGGAAAAGCAATACGAACGATAAAAAAGTTGGACGACGAAACAACAACAAATAAAACTGAACTACTACTATAATGATATTTAACTAGACTCAATATTATTCTCGATAGTTTGAAACCGAAAAAGAAGCCTGGAGTTCTGATACCATGAAAAAATAAGAAGAAATTGAAATGTGGAAAAGCTTGATTTATTCCATTGAGACAGGCCGTATATATTTACATTTTTGAAACCACGTGATAAGATCTATCTTAATGTACCTAATGTTTATCATTCTAACTCATTTTGCCACAAGTATCTCACTAGCACAATCATATCGTTAAATACATTAATATTGTTTGCGTATAAATCAAGGCTTGAAGGCATGACAAATTTAAGGTGTAATTCATTCATTATACATTGAAAACAATGTTGTTGAATTTTAGTTATTTTATTTTAAATGTATGAAACCCTTATTTCTATTTTCAATTTCAAATTGTTTAGGGAAAAAGCTTTCAGAATTGCAATATTTTTTTGAAAAAATTAGTTTATAGTCCACTTTTCCCCCCTTAATTAAATGATAATCATGCTTCAATTTTTTAGTTGCATTAAGGACAAATAAATTCCACCGGACGAATATACCCCTATTCTCTCACGGCGTTGGACTTGAAGAGAGCATTAACTGTTGCTGAAACATCAAAGCTTTAGAGCTTCCGATCTGGTGTTGACGGAGCTTTGAAGCCAACGAATTAGTCGTCGACTGGTCTTCAAGAGAGAAGCACCGCCGAGATGGGTCTGAGACAAATTGTCCCAAGGAGCCTGAGCCGGGTGGGGCTTATTAGTAGAAGTTCCGGCGTTGTTGCTGCCGGTAACGGAAGAGAGGTCTGGTGGCCATGAATTAGAGGGCACTGAAGACAGAATTTGGTCAAGGAATTCATCATGCGTTGGATAGAATGACATAATACATGTGTCCTACAATACATTTCACTGCTCACGAGGCGAATTGAAAAGACTCACACTTCCTCTCCTCAACAAGAAAGATTGGGTTATTTCAATGAAGGTGCATGCATATAGATATATGCATCGAATCTGTGCTTTTTTCCATGTTATGCAGTAAATGTTGCACATATTTTTGTAGATTATGGAACAGTAGCTTTTGCAGGAGATTGTTGTGTTAACTGTATTTTACATATTTACAAGAAAATGATGTTATTTACATCCATTACTGCAACACTACTCATTTTCAATGCTAAAAAAAATAAGAACACAAAAATAGCACAACCATAATTTACATGTTTCGGTGATGTTTTTGTGCAACATTTATGTGCTTATATTAGTTGTATCCTTCTATCATTTCATAAGCAGAATTTTGAATGTCCCAGTTCCCGGATTTTTCCACTTCCATGAAGGACATGGAAGCTTTACATAGGAGGGTATTGTCATGTATAGCTGATATAGCCTTTGGTATTTGATAAAGCTATTTGGGACCATGAATATATTGTTGAGCCAGAACTATTTTGGAGTCCTCCTTAGTGTTAGTAGGATTATTAGTACATATAAGGATGATCAAGTTGAAATGAGTGGATTAGCAATGAGATTTTGAAGCAGCTTGAGGTTTTCAAAATATATGCCATGTTTGCATTTCAGCCTAGAGTTTGGAAAGTCGAGCAATGTGGTTGTAAATAAGTGACCTGAAGTTTAGAACAAGTTTTGGGCCTGAAGTTTAGAACAAGTTTTGGGCTGGAGAGCATCGTTAAAGGGAAGAATGAATCATTTCCCGGGTCCTTAGTACTGGTTTCGAAATTAGAGACACCAAAAGGAGCTGTCTCGAAAGCTTTTTATGCAATGTTCATGGGCCAAATACAGCACGGACCACCAATTCCAAAGCAAGAGTGGATGAGATCGGTTTAGCACTATAAGATCATGTATCTCTCAAACATAAAGATCAACATGTAGTCACTTGAATTAAGCCTTAAATGAGCCGATACGATACCGATACGATACGATACCGTTTACGATACGATACGATACTAATATTGTATGACTTATATGATACTGTTAGTGATATTGTATGCCTTAATGAGCCTTATATGAGCCAAATATGATATTGTCACCCTTGAATTAAGCCTTAAATGAGCCTTATATGACCCGTATATGTGTGCCTTGAAGTAGTCACTTGAATTAAGCCTTAAATGAGATTGCTATGGGAGAATCAAGAAGGTATTCTGATTGAAATGAACAGATTATGTCTTCATTTTGTTTGACTCACATGTGTGTGTAAACTAGGATTTTGATCTGTTTTTTGGTGGGCAACTTTTTCGATTACAGAATACATGAAGATGGTGCTGAAGTCAAGCCTTCATAAGCCTACTTCAACTACTACAAAGAAGAAGAAACAAAGGCAGTTGCGCAGATTATGGAATTCAAAGGCAGCGGTGAAATTGTCGAGTCTAGATACCTTGTTAAAGGAACCTGAGCCTCACGACGGAGGTAATTCACCGAACAAAAACGGTAATAGACATGCCTCTTCGGTTCGGATGATGAAAGAAGCATGGGAACGATTGTTTAAGGCTTATGTCTGCTACAAGAGAAAGCCGATTGGCATGGTGGCCTGATGTGATTGAACCCAAGAACAAGAAGAGGCCTAAAGAAATTTACCTAAAGAAAAAGTAGTATCGAAACATGCTCCGAAAAGAAGTAAATATGAGTGCTTGAACTGTAAGAAGATATTCAGTTTATATTAAGGACTTGGCGGACATAGGCCTTGCAACAAAAAAACTGAAATAAGAGTCCTTTTGAGCCTGATACTCTGTACTGATACTGATACTGTGTGCCTTAATGCAATAGATAGGCCTAGTTCATAGGCTTATTGTGTGCCTTGGCGTGCTGAGGTTTTTGATCTACATTGTATCATCATGTACTAGATAGGCCTAGTTCATAAGCTTACTGAACTTGTAATTCAGCACCTTGTGAATTCCGGGCATGATAAAATAGTTCTTTAAACTTGAATATCCTTCTTATAATTTGGCTGATAGTTCAGACCGTTTCAGACTTGTATTGATTTTCTTGTATTACATTTTAGTATGATGTACCTATTGAACTAAATCTATAGTCTATTGTATTGATCTTCTATGTCTTACCTTTTAGTCTGATGTACCTTTTAGGCTTAATTCAAGTGATTAACTACTGAACCTGCATGTTATAAACACCACACCTTAATCAAGTTAATTTATGCTATTCCTTTTATCAATCAAACCACATAAACTTGACATAGGCTTAATAGTTAATCACTTGAATTAAGCCTTAAATGAGCCTTATATGAGCCAGATATGTGTGCCTTGAAGTAGCCACTTGAATTAAGCCTTAAATGAGACTGATACTGATACCGATACTGATACTGATACTGATACTGTTTAGTGTAAATGCTGCGATTAAATTCAGCTTTCAAATACTACGTCGAAAAGGTATCAAATGAGGTCTCAAAATGAAGATAAAAAAATATGAGCTTTGGTGAAACAATTTTGATGATCGGTGTTCTAAATCAAAAGTTACGGTCGTTTAAGAAAAACGCTCCGGTTAATACAAATATTTTTTCGGCTTTAAAAATTTACGTCGGAAGGGTATCGTATCTGGGCTCAAATTAAAGAGCAAAAAAAATGAATTTTGGTGAAAGAATTTCGATGTTCGGAGTTGTAAATCAAAAGTTACGGATGTTTGAAAAAAAAAAAAAAAAAAAAAAAAAAACATACCTGAAGCAGAAAGGAAGCACTTGAAGATATACGCGCGTCCCTTCTATAAAGGGGTAATTTTGTCCGTCTGAAATTGTTTGTCCTTTTTTCAACTAAAAAAAGAAGTGTCCTATTTATTCATTTTGTATTTTTTTTATCCTTTTCCCTCAATCTCTCTATTTTTTTTGTGGGATGTAATAACAAACTAAAAAACATACGATAAATGAAAAATGTTTAAACACATACCAATAAAAAGAACTTTATTCTTGATGATGTGTTAATGAGTTTTGAAAGAAAGGCTCAAAAACTAGTGAGCCTACATACAATTTTTATGACTATGTCATAAAGTATTAGCTACGGCTACTTTGAACTACTTTGGTGAACCGCAAACAATGAAGCCATTGCAAATGCTGCTGTTTGATGTGAAGTTTTTAGGCATTGCGTTTGCTCCATACTTTCCTAAAGCTAAGCCAAAACAATCTAATGTGCTCTTGTCCTCGCACTTAGCATTTCTGGTTAGGCTTGTAGGGCAGTAGTTAGGTTGTTGACTTGCAAACAAAGACCACCAAATCGAGTTTTAGGCATCCGAAAAACAAAATTATATACACATACAGATGCACTATTTATAGATTCTAAAACAGAAGAATTATTGTGTGCAAAAAAAAAAATCAAAATTCAAACTCTCGGTAATATTTGTTCATGTTTGATCCTAGATACTTGATCGAGGATTTTCTTTTTAATTACCTTGGGAAATGTTGAGAAGAGCTAAGATGAGTAACAAAGCAATGGCTGCTTGTGCTATAAACTTCTTCATTTTCTACAGCTTTCTATCTCACGATCTGGTACTTTTTCTCTACTGACTCTTGTTCTTTTTATGTGCTTGGATGGACGATAAATCTCTTCTATGTTCCCATATTTATAGTTTCATTTGTAGCTTGGATAGATAGTCGGCCAACTTAATTCCATATTAAAAGATATTGTCTACATACGTTTTTCTTCGTTCCATCCATGTTTCGTACCCTGATCATTTGGAAAGGTATGTTTGTTAGCACAATTAATATGAAAATTCTCAAATATAATTTAATCACTGTGCCCTTTTAAATTTATTTGACACCAACTTTTAAGTGATTTAAATACCAATAATTTATTAAGTGCATATCTATTTTTTTTCGTCCTAAAATGAGTGGATATGTATCTTATAATAATATCAATGTCAAAAATTGATATTCATGTCATTAATTTATTCATATTATTTGTCAAATTTAATCATTCTCCACAAGCAGAATTAGATATCGATGTTCCACATACAATATTTAGATAGTTGATTATTTTAACTCTTTTAATTTTCTACTTTAATTTTTATAAAATGATCTAAAATAAGTTGTTAGCTTCCAACATTGTATAAAATATAAAAATAAAACATGATAGATTAGGAAAATGCTTATTTACAATGTATCATTGTAACGTAGTGCAAGTGGATCTAGAGAGGTTATAACACATACCCTTCAATAATAATATCACCTTAAATTATGTTGTTCTTAATTCTCCTAACTAGCTTTTCCAGCCTTGTAGGCCAGACTCTTTGCGTGAGGTCAAACTTAAGAATTGGTGTTAAGTTTATTATGTATAAATTTGTAAATTACTTACATGCATCTCCAATATATAACTTATCTTTTTCAGAGATATGATAATTCAATCTTATATTTTGATTATGAAGATTAGTTTTATTATAAATATTTGTATGTAAATTTCTGATTAGATTTATTAAATGCAATGTCGGTACAATGTATGAGTACTAATGCTTATGAACCCCTTCCAAAAAATGATGAATTTGTGTCCATTCGTTATTAACTCAATTTCCTGTTTTGAAGGACGTGTACAAACCATAGAGAATGATAGTGAAATGTATCAATATATAGATAAATCACATCAAACTTCTTTAAACATAAGATTCTATAATGATTTATCAATATAATGATAATAGGTAAACATTTTTTTTTTTACAGAAAAATCATATTTTTTTGACCACATAAATTTTTTAAATCTTTCTAAATCATTAATCATATTCTAGTCGTAAAATAATTTTTACGTAAAATTTTAGATATCAAATTATTGTAAGCAAATCACTTTCATTAACAATTACTCCTCGTTTTGGAGAAACATCGTGCTTTATCACAATAGATAACTGTTAGAGAATTAAATTGATTATTATGTTAATTAGGTTGTTTTAATTACATATGGCTATGTTAGCCAAGTTACTTTCGATTTTCAACATACTTTCCATTATTAGAGTAGTTGTGATGGCTTATAGCCATGATTCCTTGATTATAGGAAGATTGTGAGTAATTATTTTAGATTAAGGCCATGATCTCATGTTTCATATTTTGTAGGAAGTGGACTAGTGGGTAGTTTATTACTACTTGTATATATATGTGATCCATCAATGAAATTCTTAAGTTTTCCCAAAAACTATATCTTCCATAAAAGTCATCAGTGGTACCGGAGCCATATTCTCAACAGCAGTTGGAGAAAGATCCATGGTCGAAACAAATTTTGTTCATTATGGATAGCAGTTGGAGAAAGATCCAGGCTTCCATCCTAAGGTTTGATGGATAGCATTATGATCACTGGAGCATGTTGATGGAGAACTTCATGCGTTCTAAGGATTACTGGATATGGTAGGATAGGGTGGTGGGTAGTGTTAGGAAATCTACGCGGGAACGCATCGGAATTCAAAATTTTGATTTCCTTTTACCCAAGATCGACTTTGTTTAAGCAATAAACAAATAAGTAATAGACGGTGGTTACCTTGGTTGATCTAAAAGATCGACGCTTTGACCGTCTAAGGAAAGTAGTTCTGTATAGAGCCGCCCAAGTGTTCGGCCTCTACCACTAGTCCACACGAACAGCCCGCCGGAATCCCATCATGGATTGCTATTGGAAAACTCCGGTTGCTAGACCGGCCCTTTTCCCCACTCTCCAAATCTCTATAGGATGCTCTATATTTTACACAAGAACTATTAGTTTTTGAAATTATGATGTACAAAAGAGCTTGACACCCACACTATATTTATAGTGTATGGGGCGCCCCCTAGTAGAGTAGAGGAGAAGAAAACCTTTTTTCCAATAAAATAAGAAAAATATATTTGATTGATTTATCTCATTTATTATAATATCTTATATTAAATAAATCTAGGATATTGTCAATATCTTATATTGAATATTTCCAAGATATTGTTAATATCTTATATTGACAATATTTATCTTTTATTATATTACCATAAATCAATTTACACATGTGTATATATCACATATATATTACACAAATAAATCTATATAAATATATAGTCATTACTAGTGTGAACATGTATATCTTATATATATGTACAACACACGCATGTAGCTAATATATATATATATATAAATATTAATATCTAATATTAATATTTGGTAATACCATTAATTAAATTGCACAATCCAAGTGTATCTTTATACACTAATATTGGCGCCACCTTTAGCCATAAATTGGCTTCCGGAATATTCTTTAATTAATATAATATTATTAATATCTTGTATTTAATTTATTCATAATAAATAAATGCCACCATATTAATTTACCACTATAACATTTATAGTCTCGAGATAAACTTTCCTTATTTGGTTATCATCTATAACCACATTTTAATCCGGCTAGATGTTCATATGTGTGTGACCCGATAGGCTTCCGAATATGTTGGCCGTAGACACAAAGTGCAAATTACGAAAATGGCCTTCATGCCTAACGATCACGGATAGCGTCTAGCAACACACCGTGACCCCCAATCATCGGAAGAGTCAAATGCAATGACTACTACCTTTCATGTGAAACGATTACCGTGTAACTTACAATCCTATCGCCGTAATAATATCCATACGGTCGTTAGTCGAGTGTCAAAACATCAACGACCGTATCTTATAATCTGGATATCATGCTCTCTCGAAGTAACTCGTTTACTCCCACTTTGCAAAGATTCACGAGAGTAAGGCATTCCTTATAAGAAGGCCATTTCGGATATTCGATCCCAATCATAGGATACGCGATTCCCGTACGACCAATCATGTATACTCCGCATGCTTCAATATCATACCCAATCACTACCGCATGATCGCCCCGTGGCTAGGGAAACCTCAATAGTGTCAAAGCATGACAATCCACACCGTGATGCCATGAAGACTCCGGTCTTAAGGATAATTACACAACCGTCACATAGTGTGACACTTATCCGTGTAAGTGGGTCAGTCTAACGTACGTATTCTCTAATACACGTCCATGTACAGTCCAAGTGTCTCTACACTTCGATAGACGAGATCTATCCCTGCCCTTAAAGACAGAAGACATCTAATAAGTGCTAGTCTGTTTATACTATCAATGCCCTGTTTAATAGCACATCAGCCTAGAGACATTTAAGTATCAAACTTATTAAAGTGATTAGAGATCTCATCAACCATAATCGCCTATCATGGTTTCTCTATCACAGTTTAATACTAAGGACGTTATCATATAACAATTCATAATTGGTTCTTTAAAAGAACAAATATATGACAACAGAAAAGCCATATAATATATGTATAAACATAAAGAAATAGTAAAATTGATCCGACCCGGTCGGACCCGGTCCAACCCGATTGGGTTTAGGACACTATTTCAACAATCTCCCACTTGGCCTAAAACTAATCACTCGCACACACAAGACCAAGTTAAAACACAATAATCTCATGCAATACTCGCAAGTAGCCCTAGCCTTAAACGGATCGCTATCCATAGGGACTCAGACTATCTTCATATCATGTTCCAAATGACCAAGTCAAAGGAACCGCCTCAACACACACATGAATCTCTGACGAGACCCTGGTCCTTGCTGCAAGCAATGAATCCACTTACTATATCAACTATATAGAAAAGGTGGAAGAACCGTACAAGTTTCAAGAATGAACCTTCTAGATCCATGTACTGCTCCCGCTACGCCTCTAAGGCACTACTGTGTTTTGGCCTGCTTGTAGAATTTACAGTGACCCATATGCTAGAACATTTCTAGCTCACTGTATCACTTAATCAAAGTGACTGCAAACCCAGACTGTAGCTCCCACTCGCCTTCATAAGACTCGGGATATACGTCTGTATATCTACGTTTATTTAATTCGAAGTTTCAATAAACTAGGAAACCATCATTAACTTGTTTAAGGATATTCTCGACATTCACCAGATTTACTTTCATACTTGCTCATGACTATTCATGGACCATGAACATCCGGCATCACCTATAAGATGGTTCCTATCGCAGTAGCGAAGGAAACCTTCCATAAGCATCATCTTTCACCTTATCTTTAGGACGAACGTCCTAACATAGATAGATCTTGAGAACACCGGCTAGCAGTATCCCCTGTCACGACCTATGCTAAACTCTTTTAGCATCACATCTATATAGGTAAACAAAAATCTAACAGCAGTTAAATCTATCACTATAGATTCTCATTTCAAAAATAAGAACTGCTAATCCAAGTGCTTTCGCAAAGACCTTGAACTACCAAATATTAATTGACTGTGACATGGGGTGGCAATTCCTGAGAGAGATATCTAATATCTTACTCAAAAAATTGTAACACGCTCCCACTATACGTCTTGCACATTGGGCATATCCTTCTTTTGACTAAATCAAACTCCTTTAATTATCAAACAAAGAAATCGTCTAGAGAAACTTGTTTGAGTCCATAAATGGATCTCGTGGGCTTACATATCATGTCATCGTCTATGAACATCGAGCTTTCTACCCAACGTCTTCAACACTATCATATAGCCATGATACGAAGTTACAACAAGCATAGTCTGAATAAAACTGGGCTCAGCCTTACAGAGACATTCCCTCTAGGTTAGACAGACTAGGTTCACAACCTGGTTGTCACTGATGAACCTAATTCAGATATTATGGCTCCTAGCCATATCTCTCAATCTTGCCTTTCAAACATTCCTTCACAAGTCGTGAGATATTCATTCTTCAAGATGAACGTACCTGCAGTCCTTTCAGGCTTGAGGTTATCTACAGACTTACAGAACTTTTGTGTGCACTGACCAATATTCTACACCTCATCGCTATGTGGAGTCTGCTCACGTTCCTATGGTTGAATATATCTTTGTGGTTCTCAAACTCTTTTGAGATCTGATTCACTCCCACTGTTTCTTTTGGAAGAAACACTTCCTTTAGAAGACAGCATGTTTGGAGACAAACATTTTGCTCCGCGGACAAGTAAATAATATCCAGCGTGCTAGCTAAGATATTCCACAAAGTTGCATATGTCGTACTAGGCTCCAAGCCTTTCTGACTCAGCCTATGACAACTTCAAATCATCGGTTAAGATAGATTCGACATTATCTTCTTCCATATCTAATATGGAATTTATTCAACCTTTATTTCTTTGGAACTCGGTTAAGTATAAGGGCACTATCCCGAAACGGGTAATGGATACTTCGCATGGCTTGCATCACACCTTTATCATATAAAGTGTTGTTTCCATTTGGGAACACAATCTAATTACGTATCCCAAAGATGGTATCCTTCAAGGGAAGAATCTTATTCCTTTCAGACGACTTCTGAAACACCCTTCAGGTATTAATTAATTCAATCCAATTGAAGATTAATTCCTAAGTAGCTCGTCAATCTTATATTCGTTCTAGCTCGAACTTTTCGGGCTTTCCGAATTATGCACTTCACTGAGTACACTTGACTATTTCCAAAAAATAGACATAGAGACTAATGAACAATTATTTGTGGCATTAATTGTCACAAGCCAACAAACATCGGTATGTTTAGGCTTTAGACAATTCTTCTAGATTTTGTAACCTTTTCATAAAAGGGTATTTTAGTCATCTTCAAATAAGATACGTATTACCCACATGATTCATAATCATACGGTTCAACATCATCAGAATGACGTTTAATTACACGCTTCCCTTCTAGAGAGACTATGTCTAGAACAACTACAAATATCAAGGATAACAGCCATACAAATATTTAGTTGAGATCTTATCACATATATCAACTATATAGTGATGTCAATCTAGTATGTTAGATTCAGTGACCTTTCAACTTTATCGGAATAACATTTATTCTTTACAATTGAATATGTCTACTAAATCCTAACAAATAACTGAAAGTATGTTCTTCATAAGAACCGGAACATAATAACATTTATTTAGTTCCCTTATCAGTTTACTAGATCCAGGATATGGTAAGTGTCACAATGTTTGCTTCACCTTCCATATCTGCATTTAATCTTTCTAATTTAATCACACTCGCAAGATATCATATATCTAAGAGTTGACTTTGAACTTAGATAGATCGATTTATCTCAACTCACTTGCCTAGAATAGAAACTTCAATAAGTTCTCTATTTAAGCACATGCCCTAACTTTCCTTTTTAATCCTCAGGCACTTGTAAATATTTCTTAGTGTCGTCTTCATAAGACTTAAGAAAGATTACAAGAGCTATGTCTTTAATTTCCTTTCATAAAGAAAATTTAAAGTTAAATAGTTCATTTAACCTTTTAAATCGTATTTAAAACATTAACTATTTAATTAACCTTTAAGCAATGGTAGAATTAAGTCGATACTTAAATCTTACAATTTTGAAAACAACCTTTCCAAAATTAGAGTGGTCATTCTTATCCAACGTTTGAATCATATGACTGAATGATCATATTGGATCGTATCCAATGCCATGAGCTTCCGCTTTTAATTAATAATTAAAGTCTTAGAGCACTGCATTAAATATGTAGTCTCCTTGTCTCTAACTACTATAACGGGATTGCTCGTTTCATTGCTTATTTTAAAAGGATTAAAACTTAACCATATTTGAGAATGTTTCTCAAAAGGTAACAGTCATAATTTGGTTTTACTAATCGAGAATAAACATAAATATAAAGTTTGCTAAAACTACAACATAAAAAATGAAAATAAAAGAGTGTTGTTTATACATGCAAAATCAAAATTGGTCTTTTGGTTTATGATTTTGCTCCCACTAGTCAACTACTCCCAATTGACTTTCAAGAATATTTCAAAATTTCTTTAGTGGCTGAGATCCAATCTAGTTACCTTGATTCCCGGCGGTGGTCGATCAACCAAGATAATTTTGAAAGGTAGGTAACACCTTTACCATTCACATCTCTATGTGATTCTCAGTGGTTGACTAGTCAACTCTTTGGCGATACACATCACTATGTGTTAGTCAACCCCTTGTCTCTAAAGTCAGACGGCCCTGACGGTGGCCAATCACCGAAAGACTGTAGTCAAGTCATAACCCAATATTCACGAGATCTCATACAATCATATCTCAATAACGACGATATACCCGAGAGGTAGGTCAACTCCCGGCGGTGGTCGATCAGTTGGATCCGAACACAGGCTCTTCGCCGTCGTTATAATATTGGGAGACAATATTTCGACTTGATTTTTGTTGTGGAAGTATTTATGTAAAGTAATTCACTTAATTAATTTTTAATTGCGGTCTCATCAAATATATCTATCTCTATAGACATACATCATACACATTTATCTAGATCGTGCCTAGTCATGCATCTATCGTATCATATAAAATAAATACAAGCACAAAATAAATAAATGCGTAAAGTAACCGGTATGATCATGGACTTTTCCTAGGTGCGGTTTCGAATACAAACTGACGAAACCGCGGGTCACAATCTAAGGGTAGCTGCAACCGCCAATAAGTTCTTTAATGCGCCATCTCCAATGGGATCTTTATTCTTCTTTCCTTGGTCTCCATCTTCTGCTCCATTCTTGTTACATTTAATTCTATCTAATAAAATAAATACACCCGCTGCACACGGGGGGAGCTATTGGGAATGGGATAAATGCAGAAAATAAACTAGGTCACGTTCTTCATAACGGCCTAGGATAATTTTAAAACCAACAGAAAAATTAAATAATTCACATCTATCCTATCGGTCGAGTCCATGATCAATCGGGGTCCATATAATCACATTATATCTACTATATCTTAACCATACAATAAAATCTTATGAAAAAGTTAAAATTAAAATTTAACTACTTGCGTCTTAATTAATCAATTAACATTTAATCTATTAAATAATTTTATCCAATCAATTAACTAATTAACATTTAATTAATTAAATGATTTAATCGAAATAAAATTAACGATTAATTTTAAACGATTTTAATTTTAATTTTAATTAATTGGAACCATTCCAAAAATAAATCAAAATTAAAATTAACTCTCTTTTGTTTCTTTCCTTTTGATTCTTAATCAAAAGGGATGCCTTTGGTTTCCTAAACCAAAAGGCATCCTCCTAAACCAAATTTGGCTTAGGCCTGGCCACTTTCCAAAATCAAAATTTTAGAAGTGGCATAGGCCTAGGCCTTTTACAAATCAAATATATTTGAAAAGGACCTAGGCCTATTCCAAATCAAATATTTGGAAATGCCAAATAATTTTGGTTTAGGCCTGGCCACTTTCCAAAATCAAAATTTTGGAAGTGGCCTAGGCCTATTCCAAACAAAGTTTGGAAATGCCATTATTATTTTAATGCCATGTGGCATCCCAATGGCCAAACTATTTGAACCATTGGTTAGTCATATGACACAACTAATTAAACAAAACGAATTACCAATCACAACCATGAACCATATAGAAACACAAAATACACAAAACAAAAAGAAAGAGACCCGCCAAGCCGCCGCCAGCCGACAGCCATAAGGATGCCGCCGGCCGCCGGCCGCCGGACGGTGGTGGTGCCGCCGCTAGTCGGCCGAGCACCACCCGATCTCCTTTTTTTTCTTTTATTCTTTTCGGTATCGTTTTGTGAATCTAAAATCTTTCATCTTTTAATTACGTGATTTAAAACGATAAAATTAACTACGCAAAATAACATGCTTATTGCTTAAGCTCGAAGCTCTCTCTGATACCACTGTTAGGAAATCTACGCGGGAACGCAGCGGAATTCAAAAATATGATTTCCTTTTACCCAAGATCGACTTCGTTTAAGCAATAAACAAATAAGTAATAAACGGTGGTTACCTTGGTTGATCTAAAAGATCGACGCTTTGACCGTCTAAGGAGAGTAGTTCTGCATAGAGCCGCCCAAGTGTTCGGCCTCTACCGCTAGTCCACACGAATAGCCCGCCGGAATCCCATCATGGATTGCTATTGGAAAACTCCGGTTGCTTTAGACCGGCTCTTTTCCCTCTCTCCCAACTCTCTATAGGATGCTCTCTATTTTACACAAGAACTATTAGTTCTTGGAATTATGATGTACAAAAGAGCTTGACACCCACACTATATTTATAGTGTATGGGGCGCCCCCTAGTAGAGTAGAGGAGAAAAAAACATTTTTCCAATAAAATAAGGAAAATATATTTGATTGATTTATCTCATTTATTATAATATCTTATATTAAGTAAATCTAGGATATTGTCAATATCTTATATTGAATATTTCCAAGATATTGTCAATATCTTATATTGACAATATTTATCTTTTATTATATTACCATAAATCAATTTACACATGTGTATATATCACATATATATATTACACAAATAAATCTATATAAATATATAGCCATTACAAGTTTGAACATGTATATCTTATATATATGTACAACACACGCATGTAGCTAATATATATATAAATATTAATATCTAATATTAATATTTGGTAATACCATTAATTAAATTGCACAATACAAGTGTATCTTTATACACTAATATTGGCGCCACCTTTAGCCATAAATTGGCTTCCGGAATATTCTTTAATTAATATAATATTATTAATATCTTGTATTTAATTTATTCATAATAAATAAATACCACCATATTAATTTACCACTATAACCTTTATAGTCTCGAGATAAACTTTCCTTATTTGGTTATCATCTATAACCACATTTTAATCCGGCTAGATGTTCATATGTGTGTGACCCGATAGGCTTCCGAATATGTTGGTCATAAACACAAAGTGCAAATTACGAAAATGCCTTTCATGTCTAACGATCATGGGATAGCGTCTAGCAACACACCGTGACCCCCAATCATCAGAAGAGTCAAATGCAATGACTACTACCTTTCATGTGAAACGATTACCGTGTAACTTACAATCCTATCGCCGTAATAATATCCATACGGTCGTTAGTCGAGTGTCAAAACATCAACGACCGTATCTTATAATCCTGGATATCATGCTCTCTCGAAGTAACTCGTTTACTCCCACTTTGCAAAGATTCACGAGAGTAAGACATTCCTTATAAGAAGGCCATTTCGGATATTCGATCCCAATCATAGGATATATGATTCCCAGACGACCAATCATGTATACTCCGCATGCTTCAATATCATACCCAATCACTACCGCATGATCGCCCTGTGGCTGGGAAACCTCAATAGTGTCAAAGCATGACAATCCACACCGTGATGCCATGAAGACTCCGGTCTTAAGGATAATTACACAACCGTCACATAGTGTGACACTTATCCGTGTAAGTGGGTCGATCTAACGTACGCATTCTCTAATACATGTCCACGTACGGTCCAAGTGTCTCTACACTTCGATAGACGAGATCTATCCCCGCCTTAAAGACGAGAAAACATCTAATACGTGCTAGTCTCGTTTATACTATCAATGCCCCGTTTAATAGCACATCGGCTAGAGACATTTAAGTATCAAACTTATTAAAGTGATTAGAGATCTCATCAACCATAATCGCCTATCATGGTTTCTCTATCACGCTTTAATACTAAGGACGTTATCATATAACAATTCATAATTGGTTCTTTAAAAAAACAAATATATGACAACAGAAAAGCCATATAATATATGTATAAACATAAAGAAATAGTAAAATTGATCCGACCCGGTCGGACCCGGTCCAACCCGATTGGGTTTAGGACACTATTTCAACAGGTAGGGTGGTAGCGGTGGGCAGGGCAAGGTGGGAAGAGAGGTAGGGTGCAATGAGGTATGGCGTAGGGCTACCCCACCACTTCGTCTATATCTTACCTTATGAACCATACCATACCCTACTCCAGCCAACCTTAATTATTTCACTACCATGTTTTACTCATCACTCAATGTGTAATCTTTTATATAATTTGTTTCATTCCAATCTTGCATATTCCAAACGCAGTAATAGAATTAATTTATTCCATTACATTCCATTGTGTTCGTATTATTTTATTTCATTCAATTCCATTACTACGTAACAAACATGCCAATATAATTTTCTTTTCATCATTCTTCTTTTAAAATGTATGTTCTTCCGTGCAATGTTAAAAGCAGAAATATAACCACAATTATTGGCATCAGTATAACTTTTGGACATGTTGTGTTGCCTCATTTTTTACTCTATCGACGCCGGAAATGAATACTAATCTTAAATAAAACGAGTTTTAATAGGTAGCATTATAATAAGTTTGAAGGGTCTTTGTTTCGAAGTACATATTATGCATATTAATTGAATGTAATCACATAGTCATACGTTATCGTGCAATTCACGGTTCATTGACTAGTATATATAGATATAGATAACCTCTGTAGGAAAAAGAAAAAAATAACACGTAGGCTCCGTTTGTTTTGGTTTGGATTTTTTTATGGAGTTTTTTTTAGGGTTGTTTTAGATAAATTGATTGAAGTAATGATTATAAAGTTAAAATCCTTTTTTGAAATTTGTGTAGATTATGAAATGATTGGTGAAATAAAGTAGTATAATAAATAAAATAATGGTAAAAAATGTTAGAAAGTTGATAAAGTGAAATGATGAGAGATAATTTAATATTTTTTTATTTATAGTTGAAGAAATGATTGGTAAGAGAATTATAAGATATGATGGGTGAAGTGATATAAAAAAACTCCGAAAAAAACTTTAACGAAAATAAATGGAGGCATAATGTAGACTTTTGGAGTTCTTTTTATTTTATTTTTTTAAGGGAGGCTTTTGGAATTCTAAAGTTACATATATAATGAATAATGTTTTTATTGAAACACATAATGAATAATGTTCAGTGGACTGTTACTGCTAGACGTGGCTGGTTCCGGGTCTATGGCACGACCCTCCGGTTCCATGTCCAAAATGGAACCGGAACCGTCGGTTCCCAGAAACTGGCGGGTTTGGCGGTTCCCCGGTCCGGGTCCGGGTCTCGGCGGTTCCCCGGTCCAGACGGTTCGGATCACGGTTCCGATTACGGTTCTGATCACGGTTCCAATCACGGTTCCAAAAAAATCAAATTTATTTTTTACAAAATTTATATAACTTACGGTAAAATTAATAATAAATTCTAATTGGTTTTTAAACTATATATAATAGAGATAAAGAGCCAAAAGTCCTTTTTTTGACACAAAATAAATAAATAGGACATACTCATTTTTTTAGTTGCAAAAAGGACAAACAATTTCAGACGGACAAAATTACCCCTTTTATTAAAGAGGGACGCGCGCATATGTATTAAATCTTCCGCTGCTTCAGGTTTGTTTGTTTGTTTTTTTTTTTTTTTTTTTTTTTTCAAACAACCGTAACTTTTGATTTACAACTCCGATCATCGAAATTTTTTCACCAAAATTCATGTTTTTTTTTTTGCTCTTCAATTTGAGCCCAAATACGATACCCTTCCGACGTATATTTTGAAAGACGAAAAAATATTTGTATTAACCGAGCGCTTTTTCTTATAAACGACCGTAACTTTTGATTTAGAACACCGATCATCAAAATTGTTTCACCAAAGTTCATATTTTTTTTTATCTTCATTTTGAGATCGCGTTTGATACCTTTTCGACGTAGTATTTGAAAGCCGAATTTAATTGCGGCATTTACACTAACACGATGTATCGGTATCGATATCGGTATCGCATCGCATCGCATCGATATCGATCGATATCGGTATCGGTATCGATACTGATGTCGAGGCTAATTTAAAGCTTAATTCAAGTGACTACATCAAGGCACACATAGCTGGCTCATATAAGACTCATTTAAGGTTTAATTCAAGTGATTAACTATTAAGCCTATGTCAAGTTTATGTGGTTTTGATTGATAAAAGGAATATCATAGATTAACTTGATTAAGGTGTGGTGTTTATAACATGCATGTTCGGCGGTTAATCACTTGAATTAGGCCTATCTATTGTATTAAGGCACACGGTATCGACGCGTATCGCATCGCGGTATCGGTATCGATATCGTGCCTCGTGGACTCTTCTTTCGGTTTTTTGTTGCAAGGTCTATGTCCCCCAAGTCCTTGATATGAACTGAATGTCTTCTTACAGTTCAAGCACTCATATTTACTTCTTTTCGGGCTTTGATCAATTAACTTATCCTCTGCTGCTTCGTCTATTGGACTTTTAAAATCAACCACAAATTTTGTCGTATTTCCTGTATCTGTATCTAATTTAGCAACACATGCCTTATTGTGTTTGACATGTGCTAATGAACCAGACCTAGGATATCTATTATTTGTACTCTTTAAACACATCGTTTGTTTCGCATTCCGAGTATCCCGGTCTTTTGGATGGACTTTTCCCATGTATAAACACTCTCCTAATTCTACTCTATTTTACTAATGAATATCCCGGTATTCCAATCAACCATGGCCATGTAGATGATCAAAACTCGAAAGCAAGAACACTAAAGCAAGCCTTCATTCGGACACGAAACATGAAGAAATTTGATGATATCGAGTATCAACTAAACAATTTTTCGGTAAGATCACATTGAACAAAAAAACAGGATCTTTCAATCAATAAAGAGCTCGTTTCAACCTTAAGTCACATGAACAATCGAAATGAACACGGGCACACGACTATGATCAAATTCAAAACCCCGCTAATTCATGATTAGCGAGAAAACGAACATAGAAATTTCTTTCTATTCTGAAACAAATTAGCTCTGAATGTCTAATTATAAATTAGTACACCAACCACAATCAACAATGAATTATCAGTAGTATCAGTATCAGCAGTATCAGTATCAGAATTATCAGTATCAGTAGTATCAGTATCAGGCTCAAAATGACTCTCCTTTTGATTTTTTGTTGCAAGGTCTATGTCCCCCAAGTCCTTGATATGAACTGAATGTCTTCTTACAGTTCAAGCACTCATATTTACTTCTTTTCGGAGCATGTTTCGTTACTACTTTTTCTTTAGGATCATTTCTTTTAGCCCTCTTCTTGTTCTTGGCTTCATAAACAGCTACATTCTTGAAAAATCCTTCGAAAGACGTATCCGATTCGCCTTTTTCAGCACATTCATCCAAATAGTAACTCATCCTTCTTGGCTATCAACATGCTCCTCCTCAACTTGCCCCTCCACCGTCTCTTAGGCCACAAAACCCAAAACAATGTTGCCGCCGCCGGCGAACAGAAGAAAACTCCTACTTTCTGATACAAGCATATTCTTCGACGAAATCAAATGAGTTCATCTTCAATATCTCTCGACTCCAATCTTACAAATTCCAAACGAAAGTGATCTCTCTATTTTAACTTTACATTCGTTCCATCTCTTCAAAAACTATCCCTTGATTCCTTAAACCTCTCCGTCTCCGGTGTAACATCGATCGGTTACATATTGTATATAATGTTGGACAATGAAGAAGAAATTGAAAAGTTAAGGAGTAGAAACACTTCAAGCATCGTGAAAGGCGTGTTCTAAGAACTTACAATGAGGCCGAAATTAAACACACCACAACAAATAAATATCCGGTCGATATACACCGCCAAAAAAATGTTCCTATGCAAATGCCGGTATTTATTGCCGTTTTGGATGACTATTACAAAGTAAAACATCCACCCAGATCCTACAAATCAGGACGAAAAAAAAGTCAAGCTCCTCTATGTACAAAGAATCCCAATAAATTGGATCAGTGGCGCTGATATTCAATGAACACTGACTACATATATAATCGAAAACCAGAACCAATGACCAAAATCCATAAACACTCTTTGTTCGAGAATTAAAATCTTGGCATGAATGATTTCTTAGTTTAAAGAGCTAAGAGCACTTCGAAGGAATTACAGCGATTTTTAAACAGGGGAAGAAAGAGTCAGAAAAAAAAAGTGTGTTCTGATTCAGCTTTGTGTGTAATATAGGGGTATATTCGTCCGGTAGAATTTATTTGTCCTTAATGCAACTAAAAAATTGAAGCTGGATTAAAAATTAAATAAGGAGAAAAATGTGGACTTTTACCTAATTTTTCCTATATAATATTTAATTTCATAACTATATTTTAAAAAAAAAACACACGGCTTGTATAATATTTAATTTCATATCTATATATAATATTTAATTTCATAACTTATATTCTAGATAATTTGTAAGTAATATGATACAGACAACCTTTCTGGACCCAATGAACCTATTTTATACGAATAAAAGAGTATGGTGTAGTTTATTAACATTTTGTAACATTTAAAAAAAAATTGTTATTCAAGTTTTACGTGTTTTATATAATTTATTTTATAATTTCATAAATCTAAACACTAGTATGTTGTGTATTGAATAAGTGTTACAAAAAAAATTTATTGGTTGCTAAACACTAGCATGTGCTCTTCCTTGTCATAATAATTTAAATAGTAGTATTTGATTAGTCAAAGTGTCACAATATATTTCGCCCATAGAGTAATAGTAAAAAGCAATATATTAGTATGTTGTGACACTAAGTGTCACAATATATTTTTAATCAAAGATAGACTTTCCAATATTTTATGGTATATTTTATACATTAATTAATAACACTATTTATAAATAAAAGAATTGCTCAGAAAATAAATGATGGATACCGATTATTCTACGTAACGGTTACATTGATAAAAAATAAATTATTCAAAAATTTTAAAATAATATACGTTGGATTCAATGTGGTCCAACTTGGAGAAAAGAAAAGGGAAAAAAATAAAATAAAACATAAAACCGCCGGTTCGGGTCCTCCGGGCCTGTTCCGGCCGGTTCGACCACCGGTTTTCCAGCCGGTTCCGGGCCGGGCCGGGTTTGGTGGAACCTAGAACCAGGTTGGACCCGTGGAACCGCCGGTTCCTGGACCCATGGACCCGCCGGTTCCTGGACCCATGGACCCGCCGGTTCCGACCCGGATTTGGACCCGGAACCGCCCAAGTCTAGTTACTGCATATTCAAAATATATATAGGTGGGTTCTATCGGCACACATCAAATTATTACTGGCATCCAGTTTTTGATTATTTTTTCGGACGAAAAAAACGTCGGTGATACCAGCGTTCCTTGTTGCACACCAACATCAGTGGCACTGATGTTGGTGTACAAGGAACACCAGTGAAAAGTCGTGAACTGACGTTTCTATGTTTTAACACTTTTTATATAGGGAACGTAGGTGCGACCGGCGTTCCTTGTTGAACATCATCAACGTCGACACTCTGCGTTGGTGTTAGCGCACAAGAAACGCCAAATGCTGTGACGTTCTATTTATAAAAAATCATAAGATGCCGAAGTAATTTTTTAATATGTCGGGAACAATAGGGTGTCAGTAGTAAATAGGGGTATGCCGATAGAACCCTATGTATATTTTATAACATTTTTGAAGTATTAGTGTTTAATTTTTGAAAATTACGTAAAAAAGAAAAGGTAAAAATGTTTGCCTCTCTTTGCGGGTGATCCACAACTGAGAAGCAGCTCATACTAATCCTAATCTGTTTCCTGGTATTGAATCTGAGGCAACGAGGAATTTTCCTGATGCTGATTTTGTTAATGGCGTCTTGTATTCATTAATCTGATGATCAATACATTTTGACTGTGAAATGACTAAGCGTACGGACTCTGCTAAGGTATTCATTCATTGTTGAACATTTTTCAAATGATTTTAAACCTGCATGTTTGAATTCTAACGCCTTCATATGGATTTTTGACGATCAATGTTAAACATGATCGCTATTGACACTTTTTTTTTTACGCGACTGGGTATGTATGTGTGTGCATATTTACAGGGAGAGGGAGGCGATGGTGTGGCACTGCCTCCTCCACCTGGTGCAAAGGATAACCTGCATTTTCACGCGAATAATAAGGTGATTTTTTGTGTTTGTGTGTGTGCGTTGCATTTCATGTTCTTTGTAATGAGAAAATCGTTTTTTTTTTTCTTTCTTTAATTTGCTTTTGAGTTGTCCTCCAAGTTCAGTGTAAAATGATTTGGTTATCGGATAGGATATGAGTTACACAGGTATCATGTTTGCAGAAATAAGAGAGCCCTTTCGGGTTAGTCGAATTTCGATTATTAACTTATTGCTTATCTAAAAGAGTTAAGGGTACCCTAGTTATTAGTCCTTAATTAAGATGCAAAAACAAAGACTTCCAACTGTTGCACAGGAAGCACAGATACATTGATAGGTTACTTAGTTGGGGCTGATCCAGGAAAATAGATGTTCTTTTTTCTTTTCTTTTTTATTAGCAGAGGAGGAGTAACTTAAGCATCCATTTTACTCTTGTTCTTTTCCAAGAGACTTTGCTACAACCTACTGAAAGCTTTGAACCCAGGAGAGCGTTGTGGCTTGTGGTGATATCTTGAATTGGTCTTTTAGAAACAGATTCGTGTAGGAGGTTCTGTTCCTTGGTATATCGGTGGGGACTTAAAGTGATATGAAAGTAACGAAACAGGAGGGTATTTCAACTTGTGTCTACTCCAAGTTTTGTCGTGGAAGCTGAAGTATTTTAGACGTTACGGCTGACAGGGTATAAATAGTGGAAAGTGGTGAAGTGTAAATTGAATTTAGAGATGATACAATGCTGTTGTACTTTGATAGATGATAGGCCGTAAATAATGTGGGTGTAAGAGATTGATGTAAAACTATTGGAGGATGTTCATTGTATTGCCTTTTTGGTAATAAAATTGACTGATTTACGAGAAAAACAAATGTCCAGGAGCCGTCTTTCTTCTTTTGTCTCAGTCTGCAGTTTAGAAAACATTAAATACAGTATTGGATCAATCTTTCCCAAGAAGCCTCATGTCTACTCTCCACTTGAGCCTGCAATGCACTCTGAAGGGATAAAGTTTTCGAATTGGACAGAGTCCAATAGAATTTTACAAACATATAAAATGAGTGTGTGAAGCTTGGTTTTAGATGTTAATAAACCAAGTTTGGAAATGAGATCTCAAACATTTTGATGAAATTTCTGTTGTTAAAACATCTGCAATCTGGAGTTGGGACATGCATGAAAAAGATAACATTAATATGTATATTTTCAAACGCCTGCCTATCTCAACATGTTTAGTACTTGTCATGAGTGTAAAAGCTCTAAATTCTGCCTTTCCGCCGGTATGAGCAACCAATAGTTGTTTCTTACTCAACCATGTGACTAGCTCTCCCCATTCATAGGTAATGTATCCTATCGTAAACCTCCTATCAGTTATTGATCCAGTTCACCATACGGCAGTGAGTCTACTATCTTTCTGGTCTCTCATTTCTTGAAACATAGGCCTTAACTATGTGTGTTCTTTTAAGATACATAAGTGTTTTGTGGACGGTTTTCACATTTTCTTTTTTTGGATTATTCATTAACTGACTGCATTTTTCTTTTCTTTTTTACTTAAGGATTTCTTTGTGATTATGTGATCTACTATGCAGTTTAATTGGTCATATTCCTTGCAGGTGTACAAAAGTGGTTTCCTGCTTTTGTCATCCAAAGGTACTCCATTTATTCTATCTGTGTTTTCTGCACAATATGTTGACTGATGTGCTCTCACACACACGCACACGCACACATACACATACATATACATCTACATATACTTGTACATACATACATGCATATATGTGTGTGTGTGTGTGTGTGTATATATATATATATGTTAGAGTGATTATGTATTAGAAGTTTGTCGGTTTAATAGCTGTGTGCATGTTAGCGTGTGGGATTAAGTTAAGTTGTTGACTAGAATCCTTTCCGTGTAGGATTCTGGTTTGCGTTTATCTCGTGTATGTTGCACTGTCTATATAAAGAAGTGAATGGAAAAGTTAAGGATCAAGTAATTCGTTCCCACTAAATTCCTGTCTCGCATACTAAGATAATATGGTATCTGAGCCTTTTCTTTCTCCCATCTAAATAATACCTAGATTGCATAAACTCTAGTCGTTCACCATGTTCTCCAACATGGAAAAGAAGTCAGATGTCTGGTCATTCAGTTTGCTCAATCCATCGACAGCCACCATTATGTTCATGTGTCCAATGAGGCTGAATGGTATGAACTATATGGTCACATTCGGTAGAGATCTTCTTGACCGGAAAAGGTATAGATCACCACCGTGTCCGTGATAAACTCGAAAAAGGGATCCACAAGCCAATTCTTGGAAGTAAGATGATGCTCAATTCATGTCCCTAGTGTTGAATAATATTGAACAAAGTATTGGTTCTACCTTATCCTATCTAATTTCTGCCAGGGACATGTGAAGTCGTCTAAAACACATGTACTATGATTTTGAGAATTTAAGCTGCATCTTGGAGGCAGTCAACTACCCAGCCTGCTATATGTATTCCAGAAATCATACAGAAGGATGATTAAGTGAAAATCTTGAAGAAAAGTCGGCCTTTATCATAGCCACATCCCACATTCGTGGCGTATGTGGTGGCGAAAACAGAGTAGACCGCTGTGGACATGGAGGTCGAGGTAGCCGTGGCACTGGAGTAAAGTGTGATGACTATGGAAGCCAAAATCAAACTATTGACAATTGTTGGGATCTCCGCAGAAAACCTGATAATACGGACGTATCAGGTGAATACCTCTCAAGAAACGGAAGATAAAGTTGTGATCTCTTGTGAGGAGTACAAGTGGTTAACTGAACAAAAGCTCTATGGCGTCTAATCTAGTCCAGTCACGTAACGCATGTATGTGCCTATCCTATTCGAAAGTGATTGAGTGGATCATAGGTTCCGGACTCACTACACACACGACAAGTTCTTCTAAGTTTTTTATGAATTATAAATTTCTACATGAACCGAAGTCTGTTCCCCTTGTAAATGGGTCATCAGTCAAAGTCGCGGGCATCGGTAGAGTTTGTTTAAATTCCGAAATTTGTCTATCATCCACTCTTCATGTTCCTGAATTCCTATCAAGTAATAACCTCACAAGAGATCTATATTGTTCTGTTACATTCTTTCCCAATTCTTGTGTATTGTAGAATCTCCAGATAAGTAAGAAGATTGATACAAGGCATGAGTGTGGATGCTTATATATTGTTTGAAATATGGAAGAGAATTATTTATTCATAATTGGAAAAGAATAAAGGGAATATATACAAATATTCCTCACGGCTAGAAACAAAAATCAAAGAAAGAAACGGCAGGGGACCTTCCAACTTCCTTTTAGTATTTGGCTTAGACAAAAGTGTATTAAGACACGATCCTAGAGTAATTAAAAAATAACTAATTAAGCATAAACAATGAATTCTCGAATTCTAAAACTCCCCATCAAGCTGGTAAATGTTTATCTTCAACTCCCAGCTTGCTTTTGATACTTTAAGACTCTTTCACTGGCAGACCCTTGGTCAGAACATCGGCAAGTTGATCTTTAGTTGAGATGTCGGGTGTGCATATGATATATGACCACTCCCGGATTTTTCTTTTATAAAGTGCCTATCAACCTCGATGTGTTTAGTTTTATCGCATTGAACAGGATTATGAGCAATTCTTATGCTGATTTGTTGTCACAATATAGCTTCATAGGCCAGCTCCAATGAATCTTCAGATTATTAAGTATTATCTTGAGCCACAACAATTCACAAATTCCAATAACATAGATCAAAATTCAACTTATGCACTAGATCTGGCCACTACATTATGTTTCTTGCTTCTCCAAACAATGATGTTTCCAGCTAGGTAGATATAATAACCTGATGTAGATCTCATGTCATTTATGGAACCTGCATAGTCTGCATGGAAGTATGCTTCTAGTGACATACTTCCTCCTTTCTTAAAGACAATCCCCTTTCTTGGGCTCCCTCTCAATTATTGTAGGATTCTTTCCAAAGCCTTTTAATGGATCTTCTTTGGATTTTGTTTGTATACGCTAACAATATTAACTGAAAAAGAAATATTTGGTCTTGTGTGCGCAATATTAACTTTTTTTTTTTTTACTGTACAGTGTCCGTTGGAACACTATACAGGAGCCGTTGGACCACCTTTTTAGCCGTTAGACTGTTTTTAACATTGGACAACCTTTGTCCTATAAGCATTGCTTGTATTTTGTACCTAAAGGCATGAAATTAATAAGAATTTCTCTTTTCTTGAAAGTTATTTCTACTTTTTCTGCATAGTATCAGAGGTTCGATTCTAAGCTGAAAATTCAAATTCCTCTCATTTCTGTTTGTGTTCGTCTTCGTAATGTCTTCTACATCTCTCAGTTCGTCCTCTATTGAAGTTGTTCCACACACAAGTGGAACAAATGTCATTCAAGGAGGAGGAAATGACTATACTCACCTCCTCACCAATCATAAATTCAATGGAAACAGCTACCTCCTCTCGGTCTAGGTCCATTCTTATGTTTGTATCTGGTCTAGGTCCATTCTTATGTTTGTATCTGGTAAACGCAAGGAAGGACGCCTCACTGTTAAGGTTCAACCTCCTCCTGCCGATGATACCACTTACAAACAGTGGAAGGCAGAAAACAACATGATTATGTCATGGCTAGTACGCTCCATGACACCTGAGCTAAGTGAGGAACTCAATGTTTTACTTTTAATGACACTGTTGCTGATATATGGGATGTTGCCTGTAATCTATATTCCAAGAAAGACAACACATGTGAGATCTATGAGCTGAAGTCTCAACTAAAAGATCTTAATCAGGGTGACCTTAATGTTACCCGGTACTTCAGCCAGCTCTGCAAAATTTGGCAACACCTGGATTTTGTTTGATGAAAAGCACTGGAAGTGTACCAATGATTCAAATGCCTATAAGGACATCATTGAAAAGGACAGTTTTTTCCTTTCTCATGGGATGAAACTCTGATCTTGATGATGTCACAGGCCGTAGTTTGGGAAAGAGTCCTCTACCATCTTCGAAGGCAATATTTTCTGAAATTAAACATGAAGAAAGCAGAAGGATACTTATGCTTGGAAACAACTCTGTTGTTCCCTCACACCAAGAAGGATCTGCCCTTGTAATCAAGTTTGTTCAATAGAACAAAAGGAAAAATGAGAGGCCTTGGTGTGACCATTGCAAAAGACTTGGCCATACCAATGAGACATGTTGGAAAATACATGGAAAACCAACTGATTGGAAGCCAAGAACAGGGACTATAAAGGAGTCTCAAGGAAATCACACTGGTCAACAAGGGGAAACTCCTCACCTATTCACAAAAGAACAAGTTGAAGCTTTGACAAGGCTCCTAACTCTTGCCCCTGGTACCGAAAACCAGTCAGTGGTGTCCTCCGCATCTGTGGCTCAGTCAGGTATAACCTGTGGTTCTTATACTTTTTTTTCACACTCAGCAGCACTGGATCATTGATTCTGTGCTTCTGAGCGCATGACTGGGAACGAAGATCTATTTGGTAACCTCTCACCTTGTCATCAAGAAAGGTATGTGAGAATTGCTAATGGTTCCACCTCTAATATTAGGGATATAGGAACTGCTATAATATCAAATGACTTAACTCTTGAAAAAGTCCTTTATGTTCCTTCTCTTACCTGCAATCTACAGAATTGCACAGAACTTTAACATTATGGTAAAATTTTATTTTAACATGCGTGAATTTCAGGACTTAAATCGCTCAGAAGATGATTGTTAATGCTAATGCTACTTCTGGTCTTTATCTTATGCATGGGAGTTTAGAGTCAAGTTCAGGAGGGGTTGCTTCTCAAAGTTTTTTTTTTCAGGAAGGGGGCTTTTATTCGGGCCAGGGATGAGAATCAAACCTTGGTTCTCATCAAGAAGTGCAATGGTCTTAACCATTAGGCCGAATCCGATTTCCTGCTTCTCAACGTTTAGCTCCACTTCTTGTAATGAAAAAGTTATGTTATGACACTATAGACTAGGCCATATTGATCTTTTGTATCTAAAAAGATTGTTCCCTGATTTATTTCTGAAGAGTTTGAGAAACAAGAATTTAAGAGAAAAATAACTCTTCTATTAATTTGTACAATGGAAGACCTGGTTTAAATAGGAACCAAGTGAGAGAAAACAGACATGAAGACAACCTAATAAATACAGGGCAGTTGTAACAGACAGCCCATCAAGAAATGCAGCCGTAAAAGGCAGCCTGCTAACAAGAAACTTAATACTAACAGCTAGGAGCCGTAACTAGAAAGTTGTTATAAGAAGAGAGAAATACATAAATATCCTTACATATATTATAGATAAAAAATAAAACCAAATATTCACCAAATGTTCCAACACCTCCCCCCTCCCCTCAAGCTTGGTTGTAGATATTGATTCAACCAAGCTTGGGATGTAATCTGCTGAAGTCAAGAGGGGCAGTAGCTTTAGTGAAGAGGTTAGCAACTTGGTGTGAAGAGGTCACAGTGAAGAGGTTAGCAATCCACCCTTTTTTTTGATGTAGCGTTTGTCAAGCTCAACATGCTTAGTCTTGTTGTTCAAAGATGTATTAGTTCTGTTCTTTAGCTTATCTTGTTCCCTAATCATCCCCTAGATGTTCTAATCTTGGCTAAGTGTGGTAGAACTGTTTTTATTGTTCACTAGCCGTTGTTAGTAGGATGTTTGTATTTTCTAGCCGTTAGAGGCCTCTATAAGTATGTAATCCCTCAATTATCCTACCCGATAAGTTACTTGAGCAATATACCATCTTTTCCCCTTACATCTAGCTCCTAAATCTCTCTAAATTCTTCATGGTATTAGAGCCATAAGGTTCAAATCTATTCTTTTCTTCATCCAATCTTCTTAAATGGCAACCGAATAATCTTCAAAAGTTAACTCAAAGGAAGATACGACCCCAAATTCTTCTTCCTGGAACTATGAACCTTCAATGATGCCGTTTTCTAGTCATAAACTCAATGGTGACAACTTTCTTCAGTGGTCCAGATCAGTTAGGTTATTCATAACTGGCAGGGGGAAAGAAGAATACTCCCTCCGACCCATTTCATTTGTCCACGTTTCCCATTTGGTTTGTCCCAAAATAATTGTCCACTTTGTGCATTTATTGTCAAATTTCTTCAAATGCCCTTCACTCTTTACAATATTTACAATAAAAATTATGTAGCATTAAATGCTCCAACAACTATCAAAGGGCATAAATGTAAAAATATTGGATAATTTAATGATATTCAAAGCATTAACTACACTTTTTAGTCCTAGGCTCTATGACCCCAGTGCATCGCTAAAAACTTCATTCTCTATGATACCGCAAAGGAAATTTGGAATGAAGCAACCGAGTTGTATTCCCAAAAGGAAAACACCTGTGGGAAGAAGCTCTTCCCGCTTCTGTCTATAACCTAAATCGTCTACCCTTCGAACACTCAACTATAACACCCAAGACAAACTCTCATAGCTAAATACCCACATTTAAACTATTATCTTCAGATCTGCCACTTAAAACCTTTGGATGTGTAGCCTATGTCCATGTTTACCCCCATGACAAGAGTAAACTTGATCCTAAAGCTCAAAAGTGTGTGCTTGTTGGCTATTCTACTCAAAAGAAAGGCTACAAATGTTTTTGTCCAGTGACCAGAAAATTTATTGACGAGATGATTTATCGATTATTTTCTCCATGTAATTGTCCTATTTTACCCCTATTTAGCTCTCTGTTTTACCCCTATTTAGCTCTCTATTTTAACTACAAGTTTGTCAAGTAACTCAAGAGTTACTAGCCGTTGCTAACGCAAGCGCGCATACCGTATTACAATAATGCGGTAGTTAAGGTTATACCAATCCCTATGCATCCCTCTATAAATTCATGTAATCCTTTTCATTATTATTATCAAGAATTATTCTGTTCTCAACATCCTAATTTCTAACATGGTATCAGAGCTAATGACTCTTCCACTTCCGCCAAAAATCTAATTTTGTTTTCTCACTCCTTTCAAAATGTCTGGAACTTTATCCTCCACATCCATGGCTGATACTGCAACCTCTGAGATACATGGAAATTCGGGAGAACTTCAAAATATCCAAGTTGCATATCGGCTAAATGGAAAAAACTACCTTAAATGGTCTCAACTAGTTCGGACGGTTCTAAAAGGGCGAGGCAAGCCGAGTCACATCACCGGGTCAAGTCCTAAAGAAGACGATCCAAAGTATAATGCCTCGGGATGAGGAGGACTCCATGGTAATGTCATGGCTATGGAATTCCATGTCCCCCGACATTAGCGACCCATGTATGTTTCTCAACTCGGCCAAAGAGATTTGGGATTCCGTAAGGCAAACATACTCCAAAGTAAACGACGCAAACACGGATCTATGAAATAAAGACTAAGATTTCATCTCGCAAGCAAGGAGCCAAATCAATCATTGAGTATTCGGAATGATGCAAAGCCTTTGGCAAGAACTCGGATCATTATCGGTACATTAAAATCGATAACGATGACGATTTGGCTACCCTCAAAAGAATGCTTGAAAAAGACAGGATCTTTGCTTTTTTAGCGAGGTTTAAATTTTGAGTATGATGTCGTTCGTGTTCAAATCCTTGGCAAAGATGATCCGCCCTCTCTAAATGAGACAATATCCATTGTCCGGGGTGAAGAAAGTCGAAGGAATGTGATGCTAGAAGTATCCGTTGAGCGGGATCTCGCTCTTGCGGTTATATAAACAAGAAACTGGGAAATGGAAAACAAGAACGCGAAGAAAAGTTCGGAAAGACCTAACTCAAATCCCGTGGAAAATTCTTCTCAAAAATACAAGAATTCGAAAAGGATTCTTTGTATTGCACCTTTTGTAAGAAGAAAAGGCACACAAGGAACAATTGTTGGAAGCTCAATGGTAAAAACAAAGAGGCAAATGACAAAGACACAAAGACTTATTGCTTGAGAGGAGTGATGACGGGGCACACGGTTCTCTTCATGAACTCAATGGGATTCGATTGAAAAACTAAAGAAGCTTCGGAGACACTTGAAAAACCTATGGAATCAAAATGCACTCTTGCTCGTCGGTACCTCTACTACTTACCTTAGTCAAAATGGTCATGTCACTTGGGTATTTGACTCGGGAGCCACCGATCATATGACTAATCCGCACTCTATTTTTTCTACTTATAAACCTTGTCCAAGCAACAAGAAAATCACCGTGGCCGATGGTTCAGCGATCACGCTTGCGGACAAGGAAACGTGATTGTCAATTCCATGATAACCCTTAAGGATGTACTCCATGTTCCCAAGCTATCTACCAATCGATTTCGTTAAAAAATTAACCAATGACTCTAATTGCATTGCTACTTTCTCGTTCTAATCCGTGTAAAATACGGGAGAAAGAAACGTGGAGGATGATTGGACATGCTAAGGTCACCAATGGACTCGTACTACTTGGAGAATTCGAAGCTAAAATTACTAGAAATCCTAGTCATGTTTCCTTTATTGCTAATGTTAAGCTTGACAAGCTTTGGTTGTATCACAAAAGAATGGGTCATCCACCCTTCTTAATTTTGAAACAAATGTTACCGAAAAGTTTAAAAATCTTAATATTGAGTCTTTGCATTGTCATATATGTGAATTAGCTAAACATAAAAGGACTTCATTTCCGTATCATGGTGATAGAGAATCGCCCCTTTCTCCCTTATCCATAGTGACATTTGGGGGCCTCTACTATTGCTTATATTTCCAATGCTAGATGGTTTGTATCATTTATTGATGATTGCACTAGAGTCACATGGATTTACTTAATGAAACACAAATCGATTTATCTAAGATCTTTCCGGTCTTCTTTAATATGATTAAAAATCAATTTGATATCAATATTAAGAGAATCCGGACTGATAATGCTAAAGATTACTTTAACCAAACTTTAAGTCCTTTCTTCTTATCTCAAGGAATCATCCATGAATCTTCATGTGTTCACACTCCTCAACAAAATGGAGTGGCCGAAAGAAAGAATGGTCACCTTCTTAATGTTACTAGGGCCCTATTATTCCAAAGCAATGTGCCTAAATTCTATCGGGGAGAGGGAGTTTTAACTCGCCACCTACTTGATCAATAGAATGCCATCCAAGAACTTAGGAAATAAGAGTCCTTGTGACCTCCTAGCTAAATTCTATCCCGAATTCGAGCTTGCCAAGGTCTAGAACCTAGAATACTTGGGAGCACGCCTTTGTTCATATTCACGGCCAAAATAGGAATAAACTTGATCCTAGAGCTTTAAAATGTATCTTTATAGGGTACTCTGTTACTCAAAAAGGATACAGGTGTTACCATCCTTCCACTAGGAAATTCTTTGTCTCTAAAGATGTGACATTTGACGAGACCGTATCCTTTTATCAACCCGAGAGTACTAGTATTCGGGGGAGTTTTTGGATGACAATAGTAGGGAATCTTTACTACTAGAGACTACTCCCGACATTCCTCCTACAAATCCAACTCAAAACAAAGGTGCATCCGACGAGAATTGATCCCGTTCTTCCTTTGGAAAGACAAAAGATTCTCACCCCCGAAAAATTCTACACTAGGAAGAATAAAAACATAGGTCAATCCACCCTTATAAAAAACAGCACCGAATCTGCCCAAAATACCGACTTTCTACCTCGCTCAAAGCAATCCATCACCCGATTTTGAACCCGAAAATACTCCAAAGAAGAACCCTAAGACTAGTACGTCACAACTTGCCGACCTTCCCGCCGATCCTTCATTCCTATTGCCCTAAGGAAAGAGAAACGTGCTTGTACCAAACACCCTATCCGGTCTCTTCTTTCTTATGAAAAATGCAATACGCACACAAAACTTTCCTCGGCAATCTTCACACCGGTCTCATTCCTAGAAATGAAACTCGAAGCTTTAAAGGATAAAAGATGGCAAGATGCTATGAAAGCCGAAATTCGAGCCCTTGAAAAGAATAAAACCTGGGATATTGTTGATCTTCCTAAAGACTCAAAACCCGTAGGGTGCGGATGGATTTACACCATCAAATATAATTCGGATGGATCAATTGAAAGGTTCAAAGCCGATTGGTGGCCAAAGGTTATAGCCAAACTTATGGCATAGACTACTTTGAAACTTTTGCTCCCGTGGCGAAAATGAATACCATCGAATCCTTCTATCCCTAGCCGCCAATTTTGACCGGAAAATTCAACAATTTGATGTTAAGAATGCCTTCCTTCAAGGAGAGTTGGGGAAGTTGTCTACATGAAAATCCCACCTGGTTTTGAAAATTCCAAAGGAAAGGTGTGTAAATTAAGGAAAGCTTTATATGGTCTTAAGCAATCACCTAGAGCTTGGTTTGGAAAATTCTCCAAGACCATGATCTCCTTAGGTTATACTCAGAGCCAAGGTGATCACACCTTATTTATTAAGCATGGTGGCTCTGGGAAAGTTTATGTCCTTCTTGTATATGTTGATGATATAATTGTCACTGGTAATGATGAGTATGCTAATGCTAACCTAAAGAAATGCTTACTTAAGAGTTTTGATATGAAAGACTTGGACAAACTAAAATACTTCCTAGGGATTGAGGTTATGTACTCTAAACAAGGCATTTTTATTTCTCAACAAAAATACATCTATGATCTCTTGTCTGAAACTCGGTAATCTTGGTTGTAAGCCCGTCTCTTCTCCTATTGACTATAATCATGGCCTTACTTCGCTCCTCCTATGATATTTCGTGGACAAAGGGAATTACCGTAGAGACTTGTTGGAAAACTAATATACCCGGCCCATACCAGGCCGGATATAGCATTTGCTGTCAATGTTGTGAGTAGATTTATGCAGGACCCCAAGGAAATACATCTTAAGGCTATCCACCAAATTCTTCACTACCTAAAGGGGGCCCTGGCTGTGGCATCTTGTTCAAAAAGGGAGGGAAAATGACCCTTGAAGCCTATACTGATGCTGATTATGCTGGTGCTCTTGATGATAGAAGATCTACATCTGGTTATTGCATATATCTGGGAGGTAACCTGATTATTTGGAGGAGCAAGAAACAGAATGTGGTAGCTAGATCCAGTGGTGAAGCTGAATTCAGATCTATGGCCCATGGCATATGTGAACTCCTATGGCTAAAGATTATCCTAGAAGACCTAAAGATCCCTTGGCTACAACCTATGATGCTCTATTGAGATAATAAGTCAGCAACAAGCATTGCTCATGACCCTGTGCAACATGACAGAACCAAACACATTGAGGTGGATCGACACTTCATCAAAGAGAAAATTGACAGTGGCTTGATATGCACACCCTTTGTGTCAACCAAATCACAACTTGCTGATATTTTCACTAAAGGATTACCTGCTAAAGACTTTCAGCAAATCAAGTGCAAGCTTGGAATGATCAATCCTCATTCATCAGCTTGAGGGGGAGTATTGACGAGATGATTTATCGATTATTTTCTCCATGTAATTGTCCTATTTTACCCCTATTTAGCTCTCTGTTTTACCCCTATTTAGCTCTCTGTTTTAACTACAAGCTGTCAAGTAACTCAAGAGTTAATAGCCGTTGCTAGCAGTGCCAGACAGCTGTATTGCAGTAGTTAAGGTTATCCCAATCCCTATGCATCCCTCTATAAATTCATGTAATCCTTTTCATTATTATTATCAAGAATTATTCTGTTCTCAACATCCTAATTTCTAACAAAATTTTATGAGACCCTTGATGTTACTTTTCTAGAGAGACAACCTTACTTCTAAGAAACGAAATTTCAGGGGGGGGAACCTTGTCTTTAGGAACTTCGATTTCTGCAACCCTTACATGACTTGCAACCGGAACCATATTTTAATCTTTCTACCGGTTTAGTCCACAAGATCAAACAGAAAACACAACCAAAAACACCATCATATGCACAGCTTGAAAATCCACTATACTTACCAGATAAGTCACCTACAACACCAATGCCAAATCATTGTATATACCAGAAAAAGCCACAGTCGAACACTCAACTCTCATCGTCACCCTCAGATTTTCATCTGAAGAAACTGGAGGCCAAGAGTCTGAGGTTGGGGAAGCTAATCAGACAGAATGATCTAGATGTTCCTATTGCCTTGAGGAAAGGCACCAAGGAATGTACTAAGCATCCAATCAGAAACTTTGTATCTTATGAAGGTCTATCATCAAGTTACAGTGGATTTGTATCAACAACGGACAAGACATGGGTCCCTACTAATATCCAAGAGGCGCTTGGACATCCTGGATGGAGGAAGACCGTCAATTAAAGCCCTTGAATCCACAAAACCTGGATCATCACTGATCTCCCTAGAGGCAAGAGACCTATCGGGTGCAAATGGGTCTTTACAATTAAGTAGAAGTCTGATGGGAACATAGAAAGGCTGAAAGATCGTTTAGTAGCAAAGGGTTCACACAGTCCTATGGGGTGGACTATCAGGAAACATTTGTCACTGTAGCAATATTAAACACTATCATAATCATTCTCTCATTAGCAGCAAATCTGGGCTGGCCATTATATCAACTGGACATAAAGAACGCCTTTCTTAATGGAGACTTGAAGGAAGAGGTTCGTATGGGATCCCTCAAGAAATGGCTGGGAACAAGAACCAAGTGTGTAAATTGTTAAAGTCTACGTATGGGCTCAAACAGTCACCATGAGCTTGGTTTGAAAAATTCTCACATGCTGTAAAGAAGCATGGTTATGTGCAATGTCAAGCAGACCACACCATGTTTGTAAAACAATCTCGTGATCATAAGCTATTCTAATAGTTTACGTTGATGATATCGTCTTAACATGAAGTTACTCGGAGGAACTTCCTAGGATCAAACATGCATTAGCTCAAGAGTATGAAATCAACGATCTTGGAGTTATGAAGTACTAAATGGGAATTGAAGTAGCAAGGTCCTCACAAGGAATTGTTATATCACATAGAAAGTATACCCTAGATCTTCTCATGGAGACGGGGGTGTTAGGGTGCAAACCAATCAGCACTCCTATGGATCCATCCAAGAAATTGGATAAGGAAGAAGATGTAGTTCATGTGGACAAAGGCAGATTAATGTATTTGTAGGCAGATTAACTTTGCGGTTGGGAAGGTGAGTTATTTCATGAATTGCCCTAAAGAATCTCATAAGGCGGCTGTTTATAGAATCCTGGGATATCTTAGGATGACCCAGGGGCAAGGGCTGATCTTTAAGAAGTCTGCAGATAGAAACCTAGTGCTAAACTCAGATGCTGATTGGGGAGGTGATAATGATGGAAAGTCAACTTCAGGCAATTGTTCTATGGTTTGGGAAAACGTGGTGACGTGGAGAAGTAAAATGCTGTTGTATCACGTAGCAGTGCGGAAACAGAACAAAGGGCTGTGGTGATAGCTTTATGTGAAGGACTTTGAATCAAGAGAATCCTTTCTGAACTGCAGATTGGCTTAAGTAGACAAATAATCCTCAAAGTGTGATAATCAGGCAGCTATCAGTATGGCAAAAGACATTGTTCATCCTAATCATACTAAGCATGTCGAGAGTGACAGACATTTTATTGCAGAAAAGCTGGAAAAGTAAGAAGCTGTCATGGCCTATACCCCCTCAACAGAGCAATGTGCAGATATTCTAACGAATCCGCTATCAAGTAGCACCTTTGAAGATCTATGTTGCAAGTTGAATTTGTATAATCTATAAAAATCCAACTTGAGGGGGGGGTGTTAAAAATAATTTATCATGAAGATATACATTTTGATATGATAGGATTTGATTTATTCTGTAGTTAATTCTCTCCAGATATAAAAGATTTGGTAACTATTTTTTCCTTCGATAGTTTTATAGCATAGGTTAATAGGCATATTCTCTAGTAAATGCCCTGATTTTCAGGGATCTTTGTCTGGTTTTGTCAGTTGTATAAATGGGCTGAAATTTGGCTGGAATAATGTAAGAAGATTCTCTTAATCATTCCTTTCTTCAAAAAGTACACACCGGGTGTGACCACTTCAGATAATTGTTCCCATTCAAACGATGAGCCGCTAGAATGTTTTGCGATTCTCCGGATATTGCTGGAGTTTCGGCAGCAGGATGCTCGGAAATAGGACTTGTAGTTGTCGAGCTTGACATGATTGGAAAAGAAGATATTTAGACGATAAGCAAGACGAAACGCGCAATCCTAGCATGCTCGCCTAGAGCTTTAATACCATGTTTGAAATATGGAAGAGAGTAATTTGAATTTTCTTACTCATAATCAGAAAAGAATGGAGGGAATATATGCAAATATTCTTAACGGCTAGAAACTAGAATTAAAGAAAGAAAGAAACGGCAGGAGATGTTCCAACTTCCTACTAGCATTTGACTAAGACAATTCTATTAAGACACGATTATAGAGTAATTAAAAAATAACTAATAAAACATAAACAATAAATCCTCATACTTTAACATACATACATACACACACGCACACATCCATATGTGTGTGTGTGTGTTTGTGGGGTGGCAAAAGAACTACGTATTTATACACTGTTTTGGCACCAGAATTGAAAGACTGGTATTGAATTGAATCCCTGAATAATGGAGACGTTCCTAATCTAATTACAACATATGCTAATGAAAGGAAAATCCCATAAAATATGGGATCTATACTTTGCAAGCATATCTCAAGCTTTTACGCTCTCCTCAAACTTGGTTGTAGATGTTGATGGAATCAAAGCTGTTAGAATATCTGCAATCTGCATTTTAGTGGGAATGTATCTCAATGACATTACATTAGTATCTATCTTCTCCCTTATAAGTTGCATGTCGATTTTAACATGCTTAAACTTGTGAAAAAGTAAATTTCATTTGGACTTGCGATTTTATTTGTTTTGAATAATGTTTTGTATGCATTGTGGTGGTTTTTGGTTTTGAAAGGACAAATGGAGATAAAATAAAATAAAGAAATACATGGAAAGGTTTGGTAAAGTGGATCTTCGTAATTTGGTAAAGGTATCTCAGAATGCTTGGCAAGCAAGAACTGGTTTCAAGATGTTGAGAATTTGCTGAAGAGAAAACAACACCTTTAGTTCAGTGGATTTGCATTTGTAGATAGTGTGTAAAAGGGTTGTTCTCATGATGAGATCAATATAATCTCCTCTTTAAAGCATAAAATACTATTCTTTAATTTTTATTCAGGAATAGGATGGACATCCTGGAAGAAGAGATGGTTCATTTTAACCCGCACATCACTGGTGTTCTTCAGAAGTGACCCTGTAAGTGTTATTATTTCTGTATCTTCGTCCTGCTATACAGGAAATTAAAGATTTTATGAATATTGGTAGTTTTGTTTTCGGATTAAAGGTTGTTAGAGAAGTTTACAGATTGTTCACAGAGTCAGAGTTTCATCTCATTTCTTTTGCTTGTTTTGCACACCACGAAGAGAAAACTGGGAATACTTATGACCCCATGACCGATCTCAAAACTTTACTTTTCCAAAAGACGGATGTTTATGTTCCAAAGGATCTACTTGACAAGTCCACCTATCTGGTATCAAGCTGAAGTGTTTATTGTGCCTTATAGGATACGGTTTCACTTGACTTATATGTTTGTTTGACAGTTTTTTGTTTATTTTTGCTAACTTATTTATAATGCTGAAATGGTTGAGTAAAACTTGATGGTCTCACATTTTCCACATTGTCTGTTTCCCCGTACCTTTTATTTGTTGAAGCAAGTTGATTGGCTTCTGTTTGTCATTTTAAGATTTGAAACTAATAGTTTCGAGTTCCATTTTTTTTTTGTTTTTGGTTTGAGGAAGGGTTCAATGGTCAAAAAGAACTCCTTGTCCGTGTCTACAATGACCTTGGCGAACTTTCTTTCTCTGTGTGTTTCCTGCTCTTTTTCTACTGTTTGGCCTTACAAAATGTGTGGACGACTAGTTTGGCTGAGCCCAAATGCAAATATACAAACTAGATTTGCTCATATAGATAATACTGCCTATATGTTTAAACAGGCAAGTTAGATGTTTGTAATCTGTATAATAATGAGTTGCTTCTGAACTAAAGTAGCCAATGTACGGCTTTGTGTAATTTGTTTTTCTCATCTGCATGATTTAGAAAATTCCTACTTTAACTATTTTGAGGATAACATGACTTAGCACCGTTTTTCACATGAATGCATCGGCAAAATGAAAGCGAGTTTCTGGTTTGAATGTTTTTGGTCACCTGTCTCAACCATTGTTCTCTGCAAATTGTTGTTGCCATGAAATCAAACTGAATATACTTTGAGTATGATTTAATTTTTTTTTTTTCTGGGAAAAATCCAAGAATGCAATTCCTCTGAAGGGTGGCGAAGTGAACTTGACCCTTGGTGGTATTGATCTCAACAGTTCAGGCAGGTTGGCTGATTGTATGTATAACTTTGTTTTATTGCTTTATCTTAACATATGTGACCCTTTTCTTTTTGTAAGTTCGCTATGATTTCACACCAATAAGAAAGCTGCAACTACTTACAAGGTTTAGTACATATCCACCTCACTTTATAATCTACTGATTGAAATCTTTTTATATTATTTTTTTATTGTAAACAAGCACAATGAAACTTACATCAAGAAAGACATAGTGCACCTTCGAGAATCTAGTAAAAAAATTATGAGCAAAGTTAAAACTCACTGCAATCATCCGCTTTTTCTTTAATTTCCTTGCACCTCTCCAGGTTTAATCAATAGTGCAACACTCAATGACCTTCTGAATTGGATCTCTTGAATGCTCTGAATAAAACTTGGTTTCTCTCCTGCTAAAGATCCGAGTGCTGTTTCGAGAACCGCCCACAATACCCAGTTTTGAAATGTGATTGTCCTTGCATCATCCAGCGCACAAGTCATACCTCTACTCCATAACCATTGGCTCTGTTTGCATACAAGCTGGTTCAATATATAATACCACATTCTTTTTGAATAGGGACATTTAAGAAAAGGTGCATACAAGCTTCCATAAGTTGATTTCACGAGTGAATTAATTTTTATCTAAATACACGCAACTCCACCTGCTTAGCTTTGGTATTAAATCTTTGCCAGCAGGCCATTCATAGCACAAAAGGATGTCTAGGACTGTGTTTCTTTGGCCACACCATATTTGCCTATGTACTGTTGAAACTTTGCCTCTGAATGTCTATTGTATTTTCACAGAAAACCCCCCAGAATTCGAACTATATGGTAATGATAATTCAGTCTTGTAATTAGGTCCTCGCTGCAACTACCCACCACTGCTATAGTTTCAAGATCCCAGCGGGTACTCTTAGTCCAATTTCATCTTCCCTTTTTTATTTCCTCAACAACATTGGCTTCCGTGTCAGTTTAGTCCTCTTGACCCTAGTGCTCCATTTTTTAGCCAACTGACCCTACAGGTGCAATATGTCATACCGAAAGAAAGTGCTTCTCCCATCCCTTAGGTAATTAGGTTTTAACTTGACTTCATCCACCACTATCTCTCTAATCCACCTGAGTTTCTTCTGAAGCCATGAATCTCAATTCTTAGCTTCAATCCCTTATTGGTAGACATATGTATGTCGATTGTTACTTCATCTACCTGTGCTGATACTGAAAATGTTTTTCAGTGTTGTAGTCAAAGAGGATAAGAAACTTTTGACCGTGCTTTTTTCTGATGGCCGTGATGGGCGAACATTTACAGTGAAGGTATTGTCCCCAGCCAACTGTATCAGTTTCTCATCACATGCAAATAGGTACTTCCTTTGTATGCTGATGTTTCATAGTACAGGCAGAAACATTAGAGAATTTGTACGAGTGGAAGACTGCACTTGAGGAAGCTCTGGCTGATGCTCCCAGTGCTGCTCTGGATGCAGGGCAAAATGGAATCCTTAAGAATGATCAGACGAATGCAGCTGATGTTTCCTCAGAACAATGTGTGTTTCTGACTCTTATGCCTACCTGAGCAGTTTCTTATATAATTCATGATTCTCCATTCACATGACACATGGTTTCTGGACTTGTGTAATCTACATCAAGAAATTGCTAGAAAGTTGACCGACACCAAATCAAAGTTTGACTATGGAAACATGAGAATTTTTTTCCAAAGCTCTTGGGCCTATCTTCATGATTTAAGATTATAAGATGATAAAGAAAAAAAATGATTTTGGAAACATGTAAATTTGATGTTTTCTTCGCCCCTTTTTCTTTGACACCCTGAATGTTTTGTTTGTCTATGTCCATTTTTTTAAATGTTTCAGAGATATTTTGCACTGTTTTGAAGAATCCTTATATATTTTTTTTCTGGATACGTTACTAATCATGACAATTTTTCCTTGTCTTTTCTTTGGGCATTTTCAAAGTTGTAGTAAAACAGACGCAAATTTCCCTATTCTTCTGCCAAATGATAATAACTTGTCATTTAGTGCTTGGATCAGTAGTCTCCTGCTTTTGAAAAATAAGCACGTATGTACTGCCTCAGTGAAAATACTCTTAATCTGTTTCTTTTTTTTTTTCCTTGAAGTTTATGTATGTGTGTGCATTTTAATTAATAGTAAAAAATGTTGAACTTCATCACTGAGTTAAAACAATTATTGACATTTAAGTCTATGATGCTCAATAGTCATAATATTTATCTGCCGTTGTGGGAGATTTTTTGTTCATCAATGCTGGCGCCTGGTTGAACTGATATTTTTACGGAGTAGACTTTTTGTTCTCCTTGACTAATCTCTGCCTATTTTTTCTTTTCCCATCCATAGCGAAGGATGGACGTCCTGTGAATTCATTGGTCATTGGCCGACCTATATTACTTGCTTTGGAAGAAATAGATGGGAGTCCATCTTTTTTGGAGAAAGCCCTACGTTTTGTGGAGGAACATGGTGAGGACTACTCTGATATATGTGCTCAGAGATGTACATCTTTACATCCATACATATACATTCACATACGTATACAAACATGTGTATGCATCATATATGTACACACACATACACATACACACATGCGTATACATTAGTGCAATTCATATGTGTTGAAATATATATATATATATATATATATATATATATATATATATATATATATATATATATATATATTATATTTGCTGTGTTACCCGTATTGGTTTTTTATTTATAATCCTAGGATTACAGCTCTTTTACTATAGTTATTTCTTTCTGGTTGGGGACTTGTTAGCTATCTTAAATAGCCTCTGTTAGTTGGGGACTTGCCACCCTCTTTCTTATCCTGTTGTTCTAGGTGTTGTGATTCTTATATATGCCTCAGATTGCTGTGATGAAAATAATGAGAAATCTTTTCTCTTTTCACTTGTTCTTCTTCCTTTCTACAATATGTACACGAGTATACAATTGTATATGTACCTACACAGAGAAAAATGTGCAGTGTCTTTCTCTAGTAGGGTGATATTTAATTTTGTAAATGCCCATAGAAGCTGTTGTAACGTAGTCCATATCTGCTCGAAAATTGACATTCCTTAAGGACAGTCAGTAGTATTGTCCTGAAATATGTTATATGTCTGATATGTGCTCGGCATAGTTAAAGTTGTTGAACTTGGATAAGGTAGACTACAAGCTTGTGCCCAGTTCTACTCATTCAACATTTACTCTTTCAGGCATTAAAGTAGAAGGTATACTACGACAAGCTGCAGATGTTGAGGATGTTGAACGCCGGATACATGAATATGAGCGGGGTTTGTAAGCTCAGTCACACAGATTTTCTGATTTGATGTTTTAGTTTTTATTTGCTTTTTCAACAATTATTTCATGTCATATAACATATACTCCCTGTCGTTCATTTGTTGGAATTTTTTTTGTCACGTCTTGCAGTTTAGAGTTTCAAGGGATCATTTATTACTGTCTTCACTTTAAAACTTGTACCTTTTCAGAACCTGCGAATTCAATTTTAGATTTCCATGGTGGTTAAAAGGAAGGGGGGGGGGGGTATTATAGATTTTGTTTAAGTCATGGCTACTATAGTCATTTTCTCGGTATTATTAGGACTACTTAATGGCTTTTTTATTTATATTTTTGGAGGGGGAGGGGGAGGGGGAGATTCAGCAATGAATCTCATTCATATGAAGGACAAAGTACTTTTCAATAATTTGGATAGCCTGAAGTGCCTCATGTTCTAATCCACCCACCCTTCATCATTATATCAACATTCTGGAAACTAATACATTCTAAGAAAACATTCTTTAATCTATATTACAATTTGAGGTAATTAACCAATTTGTCTTCTCCACCTCTCCAAGACGCTACATACGGCCTCGTACCATTTAGGATCTCCAATGCCCTCTGGACTGAACCTTTACTCTGATGCATATGGTTATTCTGATTCCTTTCCTGCCTAATTCCATAAAAGGAAGCTGCCAAACCATACCCGTAATCTCTATTGAAACCTGCTTCTCGGATGATTGCCACTATCTCTTCTGCTTAAACATTACCTTGTTCACAATATAGAACCACAACCAATTAAAGTGAGTACATGTGAAGAAATATATTCATGAGATCCATTTGATGGTCACACAAACATCCATATGTTTTCATCAGCAATACCCCAATCCACTAATTTCTGCCAAAAAGCCAACCACAAGATTATATCATACCATGGGACATATTGTCTTAACCATGCAATCTTTTCCTAAGTAATCAATGGGAATGTTATCAATTATTATTATTAATATTATTATTATTTTATGCTTTTACTTTTGATAATTTAATTGACATGTGGATTGCACTTATGCTAGGGAAAAATGAATTTTCTCCAGCAGAAGATGCACATATTATAGCAGACTGTGTCAAGGTATCTTTTCCAGTTGGGATAGCCTTTATGGTTTATCAGTAAATGTATCTTTTTTAATTCATTGGTTTTCTACCTTATACAGTATGTTCTCCGAGAGTTACCATCGTCTCCGGTTCCTGCATCTTGCTGCAACGCTTTACTGGACGCATACAGTACGTAGCATCCTTTGAAGTGATCTAGTTTATTCTCTTCCTTTATTTTTTGAGTTCAGAGTCTTTTCTTGACATATATTTTGTAGCGCTTCATTTTGAAACTGAATCTTTTTTATCATGTCTTATGATTTATTACCCTAATTATATTATATGCATTAAATTGTTTGTAGATCTATAATTGCAACATATTTTGAGTTCACACAAATCCTCCTCCCCCCCCTCTCCTTCTTCCACGTCTCTCATGTGAATCATCAAGAGGAAAACTACTGCCTAAATGTTCAAGTACCCTTTGCATCTACACCTTTTTCTTCCTTCACATTTTTTTTTTATCAAATGTGAAGAATAATCTGGCCGTTTAATAGTAACCAATTTTTTCTGGCCTCGAATGAATGGATGTTTCATGTGGGATGACTTTTGCTGGCATGAATTTAGCTGCCATTCATACACTGCAGAGATGGCTAGTGTAAAGCCTTCCTGGAGAAAAGTCTTATGTAAAAGCAATTTATATACATATATATCGATTTTTTTATGTTATGACCATTAAAAACGATCCGTAAAAACAAGTAGTTTTAAATGGTTCAGATTTTAAAGTGTCTCATCATAGGTCCAATACTTATATTACTGTAGTCTGTAGCATATTTTAACTGGATTGCTAATCTGAAATCAGAGTGGATCTTCATTTTTCTCCTGTCAGTATAAGTCATTCTGAGCTGAAATCAGTACTCTGCTCCCTACTTATTCATCAAAACAGATATAACCTATATCTTTGTTTTTGGCCATTTTTTCTTTTTTGTGGTGTTATAATTCTGAGATTTATATTGAAGAGCGTTCTGACTTTTGCTTCATTAAAGAGTTTCATGCATTACGAATTCAATCACCTTATGTAATGAAGTTTGTGCAATTGATAGGAACCAAATGTAGCATGCGAGTCTCAGCAATGTGTACAGCTATATGTGAGACATTCCCAGAGCCGAATCGCCGGTTACTACAGCGGTACCTGATAGTACTGAAATCTGTTTCTTCATTGATTATTGTACAATATTTTGATGTGCCCAGGATTAATTTCAGTTTACATTAGTTAACGTTCCTGACATTTTGCGGGAAGACATTTCTCAATATATGTAATTGTTGGATTATTGTTCACTTCATAGACCACTTAAGTCAGCATTGATATTGAATTTTTTTCCACTTACTTTTGAAAGACCATGTTCACTCAAACTTATATATAGTAAATTGCTAGTTGTAAAGAAAAAAAATTGGATAGGTGATCTACTCTAAACTTGGACAATCTGGGATAAACTACTTCTCTCTTTTTTTTCTTTTTTCTTTCCCCTATAAGCTTTCTTCTCATGATCTACCTTATGGGCATAATAGAAAAGAGAAATTGAAAGATTACTTTATTATATTCAAACACAAGTTTACAAGTTTATACAGTAGAAAAAATTAGACCTATAACGGCTAGGAGCTTTTAGAGAAATTCTCATTTAGTAGGAGATATTCTAAATATGGTAGGACAGCAAAACAAATGCCTGCCTGATTGATCTCGTGATAAAAAGTCAAATGCCCTAAAGAAGGAAAGAAATAAAGGTTCTAAACAAGGAACGAAAAAGTTAATCTACAGCTGTAAATAACGCACTAGTACACCTGATTTTTAATATGCAAATAGCTTATTCTAGCAATATGCATATAGTCACTATCCCATGAAGTGGTTGTTCGATAGGCATAAACTCTCATTTTTATCTCTTAGGTAACTTTTAAGTGATGGTTTCTTTCCTCCTTGTCAAGTCCTTTGCTTTGTTTCACCGGATGAGAATGTATATGTCAATGTATCTTTGCATTTTAAAACTTGTTTTCTTGCATTTTGAATGCCAAGTTCAGTTTAATTTACTTCTCAGAATTCTTCTGATGATGCAATCTGTGGCCTCTCATAACACCGAAACTCGGATGAGCACTTCTGCTGTTGCAGCGTGCATGGCTCCTTTACTCCTCAGGCCCCTTCTTGCCGGTGATTGTGATCTCGGGCGTAACTTTGATATGGTTGGTGATGGTTCTGTCCAACTTCTGCAGGCAGCTGCTGCAGCAAACCTTGCTCAAGCAATCGTTATCACCTTACTTGATGAGTATGATAAAATTTTTGGGGTATGTCTGCATTATTCAATAAATATATTTTAACCCTTGATCATTCTATGTTGATCTTTTCAGTGTCAATTCTTTTCTTCCACAAGCTTACACCAGGCTTGTGTCACTTAGTTTTAGATTGTTTTGTGGTTCTTTTTTTTCCATTTTTTTCCGCGGGGTGGGGGAGTGTCCTCTCCAAAAGGTGGCTTTGATGATTTTTTTCTTTGTGCTGCAAAAACTGTGCCGCTTTGAAATAGATTAACAAGTCTATTGTTCAAGGCAATCATCCTGAAGATTTCTTAAACCAATTATATTGTAGGGGGGTTTAGTGAACTACTATGAGATAAAATCGAATACATTATAGAAGTGGCTGATTTGGAAAATTGGCTGAATATAGACTTATGTAATCTAAACTTAGAAATCGGCCTTTTGTATTTTCTGGTGATAAATTTTTTCACCTTTTTCATTCAACTTTTAACCTAGTACTAGTAGCCCTTGTAATTGTGTCCTATCCTGACTTTACTGCTCCTATAGAAGAGGAATGGGTATCCTGAATCAAGTTAATAGTAGTTTTCTGCCACTCCTGTGGTGTTTCACATCGTCTTCTTCCCAAAACCATCTTTTTGGAAGTATTATTCTACTTTCAAGTTTCATAAGATATATGGACCAGCTAGTAATAGGATGAGAAGGCAGATATTTTATATTGAGTTGATAACATCTATTTCCTTCAGTAATCTAGAGCCAACAATCCTGGAAGTGGTCGGGCCACATTAGAACCCATATCTCACTAACAGCCTGTGAGGTAATTATATTGGACATTTTTTTGGAATTTTGTAGTTTTCATTGAATTATTGATCATGAAAAGTGCTATTATTTCTCTTTTCTTCTCGTGCTAATTATCATTATCTAGTCTTCTTGATGTTCGTTGGTTTGAACTAGCCAACTTAACCTTGCAGGAAGGTTCAATGTCTGCTGATCTATACTCCGAATCAGAAGGTAGTGGAAGTGATAGTAAAGAATTTACAGAAGATGATGAAGACTATACAACAGAAGGCTCTGACGTAGACATAGATGATGAAGTTGATGATGCAACTAGCTGCGAATCAGATGAAACAAGAGATAGCGCTAGAGTTGAGTTCCTCCTATCTTTGCATGCGTTATGGCTACTATTATTTTTCAAATGTTAAGATGCTAATATTGCTGCCTTTATGTGTCCATGACACTTTATTTTGTTAATCTCTTTCCTTTTTTTTGTCCCTTAAACAATTGTCACCAGTCCCTCTTATTTTTCCTGCGCATGTCGTTATTTTGGTTTAGCTTTCAAGCAATCTTTCTTTATGGTGGATCTCGCAGATTAATTGATTTCTTATTCAGACGCCCTTATCCTTGCAAAGTTACATAGGATGCTTATATTACTGTTCAAAATGAAGTTGCAGGGATCTCAACAGTTAAATTCTGGCTACGAGCATCCTCATGGTGATGGTGCTGATTGCCCAATTCAAACATCATCAGAAAGTTCACGTCCAAAAGTTGGGCTTCATCAGGATTCCGGGAAAGGATGTGGGGATGTTTCTAACAGAAAGGATGAAAATATAGCCACCGGTGCCATTTTTGTACCCAGGGATGCTGAAACATCAACTTCCGCCAAGTCTGATACGTCAAAGGGGTCAGTTCCTGGTGATAGGCAAACAACAGTCTCGGGCCACTCTACTGTGAGTTCAAGGATTATCCGTCTTTTGTGATTATTTCGACATTTACACTTCTCTAAATCAGCTTTCATTCGTATATATAGTGATGTCTACAGAAGTTCCTAAGGTTAATTAATCTCTGAGAAATTATTTTTTTATTATAAAATGTTGTTCTCTTCTCATTAAATCTATTAAATTACTACTGTTATTCATCTTAGGGGGAGAAGAACCTTCCAGTGGAATCTATTGATCTTCGTCTTGAAGAAGAGTAAGTCATGCATTTTGAACAGTTACTGTAAAAGGCATCCATAATTATAAACAGTGAGATTTTAGTGCGTGCCTCTAGCACAGAATTTTGTGCCTTCGGGTTTGGACAGGATGTTCAGACTATATTACGAAGGAATTCTAACAGAGAGAACGGATCTTATTTCACAATTCCGGGAATGAAGAGTACTTTTCAATAAATAAGGGATGATTGCAGATTGCAACATCCATAAGTTACATATGAGAAAAAGAATCTCCACTAAATTTTTAAAGAAAAAACCTTGAGATCCGGTAAGATAATACTACATTGTTCCGATAGCTGAGAAATGTATATGAAAAAAGGACAGCCCGGGTGTATATAGAAGCATCCCGCCTTTGCTGGGTCCAAGATAGGGCCTGACCATTTAGGCTAGAAATATCAATATAATATAATCCCTGTAACTGCTAAATAGGTTAAGCATGAATTCCACATATTATGATCGCTGCAGGCCTAGTATTTGATCATTAAGAAATGTTTGTAAAGGAAATTGGTGTTGTTAGATTTATGTGTATTTGGTGTAAGTTTTTTTTTTTGTGTTTGATGAGCTGGTGTATATATAGCCGTTAGGTTCTACGGATTTTTTAAACGTGGGATTTCTTAGTTTAGGTAGGTATTTAGTAAGGTAATGTGGTAACCTTATTTAGCCTCTATTTGGTTTATTCAAACTCTGGAGCCGTTGGTGACCTCCTTTATACCTATTCAAACTCTACTTCCTTATGAGAATAATATATGAATAATTCTTTCACCTGTTCTCAAATTCTCACAATCAGGAGGCTATATCACTCATGCATTTGATGCAAACATGCTTAAGCCTGAGATTCGTAGGATTGACATTTTTGTAGGGTTAACATACTGATCTGCCACTTTTTTTCATCCTTATAATATATATAAAATAAATCCTTGGTTGTTTTTCTTGTCCGCTTTTCAAAAAACTGATCATAACAATGCACCACCTAGTCTTCTACCTTTCTGCAGAAATTATATTATTTGATCCTTTTGATACACTTGTGTATCCGGGCTGTCAACTATATAACATTTATCTCAGCTTTAGCCTTGCCGAGATCACTGGACTGATTGTGTAGGTTATTATACTACCTTGATTTTCTCTTGTTTAATAAACAGCTTGGCATATTCGTGTGTTTTTTTCTCTGAAAATGACTTCATTTTGAATATAGCTGCGTGATTACCCCAATTCCATTGATTGCATGAGGTTCGTTCTTAATTCAACATGCTTGCAAGCTTTCTTTTTTAAAATTTGATTAGGGAGGAGATACAGATGCTTGAGGCCACCAAAACTGACTTGCAAAATAAAATCGCACAGCAGGTAAATGTTCTTTTCCTTTTTTTTTTCAGCCCCGAGTATGCAATCTCTTTTTCATGGAATGATTTCATCTACTTTGTTTTCTTAAATAGTCTAAAGAGAATCTTCGTTTAAAAGATGAAGTAGAGAAGAGGAAGAACACTTTGCAGGAGAGGCGTCTAGCTCTTGAGAATGAAGTATGTGAAGAATATCTCTAATTTCCATTTTATGTCTCTCTTTGTTATTTTTTGTGAAATTTGCTCCTTCACTTGATTACGTTATAATTCTGATATTCACCTATAAAGTTTGCCTTTGTATATAGTCTTAAATAATACTTTATATCATATGGGTACTGAACTAGGGCGTTCTTTTGCCTTTTAAACATGTGCAACTTTGTCTTACTTTTTAACTAATTTCAAGTAAATAGTTATGCTTAATAAGATAACAGTGTCCCTTCTGGAAAAAAAAAAAAAAAGAAAAAAAATAGTTATACCAAAATGAGTCGAGTCAATGTTTTTGGTCTTTTTTTCCATCCATAATTTTAGGCAAAAAAATGTCCTGTCCTACTGAAGAATTATAGATTGGAGTTAAGGGTAACTGTAGATATTACAAAAGATAAAGATCCTGATAATGGCGGAAATATACTACCTTGATCATTATGGAAAAGTTAGAGGTTCTTTACAATTCAATCAGCTCATAGCTTCTCAGTGGGTGCAATGACATGGCAAAAGAGCCCATATATCTTTGCTAGCAACTTGAAAAATATAATGTAGAAATATCCAACCGTTGATAGTCATCACCGGTAATATTTGTGAATCAATATTAACAGCCTCAACAGCTCCATTTTTCAGGTCATTTAAAACAATTCTTGAGCCAAAACCGATATATGCTCGTGTTCTCATCTTTGTTTAGACGCGTGTTTCGGGTTAGGTTGTAGAGGCACCTGCCAGTTAAGGTCCTCCCACAGCTAAGTAGCTAGCATTGAAATTTACGATCTTTTTGCCTGTTTATTTCTGTACACATATGATGGGACAGCATACATAGCATGATGCTGCATGGAACAATGCATATATATTTACAGGCTAGGGGGCATTGGACAATTTATTTTCTCACTTGTCGATATGATTATCGTCTCATCTTTCCCCTGTTTGGTTTGCATCATAAGGCTTCTACTGCCAGGGCGGATCCTCCCATGTGAAATTAGCGCGACGTCCCTCCTCTAGTGACCCTGTTACGTTTTAAAATCAATTAGATAAATATTGCACCAATTTAACAGGAGGGGATCCCAAGTGTTGTAGTGCCATCATTGACGACTTTGCTTCATGGTCATTAAATAATGACGGAAGTTGTCAGTTAAAAAATTTCTAGCCTTGGCAAAGTTTATGCATTGTTGTTCTGCCTACACTTCTTATATATAGACCTGGCTAATTCAGGTTTGAGTGTGTTTTTTCTCAGGTAACAAGACTACAGGAGCAGTTGGAGAAGGAAAGAGAGCTAAGGACAACACTCGAGGCTGCACTTAAAACTTCCCATGGACATTTGGTTGTTTCATCCGCCATGGATAAGATGGTCATTATACTTGTTTAACTTAGACAAACGTTTTTCAGTATGCATTAGCTGAAAAACTCGTGCATGTGTAACAGGCGAAGGCCGATTCTGAGGAAATTGCTCAAGCAGAAGTTGATATTGCCAGTTTGAAACAGATAGCTGATGGTCTTGGCAGGCAACTTAATCAGCAGCGTGAACTGAACTCTAGATTTCAGGATGATGTCGTCGGTCAACAACACTCGCGTCCAAATGATAAATTTGAACGGTAATAACCTCATGCTTGTAGATATAGGATTGCAATAACCTATTGCCAATGGCTCTTAGACATTGATTAATGTTTTTTTCACATTTTTTTGATAAAACATCATGTGTTTTTTTCTCACTTGTGCACAGGAATGATGACCACAAACAAGTTGATACTCCATCTACTCTGAATGTTCATGAGAAGTTGGCGAGAAGTAAGGTGAGTCGTGAAAAACGTACGGCTGAAAACTCTACTGGGAAATTTTGAAGGTACAACCGTTGTACCAAGTGGATGGACATGATGTAATCATAATAGGGGTGTGTAGAGCTGAGTTGGATGCATCACATCCATCTTCTTGGTACAACCGTTGTACCATAAAATTTCTCAATTCTCCTGTCCTGCATAAGAGATTTATGCCTGACAAAAATTGTCGCTGCATGAACTAAAGCATGTGTGATTTACCTGTACAGAATGATAATTTTCCGGATAAGTCAAACATGGACAATGATAATAGGAAGCAAGAATCTTTCATGTTGACCAATGAAAATGCTCTGCAAAACCAGCAAACAGATCAATCACAAAATAAGAAATCTGATCGGCTTTCGCCAAGTACAAGTGTGCAGGAAGGGCTAGAAAGGCTTGTTTCAGTGAACACCAAAAGATCTTCAAGTAGTGAGGTATGTTTTGAAATATTTTGTAAAAGTTCACATTTGTTCATGTGTGGTTCAGTTTAAAATTCCTAAACGGGACATATTGTAAAACAAAAGACTAAAAATGGTTTTTTTTTAATTTTTTTATTCCGTTTGAAAATTGGGAGTTATTGAGTGGCAAATTTAATTGATCATGACAGGGGGCGGCTAATTCGATTTCTTCAGCACTGTCAAAGCTGTCACTGCGACTAAAGTTATTGAGAGAAGGACAGACACCAATAAAAAATGAGATCCAGCAGGAAGGTCTGGACATGAACCGGACTTCAGTTGAGAATCCTGGTGTGACGCTAGAAGCTGGCGGCGGCGGCCAGAATGAGGTTATTAAATCTCAAGTATGTGAGTGGAAGCCGCCAGAACCGAACCAAGGAGGCTCTAGCAGCAAAAAACAGTCGGTTTCAAGCATCGAAAATAACTCAGATAAAGCAACAAAGCCAGACCAGATCAGAGAAATGGCTAAAAGTAGTCCACCTACCACCGAGAAAGATGGAGCAACGACTAAAAGAACAGATTCAAGATGATGATGCATGATGGTTTGTACTTGAATCATAACCAACCATTAGCCCGAATTATTAATCAATTTATGAATTATTGTTGATCACCCTGAGACCTACTTATTGATGTAAAAGGACATGATGACTCATTGATCCGAGTGTTTTTTGAAGAGAAAGTTTTTAATAATGTAATTTTGTTTCTTTCTTATTCCCCAAGCATTTGTTTTGAGAGCACAAAATTGATCAATGAAAAATGCTCACTTCTAAAGTTTTGATATGGTATCAGACCCTAGTCTTTCATCTCTCTCGTATCTTCTATACATGAGACCGACTTAACCTCCTCCCAGCAATCTTCTGCAACTCGCACCAACAACAGCCCCGTAGTCTCCTCCCTCCACCTACCTTGTGTTCGATCGATCTTCCACCATCCAAATTACTGAACTCACGTCAGAATCGCTATCTCTTGGTTGACCTCAATACTGACTCGTTGGTAACCATGATTTCTTCCCGTTCACATATCTCCATTGAAGAAGTCTATTCCTTATTATTGACGATTGAAACGCATATACTATACAATCAGTTTCTTTAGGTGCCGCGCCGTACCCTTTTCCCTCCATGTCCATGCCACGGCCTAACTAAACACCTCCCAACCACCGTATTCATCCAGCAGCAGGGACTGTGGCAATTCATCTCCTCAATTGAAAAGAGGTGTGGCCCGGTCGTTGCCGTGGACGTGGGTTCGCCTCCTTTGGCCCTCTAGCTTGGTGCCACCTGCGTGAAAAGCAAGGCCACGCAGTCCATTTGGTTGAAGATTTGACACTACCTTTAATGCTCCGCGCCCCAGTCGTCCACCTCACGCATTCCATGCCACTCCTGATTCTTCTACCACTACTGATTGGATACACGATACGGGCGCTACTCATCACACGACCAACAATCCCTGCAATTTAACTCATACTCATGAACCCTATATCTCATCGAGTTTCATATACTCTTTCCACCTCTATCCGTACTTTCACTTTAAATAATGGTTTTGCTGCTCAATCCCTTCATACCAATTCGCTTCGATCTCATAATTTACTAAAGATAACAACATATATTTTGAACTTCACCATGACTATTTCTTTGTGAAGAATTACTCGGGCCGTATCCATCTTAAAGGTTTTGTCAAGGATGCTCTCTACAACATCTCCAAATCTTTCGACCATTTTCTTGTTCAAGCCATTACCTCCACTCGCTCTAACATCAATCAATGGTACTAGTGTCTTGGTCGTTGCTCTTATCCAACTCTTTGTCACGTCTTGCATCAGAATAATATTTCATCACCTAGTTCGGCCCCTACTTCTGACAGTGTTGCATGTCAGATGGCTAAAAGCCATCATTTATCTTTACCTATGTCATCATTCACGTCTTCTAGTCCTTTAGGTTTAATGTACTCTAACGTATGTGGGCCTTGTGTCGAATCTTCTATTTATGGATCATGTTATTATGTTGGTTTCCTTGATGATTATACTGAATATCTTTTGTTATACCCGTTGCATGTTAAATCCGATGATGAATATGTATTTAATAGTTTCAAACTTTTGTTGAAAGCCAATTTAACACCCACATAAAATATGTTCAAACTGATTGGGGCGGAGAATTTCATCGTTTAACTCATTTTTCAACGCCTTAGGTATACAACATCGTCTATCATGTCCACATACATGTGAGCAAATTGGTGCCATTGAGCGTCGTCTCCATCAAATTGTTGTAGTTGTCCTTTCTTTACTTGCTCAATCTAACCTCCCTCTCCCTTTATTGAGAAGATACATTTATCATCACACTTATCTTATTAATCGCTTACCCACCAAGATTCTCAACTACAAGCTCCCTTATGAATGCTTCATCATTGCCCGCATGACTGTGACTTTTTGCATGTGTTTGGATTTGCATGTTGGCCAAATCTTCACCCCTTAAAATGCTCACAAGATCGATTTTCAATCCAAAACATGCCTCTTTCTTGGTTATAGTCCAAGTCATCATGGTTACCAATGCCTCGGTCTTGGTAATGGCCGACTCTCGTCATGTCGTGTTTCATGAATCCTTCTTTTCATATACTTCCACCATGGCTCCACCTATTTCTTATACCACCACCTCCCACTTCCCCGACATCTTACTATTTTGCCTCATTCAAGTACCCCACAATTTGATTCAGCCAACACCATGATCCTCAACCGTCCTCTCCCTCCAATTCTACATCTCAATCTCCCTCATCGGCATCTCCTTCTTATGCACCTCCACCTTAACCTACAACCCCTCAACCTCAGCAAATGATCACTCGATCAAATACAAATGTTGGTCCACGAATCAAGCTTGAGAAGATTTCAGATGAGGAGGTGAATGAACTCTTCTAGATTTTTAAAACTCTTTTGAAAACAATGCATCGGATTAGATGAGTCTGTTGAACTCGTTCAAGTCTGAAATATCATATGCACGTAGCAAAATACAATATAAAAAGCCTTTGTCTTGTTTCAACGATTCATGTATAAGATTAGATAGAGCAAGTATAGCACAAACAAAAGCTCAAAGTAAAGTGCAGAAAGTAAAGAACACACAGAGCAATTTGTTATCGATCTTTGGAGTGATGTAATCTCCTACGTGACCTCTCCTCCCGTGACTCGGGAGGTATCACTATTGTATTCTACAATAATACAACAAAAAATAGTCCTTGTCACCCCGCAGATTCTTCACACTCTAAGTAGCCAATCTTTCACAGCCCTTAGTTGGTTCAATGGTCTACTTGGCAGTTCCTTCGAAGATCTCTTCTTAGGGTGCTAGTCACGTTGTTCTCGAGAATCATATTTCACCCCTGCATAGTAGAAACAAACCTGGGGACCATGGACCTACAACTGGTACTCCAATAAACCGAATAAAATAACTATTAGTGTAGTACTTTAAACTCAATCGGGTTGAACTGGATTCGACCGGGTCAGATCATACTACCACGTTATTATGTTTGTACATGTAATAAATGGCATGTATTGTTATTATATATTTGTTTATCCGATAAATCAATTTAATATTGTATATAATAATGTCCACAGAACTAAATCATGATAGATAAATCATAATATATAGTTATGATTGATGAGATATTGATGCACATTAAATTATTTAGTTTTTAAATATCTCTAGTCATACGTATTATTAAGTAGAACATTATTAATACGGTTAAAGTAGTACGTATATATCAAGTGTCTTCTATCTTGTGAAGATAGTGATAGATCTCATCATTCAAAACGGTTGACACTTAGAATTGTGTGTGGACATGTATTGTTGAATATGCATGTTAGATGATCCACTTACTATATAAATGTCACATGTCTGTAACGGTTGTGAAATTATCCTTAGACCGGGTTTATCATAATATTGCGGTGTGGATTGTCATGTTTTGACACTATTGAGGTTTCCTCATGAAGGGGCGATCATGCAGTAGTGTCATGATATGATATTGAAGCTTGCATATAATTTATGTCATTCTTCCGGAATTCGTGTTTCCTAATGGTATGAATGAATATCCGAAAGTCTGCTTATAAGGAATGTTTTATTCTCGAAAGTATTTGCAAAGCAGAAGTAAGTGTTACTTTGAGAGAATATAATGTTCAAATTATAAGATACAGTTGTTGATGTCTTGACACACAAGTAATGACTGTATGAATGTTAAATATGTGAAAGGATTCTAGTTACACGGTAATCGTTTCACATGAAATGTTGTAGTCGGTAGCACATGACTTTTCCGATAATTGGGGGTCATGACAAATTGCTAGATATCAATCACTTTTGTTAAGTATGAAATCATAATGTGTGTGTGTGTGTATATATATATATATATATATATATATATATATATATATATATATATATATATATTACTGCCAACATATTCGGAAGTCTATCGAGTCACACACAAATGAATGACGCTCTTGAAGTGTAATGAGATTATACGATAATCAAATAAGGATCAATTATTATGCTTACTGTTTCTCAAAAAAAATTTATTATGCTTACTAAAATACGTTGCAGTGAAATTTTTTGAGTTATTATTTATTATGAATAAATTAAAACTAGAAATTAATTAAAAGCATACTTTAGATAAAGGTTTATTTTAATTAATACCATGTTCCTTATTTTACTAGAAAAATGTTTTCTTATTTTCCTACTCCAAGTCAAAGAAGCAAAAATCCCATATCGGTTGGGAGAGGAAGAGGGTGCGGCACTTCTCCTTGTAGAAGGAAAGATTTGTCAAGCTTTTTAACACACTAATTCATTAGAATTAAAGAAAGCTTCATAGACCAAGAGTCTGGGAAGAAAAAAAAGTTGACAGGTGAACCACACTTTCTTAGTTGACCTACGAGGATTTTGGTGGTCGTTTGTGTGGATTACCTTTAGAGGCTGGACGCTTGGACGACTTAGTGCTCGAATCAACAATCGAAGATAACGCGATGATCAGCTGGATCAATTTGGTAAATATCTTTATCTTCTATTTTGTGTATTTTCATTGTTCTTCGGAATTGGTTGTCGGGTCAAAGAAAATCAATTTTGGAATGTTCGCTGCGCAATCCAATTGATACTTACAATAATTAACTTTTTAATTATTTTCATCCAAATATATTAATTTCGCAATTAAACCACCATAAATATGAACTGAATTCTAACAATTATTGAAATTACTTATTCTCAATATATATGAGTGTCCATTGATATTACATTTTATATAGATTAATCCTCCACAGACAATCGGTAGATGAGGTAGGATAAGTTAATTAAAACTTTTTCATTACATCTTATCATTATTTAACATTGACTTACTGGTGATCAGTTAGTTCATAATCCATATTGTAAACTCAGTGGATCAACCAATTTCTAAGATCAACAAATAAGAGGATCGTCTTTCTACCCCTTGCATGGATGAATATGTCCCATATATGTGACTTACATTCCTAAATACTAATTCCCGAATAGTGCCAACATTAAAGTGATCCGGACCATGTCACTTAGTGATCCTTAATGAACACATCAAAGCCTCCGGAAGCATGTAATCACTTTAGGATTAAAATTAATCCATATATGATCATCTTGAGATTTAATAAGATTTCTCAATTATGGAACTATATATATATATATATATATATATATATATATATATATATATATATATATATATATATATATATATATATATATATATATATATATATGAGAATTAGATTAAATTGGTCGTAGTGCTATATGATCAAATCATATATAAATGCCCACTTAGATGTCAAACATCAATGACCCGGATAAAGCGGTCACACTTGTAGTGATATGGACGTATTATTGGTGGCTTAATCAATAGACCTCATAATATGATTAAGTTGACCACAGACTAGCATGTTCTAAATGTATCACCATAAATTTAATACTCTCGTGTGTTACACACTAAGTATTATGGTTACATACGATACAACGTAGGGGTTTTTAGTAGGGATTTTTCCAGGTTTACCACTGCTTTTGTGGTATATTTGTGGATATACCACTCAAGGCAAAAAAAAACAATTTTGGTTCGCGATTTTCTCCCGTTTTTTTCACCTTTGTGCACGATCTTAAGGTACACCCTTCCCCTATTGGGTTCCCCCTTCCCAATTAGGGTTTAGTTTGGTTCCAAAAACACCTAAAACACGAAAATGAGAGTGGTATTTCGACAAGAGAGTGGTAGTTACACAAGTGGCCTTCCAAAATAGTGGTAGATCGGCAAAGCTCCCTTTTTAGGATTGTATATTTATATGAACAAAAATCAAATAATAATTTGATAAGTTAATTCTGTCAATTATTAGTACTAAAACCAATTGCAATATTGAATATTGTTCTTTTCGGGCACTACAACTACCAATTCTCTTACTTGCTTGTAAAGGGCAAAAACAATTGTTTTTAGTGCATACCACTATAAGGCCGCTATAATTGATCAAACTTGTATGCATATATGATAGCTAAAACTCAAGTCATCTACAACAGTCACTACAAGAAAAACACTAGTTTTTGAAGAAGAAAAGAAGTGTGACTAATATATACTTAGTTAGACTCATTTGCCACGTTACTGTGGCTAAAAGTAAGTATATAACACCAATATTTTCTTGTGTGTGGTAAAAACAAAACTACTGTAGCAGAAGAGCGTTTTTCTTTTAGTGAGGAAAGCTGAGCGTTAGTCTTTTAGCAGAGTTGTTATGCTTGTGTTTTGAGTTGATCAAGGCCCCTTGATTGCTGATTGGATAAGGTTCAGAGAGTTCTTAGAGTTGTAACACTCTTATAACAAACTGTAAGTGATTAAAATATAATAAATCCCACTGAATGGAGATTCAAATTAAATGTCACACTTGGTACATGATTAATTACAAATTTAGTATTTTAGACCAGTTTATTGGAACCTGTCTAAATCGGTGTTCAGTACTTATTGCATTTTTATTGCTTCAAATTGGATTGTCTATCTTATCTTGAAAATATTGAGTCCATATTTTAGCAATCAAAGTTCATTTGAACTCATCTGCACCATACTGCAACCAAAGCTTGTCTTGGACATCATTGAGCTTGTCTCAAATCATCTTGGACTTATCCTTGACTTATACGAGATCTAACAAGTCATATACATAACCTTTATTCGCGTATTTTATCCACTTGATCTTTGTTATAACTCTTATGAAAGGGATTAGAGCATTGCGCACCTTATCATACAAAAATAAACATTTAAAAGGGAAGACTTGGCCTAACAATTACTATATATTGACCCCCTCCGGTTGTGTTTACACCATATCAGATCCTACATAACATACTAGTTAGAGAACTAAACCTTGATCGATGTTTGTCTTTACAAAAGTCTAATTTTGCATTCTTAACCATACTTGCAAATAAACTTGATATCTCTAACAAACTATTGAGTTCTCACATGGATAGCGCAAGAAACAATTAGTTTCAAATTCGATTGAAAATGATGAAATTAATTTGACAATAATCGAATTCATTATTAGAAATAAAAAGTTAGCATTGATCAAAGAACGACATGGCAATTATGTTTCATGGGTTAGCCAAAATCAAGGCTATTTTGGTCACATAGACTTTGAATTTGTCATTAATGGCTTAACAATGGAGTGTGAAGAAAAAGGGAAATGGTACGTGCCCTACACAAATGTGTAGTGCACTTGCCACTACTTGCTTCAACCCCATTGATTAAAGTGATAAACTATTTATTGTATTGGGTCTCAATAAAATGTGTGGTGTTGATTGTGTTGTATAAGATATTGTGATGAAAATTGTAGTGGATGTATCACTACTCGAAGAAAAATCATAATTTCATAATTTCATATAAAATAAGGCATTTGCCCAGCGGTATTAGCTGCGGTTGTTAATCCGGAGATTCCGGGTTCGAGTCCCAGTGGAACCAGGTGTGCGTAATTAAACAATAAAAACCATATTCGAAGTAAAAACGTTGTGTCAGTAGAACATCGTAATTATTAAAGGGGGTTATATTGACACCACACATTACTTCCGGTTTATTATCCTTTTTACTTCCGGAACCACACATGTATTTTTTTTGTTGCTTCCGGCACCACACTATAAAAGTTAAAACCACCGACGTTACTCACGAGTTACACTTCTGTAATATAACGTCGGTGCCACTGACATTATTTTTGAAAAGTAAAATCAGTGACGCTATTTCTGAAAAAATAACACCAATACCAATGAGTTTATTTTCATGAAAAATAATCATGATATTAGAATTAATTTTTTAAGTTATTGGAGTGATGGTGGTGCAGATCCTGCCTGACGTAAAAACGTGATGTCAACAGAAACCCTCATATTATAATCAACAAACAAAGTGACGCAAAATATGGGCCAAGCCTACGTTCTCGGCCGTGCAAATCAACATTTTACTCCAGGCCCAGAACAAGGCCCATTCCTTGACGTCTGTGGCTCTACGATTTAACGCTAACTATTCCACCCGCCCATTCCTTTATAACTGATGCTCTTGTCTTTCTAAGTTCAGGCTGCTTCCTCTTCCTCCTACACGTCCGCGACCACCTCCACCACCTCCACAACCACCGCAAACCACCACCACTTTCATAAACTGCCTCGATAAATTTGAAGTTACTGTACTTTATCTGTCCCTATCAAAAAAAGTACAATTCAGATACACCCCTGGAGGCTGGAGTTCTAAATTAATTGTTTCTTCCTGAGCTGTAAGTTTCAGTTTGTACTCCATTTTTTTTACCTGTCGATGTCATTAGGTTTGATCATGCATGCACGAATTTTTAGATGTTTTTTGTTGTTGTCCTGAATTCTTTTGTTAACTAGTTTGGAACCGTCATTTAGGAATTAAATTGGTCGATCCTTTTTTTTTTAGTTTTCTTTTTCTTGTTGTCAGGATGAATATCAGTTCCTGAATTGATTATTTTAGTCTAAGATCTGTTGTATATGTTTTGGTTACAGGAATGTAGATTTTGTGTAATTGGACTTTCTTTCTTCCTTTCTTCTAAATAAATTCTGTTTTTGAACGATTTAAAGCAAGGATGTGCAAATTTGTATGAACCTTTGTGTCAACTTCTCTGATATGGTCATACTGCTGCAAATCATCTGTTCGGGTCCGGCCAGAGTTCTTGCTTATTCTGTTTCCTGGTATTTTGAGCATGCAAGATAGGGGAACGTTGGAAGTTAGAATTATCATTTATTGCCTCATCTTTTGTTTGGTGGACTTCTGCAAAATTACACGGTTTTATGAAAATATGGGATATGGTGATCAGCTTATAAGTTAGATTGTTTTGGAGATAAGTACAAATGTGACAGAGGACTTGTTGACATGGAAGTGTTGCCTATAAATTAGCGTATTCTTCTTAGTTGATTTTGTTGGATAGCCTTTGTTTGTTTTAATTGCGGATACTGCTGTATTACTTAGGGTAGCTTCACATCACTGTTTTATTAGATATCGAATATTGTTCATGTCTTTTTGCATCCCAAATAATTTGCTGTTAGAAATCTGCTTTTAGAAACCACGCTCAATTGGCTCATTTTAGATTGGCTAGCAGGTGATCTAATTGTGAAAATTAGGTCATATTTGATAATATAGAATTTCAATCATCTGGAAAACTTAATTAACAAGATGTATTTTTATCTTTCAACCTTAATCTTCATACATTCTGCATTATGCTACAAGGATATAGATGTCCTAAATGAAAGGGGATGAATAACGAAAAAAGAGAACTTGGCTGAAATCAGTCATTTTGAAAATTTATAACTGAATAACGAACACTAAAAAAACGTGTAGTGAACATAATGTGTAATTTAATCAGTTCCATAATTCTAGAAAAACAACTAAATTTTCAATTACTAATTATTTTTAGCTTTATAACCATTATGATTTCAGCATTTAAATCATTCAAATACTTAAGTCTTCAATTTCAAACTAAAACAAACTAAATTAAGTCTTCAATTTCAAACTAAAACAAACGTCTCCGTAGGTCATGGGTTTTCTGGTGATAGTAGAAACCAGTGTTTGGTGAGTTAGACTAAGAGGCCATGTTAGAGCAGGACAGGTATCCTGTCATTAGGCTGCTGGTTGTAGTACAGCACCCTAACAAGTAACAAAACTGTCTTCTCATTTTGCAGAACTCCTCACAATTGAGTTGGGGGGGGGGGGTGGAGTGGGGTGGGGTCTTCTTGTTGTTGGTGAGTAGCTTGATATGTTCCACAGTTGTAATTCTAGTTACTATTCTTGTATTCCTGTATTTACTAGTAACTTGTGTAGTATCCCTCCCATACATACAAAATCAGTATAAGGGTTTAACAAAACATCACATTGAGAACTAGAATCAAGATCCCTTCCAACTGTATGTGTTGTCTATGTCAATATTGTGTTTTGGTGTCATTAGGTTTCTCAAATTGGCCTTTGTAAAATTGTATTGATTCCCATTATGGTTCACCAGTTATGAGGACAATGTTGATGTTGTTCAATCTTTTCTATTTTCAGCAATAGATTGAACACCATCTGCTTTGTCTAGTGGGTAAGCTACATAATCCTTTATTCCTTTATGCTTTCTGTTTCGTTAATGATGATGAACTCAGCTGTTGGCCACTTGGCTTCTTATTCCACATTGAAGGGTGAAATAATCTAGTACCTCTTTTTCTAGATAAATTTTCTTTTGGTATGACTAGCTCAAATCTCAGGTGAAAATACATCCCAGCTCACTGTTTGCCCGAAACCATGTGCAGTTTGCAGTTTGCACTTTATTGCATTCTTTTTTCTCCTTCCAGTTTGTCTATTATGTAGTTTCCCAATTTAAGTCCCTCCATTGTCGCATAATTATTTTCATATTCTCACATATCTTGTTTCAATAAATTTGCTTATGAAACACTGTGCTTAATTCAAACATTTAGCAGCGCAATGTGATGCCGCATGCTTTCCAAAACCAAACATACGAAGTTTTATATTACTATGACCTAGATGTGCTCAATTCGCAGATTTTCTTAACCAAGTCAACCTTTCCTAACATATAGTTTTTGAAAATTTACTGGTAAAACGTGAGGTGCATATGTTGCAGCCTTTTGTTATAATAATATGGAACAATACAGGGCTATGATTCTCTCTCTTTCTTACTAACGCAAAATTTTCTTTTCTTCAAAACTTGTCTATAATACTTAACCCCCGTTACCCCCCTACACTCAAAACAAAGCTTAGTCTTTATCCGTAGTGAATGCGCTAATCAATGTCTGCTTTCCAACATCTATGTTTCCTATTGAACGATAATTCTTTTGCATTTTTTTCTGCCTTAATTAATCTCAATCCTAGGATCTGGACACGCTACTTCACACTTCTTATGGAGATGTAGCATGTTTCTTGTCATTTCTAAGTTCTCTGCAATTCACACATCTGAGTGACCATGACAACTGAAAGTGTAATTTTGACAATGATGAGAGGTGTGAATGAGCAAGAAATGGAAATTTCTGGGAGCCACATTTTATTCATAAAGAAGTTTTAATATTGTTTAAAACGTCAAACTATGCATGTCGGTGGCGGATCCGGATATTTTATTAAATTTTGTTTAGCTGGGTCTGTAATTTCTTTTCAAAGTAATTTTTTTTCCACGGGGTCCGAAATATTTTTCTATAGGTAAAACGTAGAGTTTTCTTATTTTTAGTGGGGTACGCGGACCCCAATCAGGGACATGTGCATCCGCTCATGATACACGTGACAATATCAAAGACTGATGATGACATTTTTCTTTATCTTATTTATTTTGTATTTTTGTGGGGCATAGTGATTGGTCGATGGAGCTATAACGAAATTGTTAATGTATTCTAAGCAATCTGGTCAAGAGGACGGCACTGTTGCAGGGCCAGTTCGTACAAGTGACAGGGTACGCAAGAGGCCAGATCTATATAGTCCTCAATGTAATACTTTCTACGAACGAAAAATGAACCCTCAAAGGAGAAGCAAATCAAGGACACTGCCTGGTGAAAAGCAAAAGCAGCACCGGGAAACTCAACATGCAGATGTATATATGCCTGTCCAATTTTTATTTATTTATTTAATTTTCTTTTTCTGGATACCTTAATCCTTATGAATGTCTTACTTTGGCTGATGTTGATATATGATTTGTTTCATTTTCTTGGCGATTTGAGTGAACTCAGGGAAAGTGAAGGACATATACATGTGACCCTTTCTGTCATTTTGATTTAGTTAGTTTCTTTTGGTATTGGTTCTGATTTTCATTTCCCTGTGAGAGAGTAATTTCATATATTTTTGTCTCAGCATAAAGCCCAGCTTACCCCATTGTAGCTGGCTTTAGGATTATTTGGACTATGTGATAGACTATCCATATGCTTTCTTGTTCAAATTTAAAACATGTACATGCAAGATTATCTCCTCTCTCTCTCTCTCTCTCTCTCTCTCTCTCTCTCTCTCTCTCTCTCTCTCTCTCTCTCCTTTTTTAATAATTATTATTTTAATTTGTAAAAAGAACTACAACTGCTATTTGAGATTTTGGAGGATATTTGTTTAAGATTTGAAGGAAAGGGTCTAAAGGACTTGCACCAATCCCCGAAATCTTAGACAAAAAAACCGTCATTGTTAAATACGGGTACTTTTCTTCCTTTAAAATTCTGCTTATCTGTAGCTGAATATTAATATGATGCATGCAGATGAGCATTAAAATCATTCAATGATTTTCTAAAATGTCTCTTTTTATTATATCACACTCATGTAATTGCATTGAGATTTTGAGTTTATTTATTATACTCCAAAACGGTACTTGTGCACGTCTAATTACTGTCAGTGTTGCCATTTTTCTATCAGGCTGATGGGAACAATCTTCGCCGTTCCACCAGAACGAGAAAGATGCCGACGAATCTAGGATTCTACACAAATAGATTCTACACAAATAGCTCTGGCACGGAGGACAATGACATGATGGTTAGATTTTTTGATACCCAGTATGCAGTTTTGTAAAAAGCTAATTCCTGATTTTGCTTACATGTAAGAAGAGAGGGGGAGGGGAGGGGGGGGGGTAGAAAAATCTATCATATTGCTTTGTTGTCCAGATTTTCTTTTCCAGACTAAATTACTAAGTAATTTTGTCTACCTTTTTGTTGTTGTGAAAACATTTGGTAACTTTGTCTACTCCCTGGGCAGAATGTTGCCTAAATTTGAATATTTAAACACCTCAATTGAAAATTCTAGTCCCCATTTTTCCAAGTATCGGAAGATAATGTATGTTCACGATGATTTGTGTTCAAGCAGAAGAATTCAGTCTCAATTATGATTGGGTCTTATAAATTATCAAAGCACTAACCCAAGAAACATAAAGATTATAATGATGTTAAACTGAGCCTATTCTTCGTGCTTCTGCACCCTCCCCTGCTCACACTATCCCTTTCCCTAGCGTCTCTCTCTCTCTCCTTATATTTTGTTTGCTTTTCCTCTGAAGTTTCATTACAACCAGCCCGTTTTTCCCACCAATCCTCTTTGTTTGATGCACCTTCTTCTCCATTCCTTGCCTCACAAGTTCTGCGTTCTCCTCGCTACTACGACAACCAGATTTATGTCCAGTCTTTCCTTCATAAGGTTTATAGAGGCGTAAACTTTTTGGGTCAATGATTGAGCTTAAATCTGTAACTTCTCTCCTCTCATTCCCTGTTCCCTCTTTCCTCCCGGCTATATTGCTCCATCTGAGTTCGTGTCCTCTCCACAGTTTAAAACCATTTTGTCAGTACGATGAATGTCGGTACATATGTACATAGGCTTCTTGTGGTTGATGGTATATAGGATGGTTAAACTATAAGAAACTTTCACAAATCCCTGTCTATGGCTTTAAAAAGGGTTTCCCAATTTCAGAACTCGGTCCAGCTCTGTGGTGCTGTATGTGTATGGGAATCGTACAGTCGAATTTGTGGAGTGCAAGACTGGAATTTTGAACTGGGCATTCAGTTAAATCACAACCTGAAGGCCTTGATATTGCAAGGGTTAAATGAGGCAGAAGTTGTAGCTGCTAGGAAATTTACTTTTGACGCAGTTCATGATTTTGGCTAGAACTTACCTGTACAATTCTTGGTATATGCTTAGCAAATTGCAAGCTTGATCAATTTGGGATCAGCAATTATAAGTGCTAGGTTTCTTATTTGCAAGTTTTTTCTTGTCCCTTTATTTCGCATAGGAGGTGTGACGATCATTAGCCAGCAAAGGTATTGTTGTCCCCGTATTCCAAGTAGGAGAGATGATAGTAATGTCATTTCATTTATTCGATTTAGTTGAACATCTGTGAAGCTGTAGAATCCATGGTGTTACTCTACTTTCATATCCTGTAACCGAATTTTTCTGATACAGTGAAATACTTTTGCAGGATTGTAATCTCCAGTTGCATTCTAGACAGGCCACTAGAAATCATGTAGAAAACATCAGCGGAAGCCATGATGAATTTTTGCCTCGTCGTGAAGGGCTGCGTCCTCGACATGGACAACTGTCTCACTATAACACAAGAGTTGCGCGAGGGCAGCTGCATTCCGAGTCTGATGATGATCAAGGGACTTCTGCAGAGAGGATTGGCCAGAATGAGGAGGAAAATGGGAATGATGTCGAATACAATGAAGGTGATGATTGTGAGGGTGAAGAGGATGCTGGTGGTGATGGTGATGGGGAGGATGATGGTGAAGATGAAGGAGAAGATGATGGTGATGATGAAGAGGTTGAAGCACAGGAAGTTAGAAGGCAGTATGATCTTCGTAATCGTGCAGATGTTCGTAAGATTTCTATTGAAGAAGGTAAAAAAAGAACAAGATCTCCCCGGCGTGTGCTTCACCAAGGGATGGGAACTAAGGTCAACAGCGATGTGAGAAGAGGTGGATCACGAATTTACAAAAGACGTCGCTTAACACGAGCAGAAGACTCTGACGACTCCCTTCTTGTGGATGAGCTGGATCAAGGTCCTCCAATTCCTTCGTTGAGAGGTGGTAGCAGGCCTGGACCACCTTGGCTTTTGGGAGGCCCGGACATTCATGGAACAACGGCTTGGGGATTGAATATTGCTGCATCAGGTTGGGGTCATCAAAGTGATTCCCTTGCTAGTTTTTCTTCTGGCATTCAGACTGCTGGTCCTAGCTCTAAGGGTGGGGCTGATATTCAACCCCTTCAAGTAGACGACAGTGTGAGTTTTGATGACATAGGTGGGCTGTCTGAATATATTGATGCTTTGAAAGAAATGGTGTTTTTCCCTTTACTTTATCCAGATTTTTTTGCAAGTTATAACATAACTCCTCCGAGGGGTGTCTTGTTATGTGGCCCTCCTGGCACTGGAAAAACGCTTATTGCAAGAGCTCTAGCCTCTGCTGCTTCTAAAGCTGGACAGAAAGTCAGCTTTTACATGCGAAAAGGTGCGGATGTGCTTAGCAAATGGGTTGGTGAGGCTGAGAGGCAACTGAAACTTTTATTTGAGGAAGCTCAAAAAAATCAACCTTCCATCATTTTCTTTGATGAAATAGATGGTCTTGCTCCTGTTAGGTCTAGCAAACAGGAACAGATTCATAATTCTATTGTGTCGACATTGCTGGCATTGATGGATGGGCTTGATTCTAGGGGGCAAGTAGTTCTAATTGGAGCAACGAATAGAGTTGATGCTATTGATGGAGCATTGCGTCGTCCTGGAAGGTTTGATCGTGAGTTTAACTTTCCGTTACCTGGTGTTGAGGCACGTGCTGAGATTTTAGACATTCATACCCGAAAATGGAAGCAACCGCCATCAAATGAGCTAAAGCTGGAACTTGCAGCTAGCTGTGTAGGATACTGTGGAGCTGACTTAAAAGCCTTATGCACTGAAGCTGCCATTCGCGCTTTTCGGGAAAAGTATCCTCAAGTTTATACTTCTGATGACAAATTTCTTATTGATGTTGATTCTGTTAAGGTGGAGAGGTCACATTTCATTGAAGCGATGTCAACAATTACTCCTGCTGCCCATAGAGGTTCTGTTGTACATTCTCGACCACTTTCCTTCGTAATTGCACCATGTCTACAGACACAGCTTCGGAAGGCCATGGATATTGTCTCAGATATTTTTCCTGTTGCAACTTCATTAGAATCGACCAAGCTTTCTATGCTCTCACATGGCTCCTTAATGCCCCTCGTGTACAGACCTCGCTTTCTATTATGCGGTGGTGAAGGTGTTGGGCTGGTATTTATCTTTGAATAATTTTTATTTTTCCTTTTTCATTTGCCATCTGGCATTATGAGAAACCAGGACTAAGGATTACTTACTGGTTTAGTTCTGCAGGACCATGTAGGGCCAGCAATTTTGCACAATCTAGAGAAATTTCCGGTTCATTCACTTGGGCTTCCTTCTCTTCTTTCTGATCCTGGCGCCAAAACACCAGAGGAGGCACTTGTTCACATATTTGGCGAAGCAAGGAGAACAACACCCTCTATACTGTATCTACCACAGTTCCATCTTTGGTGGGAGAATGTGGGTACATTTTACGATATTTAGCTGCCTTTTGTTCTTTCTGACTCCAACCAAATAAATTTTCTTGTCAAATCCATCGATTTTAAACCTAGCTTATATACTCGGTCAATGTTTCTTTGTCCAGGCCCATGAACAATTGAAAGCTGTTTTACTAACACTTTTGGAAGAATTGCCCTCTGGTTTGCCAATATTGTTGTTGGGAACATCTTCAGTCAAACCAGATGATTTACCTGATAATGCTTTTGCAGTGTTTTCCTTGCGCAACATGTAAGGATTTGGAAAACCTTAATACTTCACCTCTATTTCTCTCTCATTCACACTCACACAAACTTGGTTATGTGGTTTTTATGGTTACTATTTATCTATATTAGTTGTTCTTGCTGGCAGTCATACTTGAATTTAAGTGAAAAGTATTTTTTTTTCAAGTGAAAAGTATTTGTCTTGCTGCTTTTGTAGATGAAGTTTTTCTCAGGTGTAACACCTGGTTGGCTTGTATGTGGCATTCTACTATGAGCTGTAACTTTGACCACCATTATGAAGAATTCTTCCACACTGTGTAATTTGTGGTCTGCTGCTAGTTGTTGGTTTGGGTTGTCAGCAAGATGAGACTTGCTGCTGTTTTTGATTCAATTTGATGACTTTGTTCTTAGAGTCAACCGAATCTTCTGCAGTTCTACAAATTATTTTCAGTGCTTTTTTTTTTTGGTAAAATAATCTTTCATTTTTGCTTTTTTCCTCTGGAATTTTCTTGCTAAAGCATGCCATTACAATGGTATCTTTTTTTCCTTTGACTCAGTTTCTATATAGGCCCGCCATCACCTGAAGATAGGTACGAGTTCTTTGACCGCCTGATAGAGGCTGCTTTGTCGATCGATGCCGAGGATGTGATGAGGACATCAAATCGAATAAAGTCTCTTCCTGAACTCCCAAAGGCACCGAAGGTGGCTTATGCACCTAAGGTCTCTGAGATAAAGGCCAAAGCTGAAAGTCAGGGGCATGCTCTTCGGCGGATGCGTATGTGTCTTCGGGACGTTTGTAACAGGTAGACAAACTTGCATTGATCTGTTCTTAATCAAGAATTATGTAGATCTGTTTTGTGGCCTATGATTTTCTATTTGTAAAACCAGAGGCATTACTGAGAGAAAAGATATCTCTATATCCTCAATGCGATAGATAGACAAGGCAGTGAGACAGTACTAACTCATTTAGGAAAAGGTGAAGACCACTTTACTTGAAAGTCCTATTCCTGGAATTCAGAGGATAAGGTTAGTCGTTGGGAATCAATCATTTTAAGAACTTTACCAGTTTAGATTTAGGAGGACAGCACAAATGATGTGAATAGGCCTCAAATAGTACATACCTTTTGTCTAAGTTGGAGAGAAAAGCAGCACACTGATAAGGTGAAAATGAGGCCAAAGAAAAGATCAGACCCAAAGTCATTATTTTTCTTGCTCACTCATGCTAATTGTACTTTTGGTCTGACAGTCAGCATGCTCGTAGAATCTATTCAAAGTGGTTGAGATGACATAGTCTGGCGTGGATGAGTCTTTTTGTTATGTCATTCATAAATGGTGCCTGTTGGTGTGGAGATTCAATCTTTCCTATTCTAACATTCCCTGGGCAGTGGGATCTGTACAATATTTTTTCCTTTTTTTGTTTGCTTTTTTTTTTTTTTGTCATCAAGAAGATATTTTTGGATGCCAAAATGAACAACAAAGATTTACCCAAACACTGAAGTGAGGCCATATTAGCTTCTAGAGAAAGTTCTCAAATCAAAGAAACAATTCAGTGCAATATTCCAACTGCGTCAACATTTAGCCCCCTCCAGTAAAAAACAAATGGTCATCTCATTAAAACATGTTGACCCATGTAACCAGTGTAAGACATCCTCCTAGAAATGAACACGTTGCTGCAATAACAATTGCCTACATAAAACCGTATGGATTTAGAGAAAGAGCATTCAAAGAACAAATGCCATGCGTTTCTTCCCCATGCAAACACAAGATGCATGTATTAGAATTCAGCATAACACCATCTGACCAAACGATCCATAGTGCTCAATCTTTGCCTATAAGCAATCCAATCAGCAAAAGTATAGCTAGGAATCCTCATCTAGTTCTTATACCATAGAGATTTCCACCAATCCACCTCGTGTCTATGTGTGAAGAGCTGATTTAAAGGAAAAATTGCTTATCCGTGGAAGGAATCCAAGGGGCATCATCGTTTAAGTGTCTTTTGGTAAGCAAACTGTGTGGTGTCTGAGAAATCAGCTGCTGTAGCTCTCGTCCTCTTCTATTTGATGTCCAATTCCAATCTTCAGGTTCAATAAATTTTGACACCTTTAAATTAGAGTCAATCCCTAACTTTCTTTTTACTGACTGGGAACATTTCTTCCACAACTGGCCATTTGGATGACACCTATCCTACAAGAAAAAAGTTAATGCTCCATTACACACACATTCACAGTGGACCTGTTGAGGACTCCAAGCTATCCGAATTTGTGCTGCAGAATGCCCCGTATTATTCAGAATATAATCCCAATGTGGACATATAATTTCTCGTAATCCTATCCACATATTCATTCGTCGCCTTAACCTTTACCATACCCATAATATCTATCTTATTTCTATGTATACAACATATAGCTTCATAATATTTGTTGGGGATTAATTAATCCCTGCACATTCCAACAACATGGCTTCATGAGTTCTTTGGGAGGTGACCTGGCATTACTCCTCACTCTCCCTTGGGACTTTCCTTGCGAACTCTTAATAGGTGACGGTTGAGTAGCACCTACTGCCTTTACCAGATATAAGTGGAGTTGCATAATTGTTAGCGCTCTTCAATTGGAAAGCTTTATTATGTACTCCCTCCTTCCCTAAATATAAGTCATTATTGACTTTTCACTAAGTTTAAGAAAGTAGTTAAAAGTCATCAATTTATGACTATAATGCCTAATAAACCCTTTAACCATTATTAATGCAATACTTGTAAAGTGGTTGGATGGATATAAATTAGGGGTAAGATGGAGATAAATGTAGTAAATGCTCTCTTGGTATTGTAAAATGACTTGTATTAATGGACTAAACAAAAATGCTAGAATGGCTTGTATTTAGGGACGGAGGGAGTACTCGCATGATCTGTTCCTCAGACTGAAGTACGGCAAAAGTATTACTAGAGGAATCCGCACATGATGGATGTTGCCTAGGTTCATACACTACCAAAGTAGATTCTGGAATAATTTCCTCATGTTTTTCACCCTCCTCAATCACTGGATTCTTACCAACAAACGATTCAGCATTTATACTAGGCAAATCTTCGCCTTCTTCTGCCTCCTCTGATATGTTCATCACCATTTCATTAGGATTCTTACATTCCTTCTAGTCATGTGTAGGATTAGGTATGGTTTCCTTAGGCTTCTTATCGCAACACCCATCAGAATGACTAAACACAGAACGAGGTAGCCACTCATATTCTATCTTCTGATGCACCAATTGGCCAAACTCATTCCAGTTTGGTCTCACATGGCATCTCCGTACCAGCCATAATTTCAAATTTTCAACTGAAACTCTTGCAAATGCTAACCGTTACTGATCAGAAGTTCTCTTGTCAGAATACAAAGGATTGCCAACCACACTGAGTAACTTACTCTGGATATCAATAGTATTACAGGCGCAGCCTTGGAAGCCTAACCCACACAGGGACTTTTGTTATATTTTTCACCAAGGTTATGTTTGGAGACCATGGCAATAAGAATAACATTTTGCTACCAATATGAATCGGAGATTGTTCCGGTACTTCCTTCTTTGTCATCTCTGACTGAAACTGCATCAGAAAAGGGGCTATGTTCCGCCTTATGAACCTCTGGTAAACCTAAGTTTTCCCATCTAGTCTTCACAAATTTCTTTATTTCTGGAAAGGGTAAATTAGCCCCAAGAACAAAACCAATAACTGCACCATTCCATTTTGCAGTTGAATGATCAATTTCCATTGGCAAAATGACTCTCCCTGGGTTGGGGATGCATTTCCATAACATCTGCCCACCTGGGGAGCAGATTTTGACGTGTTATCATCTGAAGTAAACCATACACCGTGTGAATCCATCACAAGCACCATAGAACAATTACCTCAGAAAATGAAGTACTTGAATTCCGACAAGGGTAGCTGGAAAACACCGCATGCCCCCCTCGTTACCGACCAACCTATTGCTTTACACGACCTTCACGCGCCTCCACTCACCGCCAATCAGGAATTAGAAAGTTGTAACCGTCAGGAAAAGATAGAAGATAGTAACTGCTAAGAAAAGTTAGTAATTGCCAATCCCCTAGGATAATTTTTTTCGCCTCTTTGAGCCGATTATTTCTCAAATCTTGAGTTTTTACCCTCTGTTTGATCAATTGCAAAACTTATTTAGGACGCTTGCATTAGGTTGCTAATGATGAGAGATAAGAGCTTTAATGTGAATATAGGATATTTTCCTGAACATTTACAGATCTGACAAAGAAAACTTTTGGGTTTTTAGTATTTTTGTGTTCACCTTCTATGATGTGTTCAATTCTGTTATCTTTAAGCCTGATCAGCTGCTATGTTTCCCATTGTCCAGAGCTGGAAATTTATCATTTCAGCTGTGGTTTCAGGAGTATCTTTTATGCATCTAATTCCTCACACTGTGTATATTTATTCTTGGTTCAGGATTCTTTATGATAAGCGTTTCAGTGCATTTCATTATCCTGTAGTGGACGAGGATGCGCCAAATTATCATGCTGTTATTCAGAACCCGATGGACATGGCTACTTTGCTGCAACGAGTGGACAGTGGTTGCTACCCTACATGCAAGGCATTCTTGGAGGATCTTGAACTTATTGTGATGAATGCCAAGGTAGGAAAATAGCTATGCGTCTAAGATGGAACTTGCCTATGCATGTGTATTTTGGTATTTCATCAGGATTCGTTTGTATTACTAGTTCATCCTAACTAGTTAGTTCATTTGAAGTTGGAGTGCTGTTTACTGTTTACAAACTTGCCGTAGGAACGTCAAGGAGAAAACAAATCATGGCATTCATTTTGACGTTTTAACGATCCTTTGTAGAAGCATGGTACAATTGTTGGGCACACTGTCAAAATACGTGCTGTTTCAGTTTCTCTTTTGTAGTCTAAATACTGTAAATTCTAGAGTTTGGATGATCTGCTTGTGCTTTCCTGCTGCTTGTGCTTTCCTGCTGCTTGGATGTTGTAGACATTTGTGATTACATATATGAGTCATATGACATGAAAGCCCAAACCATGTAGACAGTGAAGGTTCAACATCCCACATTATGTTGTTTACTATTTAGAACAATAGTAGGAGGGAACTTTGACTCAGCGGGAAAATGTTGTCATTGCGTGACAGGAGGTCATAGGTTTCAGCCATGGAAACTACCTCTTATAGAATAGGCCTATATGGCGTGGTCTAAATGGCAAAAGTTAGGCCTAAACTGTACTCTGGAAACAACATACAATAGGCCTAAATTACATGGCTCTTAATGCTTGCAGGAATCAAGCTGCTCGTTTATTGTATATAGCAACACTAGTCTATGTTAATCTAAGTAAAGAATGATATTGGATTAATTCTCTTGTTTAATTTTGCGCCCACTATATTATATATATATATATATATGCATTGAAGTTGCCAGGAAGTAATCTGCATTTGTGGTTTGGAATACATAACTATATTGTTTTTCAGTTAATAAATTTAGTAGGGACTAATGACTAATGTTCTGATCAGTGACCAATTCTCCGTGGCATCAGTTTCAAGTTTCTGTTTATGTATCTATCGATTCATTTGTCTTTCCAGTTTAGTCAGGAAAAGCAGGTATAGGAAAATAATCTCAAGTCAATGAATGGTGGATGTGGCTATTTTTAGCAATTGAAATCGGTTCAATGGCATATATAGGCAAAGTTTAATATAGGCTAAAGATTCAATACATACTCTCTCATTGACTTGTATTTGATACATGGCTTTATTTTTTTTTTTTTTTCTTTCTACAGAATTATAATGGGGATGATTACAATGGAGCGAGGATAGTAAGCAGAGCATATGAACTTCGGGATGCAGTATGTTCCTATTCTTCAAAGTTTCTGCTTAATTTGAGGATTTTAGCCTATTCTTCAAAGTTTCTGTTAAAGGATGGGTCATTTTCAGGTGCATGGGATGCTATCTCAGATGGATCCTGCCCTAGTTTCTTTCTGCGAGAAGATCGTTGAAGAAGGAGGTCCTGTCTCTGTACCTGAAGAGTTTGAGGGCTTAGCTTTTCCACAAACTCCAGTTGTTCAGACTACTACTTTAACACGGTCTAGTGCTCGTCTACGTAATGTCCAGTTAGAAGTTAATCTAGATCAGACCTATGAAGTTTTGAAGAGATCCAAAAAGAATGTTGAAGCTACCGAATTAGGTATGTTAACATTTCCTCGTAAGCTCATTTATTGGGCCATTTCAGTCTGTTGTTTTCTTGAATTTATTTCGTTTTATGATCTTAGGAATTTGTTAGCGGCTATTATTCCGCAAGGCTTATGTGATGCATTTCGGTAGGCAGTATCTTGCACCCCATGGCTTTACCTTCGAGGTGTTTTCAGACTTTGTTTAGTTGATTCATTTTAAGTTAAATGGAAGACTATATAGAGGAGTGGGCACATTGAGTGTAGCATATGTGGTCAACATGCTACTCCCTGTGCCCTTAAACACCGTTGATGTATGAAGATGATCAGCCTAAAAATTCAACAATGTTGAGGGAAAAACCACTTGAGCATGTTTACAACATCCTCTTTGGGATGTCCCATGAAGGAAACTAGGATGACTATCAGGGGACAGAGAGAGTAGTATCTTTCTTCTGATCGGATTTTCGACATCAGTACATCTGCCTTTGTATGGAGTAGTATCTTTCTATTTTTCAAGAGGTTTTGTTTTCCTTGGTAGTTCTGCCTACCTATTTTGCCTTTTTTGAAATTTTTTGGAGAACTTTCTGCTTATTTGCGCAAAACAATTGTTCGGTTTGTCTTTAAAGACCAAGTGATTTCTTTCTCCAACTCTCTTACCCTCTCCCCTCTCTTTATGTGTATTTATTTTATAAAATTTATCGCACAATGTGCGATGTAATGTTTTGGGAAGGCAGTGTACCGTTAAGAACAGATTGGTTGTTATACTAAAGTTTCAGAGAACTTGGAAGTTCATTCTACTGTTTGTTAACCCCCCCTTCTGCTACAAATGTCAGGTTCAACAACAGACGACGCTTCACAGTCTCAAGCACCGGCAGTTCCGAAATCATGTGAAGGATGCAATGCTGAATGTTTACATCACCAACAGCAGGGCAATTTGCAGGTTGATTGCAGTCAGACTGGGAGTTCTGTTATCACCGTGGTGAGCTCATCCCAAGATGTCATCATGTCAGATGGAGACATATCTGATAAAGTTGAGACCATCAAGCAACAACTGCTAGAGCACACAAAAACGTATGGCATTCCCCAACTTGAAAGATTGTACACACGTGTTATGAAGGGCGTCTTTGAAACTAAAAACGCATTAAAAGGTGAAAATGCGAGGTCTTCAATTTTGAGCTTCTTGTTGAAGTTTGCTGACAATGAAGCAAACTTTCAGTGCAACACCATTTTGTAGTTGAAAATAGTTCTTTTCTCCTATACGCTATCAGTCTTGCCCTTTTCAACAAGTGATGATAGCCTTAATGTTTTAGGAAGTTTTTTCAATCTCCCTCCCTGTTGATGCATACAAGTAGAAAAAGAAAAATGAATAGTTTGTAACCTACTGTATGCTACCTTTCAATATTTCAATACAAAAAATGAAACGCTGATTTCATCGTGTGTGCTCTATGTATTGCGCTTATTATTTGGCGGGTGGTATTGCCATATCAATAAATGGTAATGCCAGAGCAAAAACTATATAATCCAAAAATGTTATGAAGTGAAAATGCCCTGGCATTACCGATAAGAGCTTTGGAAATACCATTAGCTTATTTTATTCTTTCAAGTTGTATTGTTCTATTGTATTGAGTGTCTTACACCAGTTTCCTTGTGCATTTAGAAATTGTTTGGGTGTTATGTAAGTTGGAAAATGTAGTGTCAAAAAGGGATTCATAGACTCATTTCCTTGTGCATTCATGCATTTCTTTGAACAGAAACAAAAGAGACTTATTTCAGGTGAGTGCACTTTTCTTCTCTTCCTTAACATACAATATTCTGCTTTTGACTTTCATTGATAACAGATTAAGTGCTCGATTTCGGCTGCAGCTAAGCAGGAAACAATTACATCAAAGACAGGTACAAAACGAAAAGGGCAAAGCAAAGTAGACGGGAGCAGCTTATTAATTGCAGAGTTCTCGGGTGATGCTCAAGCGTGAATTTGCGGTATCAAACAGAATCCTGAGGTTCTGCTGCTGCAAATTGGCGATGACATTCAAGTTGGAGTCCACATTACTTGGTGCTGCCGCCATAGCTAAACAAGCCAATTGTTGTCCACTACTGTGTATCAAGGTATTCTCCATTGGTAACACCAAGTCCAATCCAGTAAAATGGAATGCAATTGCTGGTGCTATGTCTACATTTGTAGCTGGAAAGCATGTATCAAATGCGCCCAATGAGGTAAATGGCCCTTTCACTTGTTTTCTGAACTCATCCCTCATTGCATTGTAAACCGGTTGAACGAACCGGGTGATAACCGTACCTGAGTCGATGACTGTGCCGGCCCCGTTATTCGCATCGAAGGTGAGGAACTCTGGAGATATAGGAACCCGAACCCGGCCCACGCTTATGCTTGTGAGGTTCACGTAGTATAAGGATGGACGGTGTGGGTTCTTAAGAAGTGGGGTGGTTTTGTTGACCTTGGGTTGACCGACTGGTCCGAGTCTAAGGGAGCCGGAAAAGTAATAGGATTTGAAGCTGGGCAAACAGTAGGAAAACAAACCGGAATAAATTTGACTGGTTTGCGAGAGCAACGACATGGATCCCCGGCCTAGCCCTAACAGTCCTTGGGTCGGAATGGACCCACCAGATACCGCGGTCGTGCATCCGAAGGGAAAATCCGGGATCACATCACCTAATGTTAAAGAATCACGCGACAGTATAGCCGAGAAGGACGAATCTCCACCGTATGTTCGGTTGAAGGAGCATGTTTCTGAGCCGGTGGCGGGGCAAGAGAGGCCGCTAACTTGAGAGCATTCGGGTACGGAGCAGTCCATTGACCCGTAAGTAGTGGATGTGTTTGGAGAAAAAGTAGTAGAGGAACAGCCAGTGCAGCCACTGCATGGAACCCATGCAACATCATTACTAGTATCCAAAACCATGAACATGAGCTGACCCGGGGTACCGATTTTAGCCCGGACCAAATAGTTACCGACGTTTAGTACTTGCTGACCTGGTGCAATGGGGGCAAAGGAGCCCTTTTGGACAACCAAGCTAGACAAGTAACCGACTCTTTTCGGGTCGTTTGTTGTTGCCATGTTCATTACAACATTGTCCCATGAAGAAGAAGAAGAAGAAGAAGGCGGTTTTGGAGCGAAGAAAGGTGAGCATTTACCGTAAATGTGAACAATGGAGATGTCTGATGTGGAGGAGGAAGGACAAGGATCAAAAGCAGCTTTGGTTGTTGAAAAAATAAGAGTGAATAACAAAATTGCAGAAAGGATTGACTGATCCATTTTCATTGGAATTAGTCAAAAGTGTTTGTAAAGAGGATGGATGATAAGGATAAAGAAGGATGGATGGTGATTGAAAGAGCCTAGTGAAAATGGTATTGTGGGAATAAGGTATATATATATATATATATATATATATATATATAAGCAAAACCGATGTATAGTTAATTATACAGCCACAATAACTTTCATTCATTTAAAAACGGGAAGTGATACATCTACTCCCTCAAAGCTACACAAAAAAAATTACAGAAAAGAATTATCTACCGTTGATTTGAATATTTAATTTTTTATTTTTTATTTTTAATACAAGGAGTATTGGTTGGATGACTTTCTGTAACTTTTTTTTTTAATGTAAATCTATCATTTCCCTTTAAAAACAAACGATGTTTGTAGCATCTTTACTAAATTATACGTGCGTTTATGTACAATACCAAGTATATACAGAACACAAATAAAAAATCCACCGGGGACGGTCGCCACCGGTTTCAGCCTTTTTATACGGCATGAAAATCGAGTTGGCCTTTGCAACGGTCATACTTACTGCTGTGGCGATGGCCCTAGACTCCTGTAATTACTTATATGCCCTTATTTTTTTTTTTTTTACAGTTTTGTTTATTGCACTCCGCTCATACATATGTTTCTTTACATAAGAGATTGGATCAAGCTTAGTAATAAATGACATTTGTATATATATATCTTGATTAAGAACCATGGTTCTACCATTATTTACGTCTCTAATATAATTAAAAATTAGTCCATAAGCACCAAGGAGCAATTTTTGAATTATTCCCCCTTTAATTTAATTTATTATCCGTCATGAATTATAGGTACCACAAGTGTGAATTATATTATAAAATGACAAAGGTGTAGGATCCTCTCTCCCCGTGATCGGGGATAAGAAGCTTGAAAGAAGAACACAAGATTGTAAAAATTCTGTATAAATCCAAAAGAGTGCCTTTGTCTTTATGCATCCTTTTTTTTTTAATATTTTTATTTAAGGTAAGAATCCAAATTTTTATTGCCTTGTCGGTGAACATTAAATTAAGAATAAGAATGTTCCCTCCGGTTTTTCTAGTGTCATTTTTTACAATTTGTTTTGTTTTTATTTATCTGTCATTTTACAATTTCAATACAATATCTTTTTTCCCCACATTTACCCTTCAATTTAATTATAATATATAAACCAAGTATTTACATCTCTAATAATAAATAACATTTCCCCAAAGATAAAAACCCTAAAAGTCAATTTGCAGTACTTATATCCATGCATATACACATTTATTAGGTGTGCTTATATTTAAAAAAATCAAAGGACAATTTAGTCATTTTATATTTATTTTAGATATATTAATATATTTTTAATTTGTGTGATTGTTATCTCTGCGAGAGTATAAAGAAACGGAGCAAGTAATATTCAAGCAGAATATATATCAATAAACAATGTTGATTCCAACCTTGAAAGCCGTTCAATCATTCCATGGTCGAGCTGGAGAGTATTTGCTCTATTCAACCATAAACTTATTAACAATCATCATTTTAATCATTGCCGATTTTGTGTTATATATCCGTCTCAGAAAAAATTGTCTATATTTGAATAAAGTTTTGTCTCATAAAAAGTGTTCATTTAAAAAACAAATACATCTTTTGATGTAATTTTTCTAAAAATACTCCTAGCCACAGATTTAGGTGGGTTCTATTGACACCAGGGCCGTCCCGGCGTAATTTTAGGCCCTAGGCCAAAAATAATTCGGACCTTCGTACTTTTACACTACGAAAAAAAATCAAATATATAAATAAACTAAATACATTATGAATTTTTTTAATTGAGAATGAAAAATAAATTTTTTATTATATCGGGGGTAGGATGCGAATCGAAGTCTAGTTCTCATTAGGAAGTGCAATTGTTGATACCACTAGGATAGATTCGATTTTGAACAAAAAGAAATCATATAAATATTACAAGTGAAACTTTGGGGAAAAAAAATATTTGTCCTTATAATTGTGAGAAAAAAAAAATCATTTTGCCTCAATCTTCCCTACATATTCAATACTTGGGGATCGTTGGAGTGTATGAATGTTTTAATTTGGGGCGAAATGAAAAATACGTATGTGAATAATATTGAAGTAGAATTCAGGGCCAATGAGAAATATATTTGAGTGAAGATTGTTTTTCTTTAATTAAATAGCATTCGGTCATAAATTTTGACCGACACTTTTGCTTTAAGTAAGCTATAGTAATATGTTTCACTCTACAACTATTTATCTTGCCATACATTTTATCACAATTGATTAAAGTAGATTAAGATCAATCAATAAGTCATTTGCAATGATAAATTTTAAAAAAAATGTGTGTTGTATGTTGTGATCCAAAATATAATGACAACCTTTTACGATAAGTAAAAACTGAGATACGTTATGCACTAATAACTATATAAATCGGGCAGGGCCGGGCCTCGTATGTTTTGGGCTTAAGACCAATCCCCGAATTAAATCTTTTAGTTGAAGTTGTTTTTTTTTAAACATACTTATTGCGGTTTTAACATCCATGAATACAAAATTTAATTTATTGATAGCCTCAAAACATGCCTACAAAGTAGTCTTTGTAATTTTTATAATTTTCCAAACAAACAAAAAAAAAAAACTTGTTTGTATATCTATTTTTTTTGGGCCAAATATTTTTTTTTTTTATTGGGACCTTCATCAATTGGAGTAAAAAAAAAGGGTCTTTATCAAAACAAAAAAAAATTATATTAGGTTGGATCGGATTGAATTTACACGATTTTTTTTCTATTAGCGAAACATGTACTGTTGGGCCCTCCCGGCACCGTTGGGCTTAAGACCGCGGTCTCTCTGGCATCACTATAGTGCCGGCCCTGAAATCGGGGGCCCTAAAAATTTTCGGGGGAGGCCCTAGGCCATGGTCTTGTAGGCCTCCCCCAAGGGACGGCTCTGATTGACACCACCAAATTACTCTTGGCACCACGAATACTATTGGCACCCTATAAGTTACTCTTGGCACCACAATGAATATATTTATTATTTATGTATTCCAAACACCACCAAAAAAATGAAAAACTTACTTCTCATACCACAAATCTTATAAAATACAATTCAGTCCTTTGATAATTAAAATAAAACATTATAATCCCCCAACTTTTTTTTTACACAAATCATCATCAAGTTCTACAAAATCATCTTCATCTTCGTCATCATCATCATCAAAAAATCATCTTCATCTTCCTCATAAAAAAAATCATCTTCATCTTCATCATCAAAAAATCATTTCATCTTCATCTTTTTCAACCTTGTTCTTCATCATCTTCATCTTCTTCAACCTTCCTTTTCATCATCAAAATCCTTCTTTTCATTATCAAAATTCTTCTTCACTTTTTCATCTTGGATTTTCATAAGATTACATGAAACGCCATTAATAATGGGAAAAATGAAATTTTTTTGAGTTTTCCGACCGGCTCCTGTATTTTCCGGCGGCAACCCACCAAACGTCGGAAGTACTGACGTTCGTGTACAATAGAAACGTCAGATCCCGTGACATTCTGGACAACCAAAACTGATATGTTTCGTTTCCACAACGACTACGACCCTGACGTTGTAATTACAAACAAATGTCAGATACGGTGACGTGTTAGACAGCAGAACTGAATACCCTTTGTTTCAAGCACGTCAACCAAGTTGACTTTTTGAATTAAACCAAACGTCAATCATGGTGACGTTAAGCACTCGAGGACTAAATGAGTTTCTGTTTAACACATGGCACCCATTTGGACGTTGGTTTTGCAAACAAGCGTCATGTATGTTGACATTTGCGTTTGACTTCAGCGTTCTTGTATAGGCCTGTTGGAAAGGTGTCCTAAACCCAACCGGGGTTGGACCGGATCCGACCGGGTCGGGTCATTTACAGTCTATTTAGTTCGTGTAATAACATTATTATGATTAGTAAAAGCACTTATGTTATTATATATGTTTATCTTCATATTATTTGTTGTATATATATGGTAACGTCCCTAGTGTCAAACTGTGATAGAGAAACCATGTTAAAAGTGATATAAGGAAATATAGTAGCGCCTTTACTAACACCAATTGGTTTTAGTACAACGGTAAGCGCTTGATCCTAATATGGTATCAGAGCGGGAGGTCATGGGATCAATCCTTGCTACCAACATTGTTTCCCCAATTATATTGTGCAAGTGTTGGGCCTCTTTGTTGGCCTTGTGTGCCCTTTATATGCCTTTGTGTGCAATGTTGGCCCGGGCTTGTTATAGGCCCACACTTGAGGGGGCGTGTTAAAAGTGATATAAGGAAATATAGTAGCACCTTTACTAACACCAATTGGTTTTAGTACAACGGTAAGCGCTTGATCCTAATAAACCATGATAGTGATTATGGTTGATGAGATCTCTAATCACTCTAACAAGTTTGGTACTTAAATGTCTTTAGTCTTATGTACTGTCAAATGGGACATTGATAGTATAACCAGATTAGCACATATTGGATGTCTTCTATCTTATAGAAGGTAGGGATAGATCTCGTCTATCAAAGTGTAGAGACATTTGGACTGTACGTGGACGTGTATTAGATAATGCGTACGTTAGACTGACCCACTTACATTAAGTGTCAGACTATGTGGCGGTTGTGTAATTATCCTTTAGACCGGAGTCTTCATGGCATCACGGTGTGGATTGTCATACTTTGACACTATTGAGATTTCCCCTAGCCACGGGGCGATCATACGGTAGTGATTGGGTGTGATATTGAAGCACGCGGAGTATACATGATTGGTCGTCCGGGAATCGCGTATCCTATGATTGGGATCGAATATCCGAAATGGCCTTCTTATAAGGAATGTCTAGCTCTCGAGAATCTTTGCAAAGTGGGAGTAAATGTGTTATTCCGAGAGAGCATGATATCCAGATTATAAGATACGATTGTTAATGTATTAACACTCAAGATATGATCGTATGGATATTATTACAGCGATAGGAATGTAAGTTACACGGTAACTGCTTCACATGAAAGGTAGTAGTCATTGCTTTTGACTCTTCCGATGATTGGGGGTCACGGTGTGTTGCTAGACGCTATCACGTGATCGTTAGGCATGGAGGGTATTTTCATAACTTGCACTTTGTGTCTACGGCCAACATATTCGGAAGCCTATCGGGTCACACACATATGAACTTCGAGTCGGATTAAAATGTGGTTATAGTTGATAACCAAATAAGGAAAATTTATCTCTCGACTATAAAGGTTATAGTGATAAATTAATATGGTGGTATTTATTTATTATGAATAAATAAAATACAAGATATTAATTATATATAAATTATATTAATTACATATTATTCGGGAAGTCAATTTATTGACTATAGGGGCGCCACAATTGATGTGTATAAGATACACTTGGATTGTGCATTTTAATTAATAAGATTACCATAACATTAATATAAGATATTAATTGATTTTGGAAAAATAGATTTATGGTAATAAGATAAATATAATCAATATAAGATATTGGCAATATTTAGGTTTTTTTTATTTTTTATTTTTTATTTTTACTCAGAAAAGGAAATATTTAGGTTTTATTTAATATGAGATATTATAATAAAAGAGATAAATCAACCTAAGAGATTTTCCTTATTTTATTGGGAAAAAGTTTTCTTCTCCTCCACTCCATATGGGGCACCACTTTTGACTATAAATAAGAGGTGGGTGTCAAGCTCTTTTGTACATCACAATTGCAAGAGCTAATAGTTCTTGTGTAAAATAGAGAGCTCCCATTAGAGAGTTTGAGAGAGAGGAAAAAGGCCGGTCTAGCAACCGGAGTTTTCCAATAGCAATCCAAGGAGGATTCCGGCGAGGAGTTCGTGTGGATTAGCGATAGAGGCCGGACACGTGGACGGCTTGCGCACTGTACTACTCTCCGTTGACGGTCAAAGCGACGATCTTATAGATCATCCAAGGTATAACCGTCAAACTACTTAACGTATTTATTGCATTAAACGAAGAACGATCTAGAAAAGGAAATCAAATTTTACTGCGTTAAAATAGTGATTTCCTAACATGGCCTTGTTATATAAACGTCAGATATAGTGACGTTCCGGATCCCAGTATTGAAAATATTTGTGTTGGTGTTTTTTCATTATCCAAACATGGTACAAATAATCATGCAAACAAAATACAACGGTTCAAAACGATAAATACAACGTAATTCAAACAACGCCATTCAAACGGTTTAAAATGATCCAAACGTTAATAATCCAAATGTTAATAATTCAACATCCTTAAATAAATGTTCTTCAATGTTTAGTAATCACCACATTAAACACGGCGTGATTTTCTCTAGGTTGATCAACGACTTCAAAGCTGCATTCATCTCCAATATTTAGGTCATTGTCCTTAATGAAATCATTCAACCCGCTTCAACGAACTTGTTGATAGTTTGCGACAGAAGCTACATTTCTAGCTGGCCATGATTCCTCTGTGGCACTTTGCAGTTCCACGGTCTTGTTTTGCAACATGTCGTTTGTTCTAGCAAATGGCATTGGAATATTCTACAATTCACAAACAAATTTAAATACTGTTAGAAAGTGAAATGAGGGAAAAAGATAAAACAAGAAAACAACTAAAAAGATTTTAACATATCTCACCACATAACCATGTGAAAATGCCCAGTTTTCCAGTGTCGTCTGAAAATGGGGATTTTGGTTACCTGTACCTGCAGCATCATCTGCATCCTCTTCTTCGCTCTCAGACTCAGAAAAAGTCTTTTCACAGGAAGTGTGATCCAGCACAATAGTGTCGAAAGTGAAACCCCCCTGTGTTCAAACACTATGAACTCATTCTCATTCAAGTCATGAGCGGCCACATACTCCTCCCAACCTTCCCCAAAGAAACAAAGAAGTCCATTGTCTGCGGCTCCAACCCTCACTTCCTATGTCCCTAATCGGCTTTTTAGAACAGCCCTATCTAGGTTCCTTAGCGTGTCGTTCAATTTGTTAACGTATGTTGGAGGTAGTGTCTAGGAAAAAAAACATATCACGTTTGTTCAATCATAATATAAGTGATAAAAATGTAAGTAAATTAATAATGACATACCAAACTTGTTGCGAAACCGCCAACAAGAACTTTAAAGAAACGATCAATATCCATTTGCTTCACTGTAGATTAAAAATGAATGAGTAATCAGAATTTGAATTCGAATCAGTACACATGCCAATCCAAAACAAGACATCATATATACTCAAGCCAAACATAACCAATGACAGGACTAGTATCTTAATCCATACTACATACCTGAAGTTCTTCTACGATCAACAAGTGTTGTTTTAATACCTGAAGTTCTTTTAATTGTTCGTCGATAGACTCCCAGTTTTCAAAGTGAGGGGGACATCGGTCCTTTTTACGTAGATAATGGCTAGCCTGATTCAGTCCATTAAGAAATGGATATCTTTGGCATATCAACTTATGTGAGATATTAACATCATTGGTCATTTCTTAATGGAACTCATTCAGGTAAGCCAGTCTATAAAAACAGCAAAGAGATCCCAAAGGTTTGCAAGATATCCCAATCTGTTAAAGCAACAGATTACGGCTTATATTATCAGGTCCAAACGACATACATAATGGGCAAAACACACTTACATTACAAAAATTAGATTTTTAAGACCCTTATCATGAGTAAAAATATAACTAGATTAGTTATACTTTTCATTTTAACTCAATTTACATGGCCAAAATTCATAGTTGGAAAGTTATTTACAATGTGAAGAAGTACACTAAATCATAGTTGGGAGTACACTAATTCATTAGTGGACAACTGTTTACAAACTCAAGAACCACACTATTTCAAAGTTACATTAAAACAATAACGTCATCAGTCTTGACGTTAAAATGTACGAATCACGTCAGAATTACTGACGTTCCAAGAAACGTCAACCTTGTTGACGTTATGCGGCAATATTAACGTCATTTATTGTGACGAAGAAACTGGCAACCCCAGTGGATGTCTATGATTGAAACGTCAACCGATCTAACGTTGTATGTGCACCAAAACATCAAAACATGCGACGTTTCAAACACCCGATCACCTTCTCCAACCCTCCGATCGGAAAACGGCCGGATCATAGAAAAATAGTCAAACATTGCAATGAAACAAAAATTCTACCCAAAGCCTTCGCTTTCTAGGACTAATACAATTAAAACCTAAATTACTCCATTAAACCATTATAACCTTCAAACATTCGGAAAAAATTACTCCATTAAACTAGATACTTACATGATTTGGCTTCACTTGTGGTTTCCGGCGAGATTTCTCTAAGAATATATGTTGCAAATGAATGAAAAATAAAGTGAGTAATGTAGATAAAGAGGTTTTTTTGGGTGATGAAGTTGTAGGGGTTTAAAGGATTTTTAAAAAATGAGGGACTGAAGAGTTTATTATTTAAAACAATAGGGTCTAAAGTGTATAGTTTTAAAAAGTTATTCAATGGATTATTTCAAGTGGTGCTATTAGTGATTATGTGGTGTAGATGAGTAAATGAAAAATAATAAGAAAAAGGGGGCCAAGAGTAATTTGGTGGTGGCAATAGAACCCACCTAGATTTATTGTTGTATGTTCATTTCATATTCCAAAACTAGGATTAATTATAATATAAGGGGTATATATGTCCACTACTACTAAAACACAACACATTAATTAATTGAGTTTGTTAATCTGCGAAAATAGTAAAATGTGCACCATTTTTATGGGACGGATATAGTAGTATGAGATTCAATTCATTAAGTGACTTAGTAGTTAAGAGCACTTGCGGTCAAATATTTAAATGATGATAAATCTGTATTTTATGAATCCAAAACCCTTCAACCCTACATAAAATGCACTTGCATCAGAATCTAAATTAAGATAGAGCATTAGCATCAAAGTCCCTATCCAACTTTACATCAACTAAATTCAGAGTACTCTACATTAGCATCCCTATCTCTATCCAGACTATCCGCACACTATTAAAATATTTATTCATTATCTATAATAATTTTTTCAAAATTAATTTTGTGTGAAAGAAAAAAATAAAATGAATAATAAATATGTATGGTGGGCTACAGTACCACCATACATTTGGGGTGACACCATTCATAGTCCCTTGTAGGGAAAGGATGAGGAGGCTGATGTAGAGTATTTTTTGTTATATCCCTACATCTATCCATATTGTGGAGATAAAAGATGATGTAGGGAGTTTGATGCTAATGTTGTACATCATAGTACCTTATATCTACCCAAGGAATTTACAGATGTTTTTGCTGTTTCCGGTTTGGATTAAATTCAAGAATGTGTTTGTTAAATTTTGGTCTATAGATTTCGTATCCCATACACAATACATAGTTACAATATATATAATCAAGCTCAGGGCTTTCATGCCTAGTCACATTTACCAATCTACCCTTACTAGTAACATAATACATAAACACTAAATAATATCGTAATACCCCCCTCAAGTTGGAGAGTGAAGATCCCGAACACCCAATTGGTAAAATCAAGCGCTTACCGTTGTATTAAAACCAATTGGTGCCAGTAAAGGCGCTACTATATTTCTTTAGGCATTTTAAGAGTATGGACAATCTGTCCCAAGACTCCCAACACCTCCCTCAAGTGTTAGCAATCTGTCCAAAATTTGCAAAATTTTTCATTCAAGAGTGTGGGCAATCTGTCCCAACACCCCCCTCAAGTGTGGGCAGTCTGTCCCAACACTTGCACAATATTTTTTTTTTATAAATATTGTTCCAACCAGGGTTCAATCATTTGACATCTTGCTCTGATACCATGTTAAATTTCGGTCAATAGATTTCGTATCCCATACACAATACATTGTTACAATATATATAGTCAAGCTCAGGGCTTTCATGCCTAGTCACATTTACCAACTACCCTTACTAGTCACATAATACATAAACACTAAATAATATCGTAATAGTGTTCTATAAAAGAAAAGAGTAGTGATACACCCACTACTCATTTTACCACAATATTTTACACAACACAATCAATATCATTTATTTTATTAGGACCCACCACAACATTTCACTGCTCATTTTAATCAATGGGATCTACACATTACCGGAAAGAGAGGAATGTACGAAATTGGAAAGTTCTTGAGAAAGAAGAACACGTGAACCCCAACGGTAGAAACAAATGATAGACAGCTGAGTATTTTGTCTTCGGTCGGTCACGGGCAACCATTATCATATGCAAACACTTCCCATTCCATGCAGTGCAGCCATATATATAAAATTTTATATACAGATTTAAGAGAATGAATAATTGCTTTGGTCTTTACGTGAACGAATTTAGAGTAGAGTAGTGATACATCCACTATATATATCTATTACACTTTTCACGACACATTCTTCTCACCATTAAATATGATAAGCTCACATCAATTAATTAGTCCTACTCGTTAATCAATATTTTGATTATATGTTTGGATGTGGATATATATTTTCCTTTATAGAGTACCTTTAATTTGTGGCATTTTGCTTCTTTGAGATAGCCCAATTTGCTATTGAGCCAACTTTCACCAGCTGTATTTGAAAACTACGTGAGTCTTCTCAAAAAAAAAAAAAAAAAAAAAAAAAAAAAAAAACTACGTGAGAACCCTTTTTATTGAACAAAGATTAAAAAAAATAAAAATTGGGAGATATTTTACTAGGGAGTTGTTATTTCCACCAAACAGATTTTACCCTACCCACACAGAATCAATTTTTAGAAAACACTGTTTTGGAGTTAAAAACCGACGTTCGAGTGTCGATTCTCAAGATACATATATAGAAAGTCAGTTTGTGACTCCATAACCGACTTTTCAAAAATCGATTCTAGTGTGTAAATGAAATGATTCTGTGTCATTCTCATTGATCTGTACAGTCTAATATACAATGTGGAGTCGTAATTACATGCTTCTATTATGGTAATTAAATATATTCCAAATGAATATAAAATATACATAATAACTACAAGATATTTGCATAATAAATACAAGATATTGGCATATATTCCAACACACCCCCGCAGTCGAAGCAGGAGGTTCGCGGGGAAGTCCTTTAGTAAAGATGTCGGCTATTTGGTAGCGAGAGGGTACATGAAGAACACGAACATGGCCACGATCCACCTTTTCCCAAACAAAATGACTGTCCATTTCAATGTATTTGGTGCGTTGATGTTGGACGGGATTACCGGAGAGATAGATTGCACTTACATTATCGCAATAAACAAGTGTTGCCTAAGGATCGGACAGTGAAGCTCTAACAGAAGGTTCCAGAGCCAGCAAGACTCGACAATCACATTGGCGACGCCTCGGTACTCGGCCTTAGCACTAGAGCGAGATAAGGTGTTTTACAATATAAGTGCTGAAGAGGATGCAAAGTGCAAGACAGCTGAGGAACTCAGCAGACCACATGAAGGCTCAGCAGCCTGTTGAGTTGATCAGTGCAAGAAGTGGTTATTTTGTTAAATGCCGTTGTAACCGTTTGTAACTTACTTATAACTGATTAATGAGATGTATGAAGCTATAAATACTCCATGATCGGTAGCATTGCAACTTAACTTGTTGATTATTTTTTGAATAATAGACTTCCGCCTTTTCTTTACGTTTTCGTTTGATCTTTACAAACTTCAACTTGGTATCGGAGCAGAAACTTGAGAGTTTCTGATGTTTTTCTATGTTCCTCTGAATCCTGAAGAATCTTGAGATAGTTCTTCATCTTTTCTGTTCTTTCCAATTTCTTAAGAGTAAACTGCGATTATTTTCTGTGTTTTTTTTTATCATTTCTTGATCGTTTTTCATTTTGTTATTGTACATGAATAGTTCCTGGAGTTCTTGATATCCATGGAAGCTAAAAAGCAAGAATTGAGCCCCTTCAATCCATTCTATGTGCATTCTAATGAGAATCCGTCTTTGGCACTCGTTCAACCATTGATGAATGGCAAAAATTATAATCCATGGTAGATTTCCATGGAGATGGTGCTGATTACCAAGAACAAGATTGGCTTCGTAGACGGCACAATCAAGAGGCCAGAAACAAAATCAACAGATTTTCATGCATGGAGACAGTGTGATACAATGGTGAGGCCTTGGATTTTGAATTCTGTTGAGAACACCATTGCACAAAGTTTGATGTATTTCAGGAGTGCACATGCAGTCTGGAAAACTTTTGCTGCTAGGTTTTCCAATGTAGATGCATTGAGAATTTGACTCTCAGGTCTTCTTGAAGAAAACATTAATGAGTATACACACACATTGCCATCTGAATCAGCTGTATACTTACCAATTCTTGTTGGAACTTTATGGTGTTTTAGCTCCGAAATGGGTTTAAGTGTAAGTGACGAACAGTCAACTTCAGGCCCGGATTTGAATGTGTTACGGAATGAATTTATGGGAGCTAAAAACAGTTTTGAAAACTACTAAGATAGTAGTTGATTTTAGGCTTTTGAATCATTCGATTTCGATATCGGGTGAATAAGAAATTAATGCCTAAAGGTAGATTGATTAATGTGACCGGAAGCAGACATCAGTTCAGATCGAACTTGTTGAAACAATGCATCTGTTCGAATTATGTTCATGAACAGAATGACATCCGTTCAAAATTCGGTTATTTACAACAAATAACTTCCCTAACTTCTAGTATTGAAAGGTTGCTGCTATACATCTTCCTTCCTATAAATCCTTGCATTGTTGAATGAATATAGAGACAGAAAATCATCTTGCATTCATACCGAAACTCTGCAAAAATCAAAACACATTTTCTGCATACATAAAGTTGAGATAACAAGGCCTAATCAGTTCGCCGTCTTTTCCGCATTGAAGTGCTACAACCTGGAAAAGGAAGACTGTTGTATCTTGGGAGACTTATACCATCACCGTGAGCACATAGTCGGGGCATTAAAGTCATAAGGAAAGAGTTCAACGCGCCTCAGTCTAAACAATAAGTTTTCTTATTTACTTATGCTTTGTGTCGTTCAATTTTCTATGCATATTGTTGTGTTGCTATGTGTATAAATGTGAAATACATGTTCGGAAAATTGTTTTTTCATCTCTGTTGTTCAACATTGCTTTTTCTATATGGAAAGTTTCTATAAACGATAAAAGCAGATTACTATAAACGAAATCAGAAAATCATTTTTCTAACAATTCTTACACACACATCTGAATCGGAGCAGTGATTGCACCGGAAATCTCAATAAAATCTCTAAAACTGCGTCTTCGGGCAGCTTCATAGTCTCAAGAAATTATATTTGTTTTTCTCCGATTGCAGGGAGGCTCAAAAGAAAATTAGGGTTTTTCTTGTGTTGTTATACATAGGAAACTCATAGGAAAATTCCTTCTTATTGCAATAAAAAGTCCGTATATTTCCTTCTAAAAAAATCCAGCTGATGGTTTATCGACTCGGTTTCCTCTATCCTTTATTGATGTGGTGCGACGGCGTGTGACGACGGTTTCCTATCGAGTGTTGATCAATGGGAAGCCTAGTGGCAGAATAGTGCCGAATAGATGGATTCGGCAGGGGGATCCGTTGTCGCCCTTCTTTTTCATCATTTGTGCTGAGGGCTTCACAGCACTGCTTAATGACTATATACATCAGGGAGCTTTGCGGGGTATTCGGTTTGGTAGGGAGGATGAGGTTACTATCTCCCATTTACTTTTCGTGGACAACTGTATGGTTTTCTTTGAACTCTTGGATAGGGCGGTGGAGACATCGGTGGAGCTGATTGAAAGGTATGGGGCTCTTTCGGGCCAAGCGATTAATTTTCACAAGTCCATTCTTTACTTCTCGATTGGAGTTTTGGGGGAGGAGAGAGAGACAATTTCGGATCTGTTACAAATTCCCTTAGGGGACGGCTTGGGAAGATATTTGGGGTTGCCTTACATGACATGGAGGAACAAGCGTCAGGTGTTTGCTTTCTTGAGGGACAAAATTCGCAAAAAAGGTAGATGGATGGAAAGATAAATTACTCTCGCCGGTAGGGAAGGAAGTATTTATTAAATCATCTCTCCGGGCCATACCCACGTACATTATGCAATGCTTTAAGATACCCACCACACTAATACATGAGCTATAGCAAGCGATTAGAGGCTTCTTTTGGGGAGATACGGAGAATAAGTGCAAGATACACTGGAAAAACTGGGAGGCCTACTGTTTACCGAAGAATCTGGGGGGCTTGGGGTTTCGGGACTTGGAATGCTTCAATTTGGCTTTACTGGAAAAATAATCATGGTGAATTCTGACTAGTCCAGGATCTTTGGCGGCTTAGGTATTGCATGCGAAGTACTTTGAGGATAGTACAATTCTTGTGGCCGGTTTGAGAGCTAGACCGTCTTATTTGTGGCGTAGCATTCTTGAGGGACGGGACATTCTGCTCAATGGGATGCGGTGACGAGTGGGGGATGGTGAGTCGGTGTATATCTTTCATGATGCCCGAGTCAATCGGCAACCTTTGTTTCGTATACCGTTCGCGAGCATGAGCTTCGGTGGATTACACTGTCTCGGACTTTTTTATACCTGGATCTAGATTGTGGGATGTGTAGAAAGTGAGGCAAGTATTTCGACCATGGGAATCTGACGCCATATTGGAAACCACTGCGGCCCCAGAGGGGCACCCAGATCGACGAATGTGGCACTATGACCGTAGGGGAGTATAAACTGTCCGGTCTGGTTACTTCTTGGCTTTATCGCTTTATTGGCCATCGTCGGGGGTGGGATAGTCTACTTCGGGGGGCCAGGACAAGATCTGGAGAAGCAGTTGGCACCTCCCCGTACAACTGCGTATTCAGCATTTCTTTGTTGGAGAAATTTGAATTTTAATTAATTCTAAAATTACGGAGGGTCGCATTGGTTCGGTGAAAGGGTATAACTACGTATGAGGATGTATCCTTTCGGTTAAAGGTTGCACATGTTCGTTTGAATCATTTTTGAAATGATGCAACCGGTAGTGAATGGCTTCCTTACTCCTATAAATTCACTCATTTGTCAATGAAAAATATACATGTTTTTGCGCATACTACATACCAAAATTCCGCACAAATTAAAAGCCATTTTTTGCATAAACACTTGTGCATAGTCAAAGATATTCAAGGCCGGATCAGTTCGCCGCTTCTTCACATCTAAGTGCAAGACTAGAACAAGGAGACTGTTGTATCTTGGAAGACATGTTGCCATATCCATGTGCACATAGTCGGTGCAATAATGTCTTAAGGAAAGCGTTCTACGTGCGTCAGTCTAAACAATAATTTTTCGCATCTACTATTGTTTTCTATTATTCAATTCTATGTGTATATGTGTACTTGTATGAATATGAATAAAAGTTCTGCAAAGTGTTTTGTTGGTCCCTTGAAAAGGCTTTGGTTAAGTTTAGAGGGGGGGGGGGGGGTGAATAACATTAACACTTAACACTTTTGGAGTTAACAAATTTCGCAACTTCGGCGGTCATTGATACTTCGATAGTCCGTCGAGACTTCGATAGCTCGTCGACAAACGAGTCTCTGCGATAGTTCGATTTTTGAATTTGTGCAATGGAATTAAATCAAAATTAAGCCTTATTACTTGTTGTTAAGTATGATACTAAGTATTAGATACTTAGTAGTGCAAGTGTGTGATTTCGGTTGCTAGATTCGGTAGGTTGATGAGTGAAATAAACTAAGTGCGAAAGTAAAATGCGAAAGTAAATGGCCGGATTTTATAGTGGTTCCGAGTGATGTAATCCTGTCGGTCCACTCTTCTCCCCGTGATGTTGGAGGGAATTCACTAGGGATCTTTGATATAGCTTTTACAAAGATTCCTAAGGTTGCTTGTCCTTCACCAATAACTATGGCTTCACAACCGAAAACTCGGGAACAGTAGGATTGCGCATCCGAGTCTTCCACTTGGTCCTTGAAGGGTAGGATTGCCTCTTCACCAGCTCCACCACAAACAACGATCTTTCACACCCAACGGATGCTTCACTGTCTTCGACGAGTTCTTTATAAAATAAAGATTGAATCAAATAAATGATTCGGTTGCGACGCGGCTTGATTAGGATGATGTAATCAAGCGACTTGCGATCTTCAAGTGTTTAATCTTGATGTAGCTTGAATACGAAATACACTTGAAGAAATTTACTAGATCGACGGCTTTATGCTCAGCAAGTTCAGCAGGGTGTTTCTCAGCTCAGAATTAGCACTTAAAGTTTATCCAAAATTCATCATCTTTTCTTGAGTTGAAAGTCTTCTATTTATAGGCAAGAATGCATGTGACTTGTATTTGAATTTCAAATGTGACCGTTCCTTGTATTTGTCCCATCTCGCATTCTCGTCTTATTCATAGGGATCGACACTTTATCGTCGAATTCCTTTTTGACAAGGTGCGATCATCCACCCTTTGACTTGTATCCAATGGATAAAAATATGAATCATCCCAACGTCTTTTTAATCTCAACCTTTGATTTCCTTGATAAGTCAGAGGTAGTTGGCTGTCCTTATCCATGTAGTCTTCCAAGATAATCTTGAATTAATCGAGGTAATACATCAGCGGGTTCATGAGTCTGCTGAGATACCTATCAGTCTGCTGATCATTATATTACTGTATATAAAATACAATGCAGCTGATTACTTCTATCTAACTTTTATTTGTGTAGTTAGATTACATCATTTTAATTGTAACTGAGTTCCAAACATCATCCAACTTATGGAACTTAGACCTTCTACACAAGGTATATGTAATCAGTTTAGGTCATCACACACTTGCCTAAATTCTGATTCCATATCCTTGACTTAAATTACTAAGTTTGAACCCTTAGCCTTCATTTACTGAGTTTGAACCCTCAGCCTTCGCCCTTCGCCTTGATCTTGATCTTGATCTTCGGTCTTCGGTCTTCGGTCTTCGGCGGGTTCCCGACTAGTCTACCGACCTATCTACCCTGCGGACCTAGACAAGTCCGTCGAAACAAGTCGGCGACCCTTTACGGTGCTTGTTTGATCAAACCTATTTATGAATCAAACTCTAATAAACCTATACATTTAATCTAGACATCTTTTTGCCTTTGCACTATAACGACTAGTATGGCACTCATCATCAAAACTAAGAAATAAGTCCAACAATTTCCCCTTTTTGGTGATGATGCCACTACCCTCACCTAATCAGCAAAGCAAAAAGATAAAACACAAAAACAAACAAATTCAGTCAATTCTCATTATAAACATTGTTCAGTTATTACAAACTAGATGCCGCAAGGATAAAGAATAATAAGTATGCTGATCTATTGTCTCTTCTCTCTTTCTCTTCTAGCCTTCTCAGCTTGTTCTTGATAGGCTCTGATCTGTTCTATCATAACCCTCATCCATTCATTTTCAATCAGTGTAAAATCAATGTAGGGATTGACTTGCTTCCACCAGTTCCAAGCTTCAGGCAGGATAAGATTAATCTGATTCACCCTGAATCCAAACTTCATGTATAACTCTTTAAACTCATCAAGTGAATCCTTTGCTTTTGCGATAGGCAAGCTCCTATCACCTCTGCCACATTTTCCACCTCTTCCACCTCTGTTGCTTGCCCTTAAGGCTTTAACCCTTGCTTCCCAAAATTTCAATCCCAAGAAAGAGTCTAGACCTTCATGAAATCCTTTGTCATGATAAGGTTTCCTCCTGTTGTAATACTCTTTCTTGTACTGCCTCAGAAGATCATCGGTGAGTTGCACTCGCCAGTGCGGGTTGCACCGAAAGCATTTGTATCATCCGTCCATCTCTTCGTGCAAAGAGTCTTGCAGCCTCCTTTCTTTGCTCGATGATGGCCCTCTTCCCCCTTAGTGACATCATCAACAAAACGGGATATAAGGCCATGAATACCCTCCTGTGATACTATCACTCTATTCAATTGACCTTCCATAGTTTCAGTTCTAGTATCAAGAGCAGTAATCCTGGATTGCAATGTCTCCTCCAGTCTGTTGATCCTTTCAGTGAGTTTGGGGTCAGGCACAGCAAGTTGTTGTGCAACAACAGGTTCAGTAGGTTCAGATGTTGCAGCAAGGTTGTCAAGTTTCTGATGGATAGAAATAAGTTGTTCTTTCAGAAATTTATCTTTTGCAGTGTTTCCAACCTTGATGCCTCTCACATCTAGCATCATATCAGTGACAGCATTTTGAGTGGATGTAAAATTTGAAGCAACTGTATCAATAGATTGTCTGTTTTCATTCACCATCTTCATCAGTTCTTCAAATCTTTGTTCCTGTCTGTCCAGTTGTGTCCTTAACTGTTGCATATCATGCCTTACAGTCCTCAACTCATTGAACACTTCAACTGGCACTTCATTCCTCATTCTACTATCAGTAGATCCATCAGCAGGCTCCTCAACTCTATATTGTGCTTGTTGTCTGCTGATGACCATTGCCTTACTCATATCTCTCTCAGCAGGGGGAGGTCCGTCCTCAACCATAGCACCAAGAATATCTTCCATGATAGGATCTTGTGCAGGTTCTTCAGCAACTTCTTCTTCTCCAAAAATTTGAAATTCTTCATCACTGTAGTCATAGTCCAGCAGCTGTTCTTCTGGATTAACAATATCAGCCTGCTGACTATCCTTCCCTACAGTGGCCTTGGCTCCAGTAGGCTCCACTACAGCAGTCTCATCAACAACAGGGGTTTCCTCCAAACCCAAATCAGGTTCCAACCTTTGTCCAGAGTCTTTGTTTGAGACTCAGCAGCCTGTACCTCCTGTTCCAACCTTTGTCCAGGTGCTATTTGTACCTCGGCAACCTGTACCTCCTCTTCAACTTCCTGTGGATTGAATGTAGCCTCATTATCCACTTGGAAACCTTCAGCATTACCAATCTTGTGCAGGATGATGGCAGTTTTAGTAAGAATGACCTCAAAGTCAAATCCACCCTGATATTCAATGGATTCTTCTGAGCTGGCACTTGGTTCATTGTGATCAATAATCTTCTCTCCATCAACATCCTCACTCGTTCGCTTCATGTTGTGCGAGGCTCTACAACAAGAAATGTAGCGAGATTCATCAACCAAATTGACTACCAAAGACTCAATGTAATTCCCTCATTGATCAATGCTTCCAAATCATCCATGGTGAGATCCTGTAGATCCTCATCCATCTCTCCAGTCTGCTGGCCCTCAGCAGACTTACCAGTCTCAGTAGTTTCTTGACCAATGGCTTCAGTTGTTGTTTCTCTAGCCACTCCACTGGTCTCCCCAGGAAACATAGGGGTATCATCATCATCAGAATCTGATGAATCACTATCTGGTGTGAACTTTGGATCTCTGAACATGATAGCTCCACTTTTCTTTCCTTCATCCAAAAGATCCATCAGCCTGGATTGCAACATGCTAGTGTCTATCAAATCCAAAGCGGTACATCCCACACCTAGCTGCTCAAATGCCCATTCTTCAAATCCACTCATTGGATCAGCAGCTGGTTTCTGTCTCTTGTAGAATCCGAACTTCCATTGAAAATAGTTTTGCACCTTTTTGAAGTTAGGATCTACTTTGTTCTTTCTGGTTGCCTTCTCATATGGCATAGATGGCCTCCTAATGGCGGTTCGGCGACTTGCGACTTCCAAAAGCTTCTACAAGTAAGCTCATGGTTTCTTCAACAAGTTGTTCGAAGTCGGTAGTTGCTTGAGATTGTACATTTGTACCTACCACTTCCATCCGTACCACACTTGGTTCCCCGACTTACATGCTCATCGGCGGGGTTAGCATCGAGGCTCTTCTTCCCCCGAGTTCTTGCCACACTTGCAGGGTCTTCAACCAAGTCTTCAATTATCTCTTCAACTACCACAGCAGGTTCAGGTTCAGTGGTTTGCTGTGGTTCTTCAATGGATACTACAGCAGGCTCAGGGTCAGTAGTTTGCTGTATATCTTCAACAGATTGCTCAGTAACAACCTGTCCAGCATCAGTAGACTTGACACCCTCTTCAGGTGAGGAGTCAGTAATCACCACAGGTGGAATGATAGTTAAGGGCTCAGCCTCAACAGCCTCTTCTTCTTCTTCTACTGGTGCTTCTTCTTGGATTCTTTGAGCTTCCAAGTTTTTCAACTCTTTCCCCTTGCCATATTTCTTCTTTTTGGCAATTTCCTTCCTTCTCTTGGAGAGGGGTTCATCATCTTTCTCAACCACAGTAGACTTTCTCTTTCTACTGTCCTCTTTCTGTTGTTCCCTCAGAATTTCAACAACAGTTTTCCTTGTTTCAACAACAGCAGGGTCAGTAACCTCCACTTGACCCTCAGCAGACTCAACAGTCTGTGCTGTTTGCTTTCTTGTTTTCTTTGAAGGCTTTAACACTTCAGTTATCTTCCTTGTGTCTCCACTCTTTCTTTTCTTAGCAGCTTTCTTTGGTGCAGCAGGTTTGATGGATATCTTCTTAGTTTGCTGAACCTGCTCACCACCAGTATCACCATCATCATCATCATTATCATCATCAGCAGCCTCTCCAGCAACCTCTTCATCATCATCTAGACCAGGAATAACATAATCAATTTCCTTCTTGTATCTAGACTGATTAATATCCTCAGGTGCTACATCAGGGATTCCAAGATGATTCAGCAGGGTCTGAACCATCAATCCTAAGGGCAGTGCCTTGGACTTCCTCTTCCCTAATTTCTCTTCCTTGGCCACTTTCTTCATATAATGAATGAAGTAACCAGCCCAGTCAAACTTCATGCTCCTACAGATGATAATCATCAACTCTATCTTGGGTCCTGATAGAGTGTCCATACTTCCAACCAGTCCAAGTATGTTTTTAGCAATCAGTTTGCTCAGTAGACTATATTCACTTCCAATATGTTTGCAGTTGATGCCTGGAACGGATTTGGTGGCTGCATCTATTTAAATCTGATCTACAAATGCCAATTTGTCCAATCCCATTGCTTCAGGATTGACAGAGCCATCCACCACTTCAACAAATCCAAAAACTTTTCTCAGCAGACTGGGGGAAACTTCAATTTCTTGCCCATTTACTGCAGTCTTAAATGCTTCAGTTCCTTCCTTTATCTGAATGTTTCTCCAGAAACTGACAACATTTGTATAAAAAATTGTCTCCAGTCTTATATTCAACACATTCTCCAGACCGGCATACCTCCTTATTCTTCGACCTATATTAATGGCCAATTCAGTTCTGTTTGCATCTTCAACAAAACCTCTGACACTTTGGCTTGATTCAATTTGTACATCAACTTTTTCCGCCATTATAATGAGAAGAATGAGATGAAGAAGATTGAATCTCAAATCTATGTTCACACAGTGTAAAAATCGCAGTGATAAAGCAGATTTGCAAGTGACGATTCTGCTGTGTGATAGCCTGAATATATAGACAGTGGGTGGTTGAAACTGTTAGAACACGTACATCCAGGTCAACCATGATTAATCTGAATAAATGCTGGCATGACACGTGTTCCATAACGTCTGATAACCGTTAGATCGTGTTAACTACGGTTACAAAGGATAAAATAAATATCCCGCCAATATGCTTTTTGACTTTAATAACTTTGACTGAGTAACGTTCCATCCAAATAGTAAACCTCGGCGGGGTGGGCTCGGCGATCTGGCGATAAAATTCTTTAGCGACTGTTTGTCAAAGTGACTCTGTGATCCTGTTTTCTTCTTGTTTTGTTCAATTGATAATACAAGATGAAGTTTAATACCAATGAGCGATCCGTCAAGTGAGCTCACCCAACATGACAAAGACCAATCCCCTTGGCAACCTCATTTGCTCAATTGATCAAACATAAGTACATGGAATTGTTGACACCAACGACTAATCTGCTAAGTGAGCTCACCCAATATAGCAAAGACTAATCCCCTTGGTGAATTCCAGTACATTGCTGAATATCAGTCAACCTTTATGATTCCAAGTTCAGTCCTTAATTTAGCAAATCTTTCACTATCAAGTGGCTTAGTGAAAATATCAGCAAGTTGATCTTGAGTAGGGATGTATAAAACCACCACATCTTTCTTTTCAACATGATCTCTTATAAAATGATGTCTCACATCAATGTGCTTGGTTTTAGAGTGCAAAACAGGATTTTCTGTGATTGCAATTGCACTTGTGTTATCACACATAATTGGAATTTCCTTTTCTTCAATTCCATAATCCCTTAACTGTTGTCTGAGCCATAGTACTTGTGCACAGCAACTTCCAACAGCAATGTATTCAGCTTCAGCAGTAGATATTGATATAGAATTCTTTCTTGCTAAATCGGAAACCGAGTCTATTTCCCATTAACTCGACAGGGTTCCCGAGGTGCTTTTTCTATCAATCTTGCAACCAAGATAATCGAATCGAGTAGGATATAACTTTGAAGCTTCCTTCCTTAGAATACCATATCCCTACTCCCAAGGTCTCTTTAAGATATTTGAGAACTCTTTTGACTGCACCTAAATGACTTTCTTTAGGTTTAGATTGAAATCTTGCACAAACACCTACAAAAAGGATATATCGTCTGTTGGCGATTAGGTACGAGATCGCTCTATCATCCTTCTACGTATAAGGTCCGATCAACATCTTTGCCTTCTTTATCTTCATCCAATCGATGTTTGTACTCATAGGAGTTGAACTCTTAGTGCTGTTTTCCATACCAAACTTCTTCAGCAACTCCTTGGTATACTTGGTTTCATATAGACCTGTCCTTGTACAGCTTCCTTTTCAAGATTGTATAAGCTTTCACCATTTGTATTTGGTTCATCAAAAGCTACATGAATTGACTCTTCAATCACCAAGGTTCTTTTGTTGAGTACTCTGAAAGCTTTGCTTGTTTCTGAGTATCACATAAAGATTGCTTCATTAGCATTTTCATCAAAAGTATGCAGCTGATTCCTATTCAAAACAAAACATTTTGATCCAAACATATGCAAATGTGAAATGTTAGGTTTTCTTCCATTCCAAATTTCATATGGAGTTTTTCCATGATGTTTGTTGGTGATTTATCTGTTTTGCGTATAGCATGCTATATTTGCTACTTCAGCCCAAAATCTCTTTGGTAAGCATACCTCTGCAATCATGGTTCTCAGAGTAAATTTTACCTCTTATCAGAAGTTATATGATGGAGATTTCTCGAGCTGAAAGTGTGATTAAGAGGAATTCACCTCATCTTCTTGGTTTGAAGTGAAGCTTTGAGATGGTGAGCCAAAAGAAGACAATAGCAACCACACCAGTGAAAAGGTTGATGTTGGTGAAATCTCAGGTCCATCAATGCAGGAAGTGCATCAAGCATCATTTGGGAGAATGCATGATAGGACAAAATGTGCGTGTTCAGTATGTGTAGTCAGGCCACTATGCTAAGGATTGCACAATCAGCCGAAAACTCAAGCACCTACTCAGGCCACCTCTAACACTCACAACCAAAAGAAGGACGAACCCTTTTGGTCAAGGATAAGGTGTATGCAATGGATGCTCAACAAGAAGAATCACAAGTGAATGTGGTGATAGGTACATTATCTGTTAATTATGTACCAGTAAAAGCGTTATTTGATATTGGTGCATCTCATACTTGTATTTCCCGTAAGTTTTGCAAGACTTAAAAGACGTGATCTCCTATATATCTCAACCCTTGTCGGGAAGACCATTTATGCTGATGAAGTTAAGCAATGGTGTAAGGTTAAAATAGGAAATAAGGATTTTGTTACGGATTTCTTAATCATGGATTTTTCAGATTTAGATATCATTTTAGGTGTTGACTGGTTATCTGAGGATCATGTGTTGTTAGATTGCGGAAGTAAGCAAGTAACTTTCAAAACCCCAGGAAAAGAATAAACGAAGTTTCTAGGAAATCAAACCTAAGGATAAGAGAAGGAAAATAATTGTGATTCAACTATGCTTATTATGAAAGCAATAAGGAAATGATGTGTATTATGATATGGAAATAAATAAGTAAAAGGTTAAGTTGGAAGAAGTACCTATAGTAAAGAAATTTATTGATTTTTTCCTTGAAGAGTTACCAAGTCCTCCAGTTGATCATGAAGTAGAGTTTGAAATCAACCTTGTACCAGGAGCCACCCCAATCTCCAAGAACCCTTATAGGATGGCCCATGTTGAGTTAAAGGAACTTAAGGAACAAGTTCTGGATATGTTGGATAGAAAGATAATTCAGCCAAGTATCTCTCATTTAGGAGCCCTAGTACTCTTTATAAAGAAGAATTATGGATCTATAAGGTACTATTACGACACGATATGATGTATTGTGTATTATTGATTGTATTTAACTATTAAGGGTAGTTTAGTCATTGTGTAGAAATATGAAAGCCCTGAGAGTGGCTATATATTTGTACTCTGTGATTGAAGAAAGAGATATACGAATTACATTGACCGAATTTTGTCATGGTATCGGAGCCAGGTTGATCCTGTTTTGTCTTCGAAAAAAAATTCTAATAGAGCATGTCGCAGTAGCCATGGAATGGAAGAGTCAACTTACCCACCGTCTTCTTCCCTCTACGATCGGAATCAAATCGGTTCAATCTCAATTGCAGTCCAGGACGTTGATCAAGGAGGACAACATACGACCCATACGACCTTCAGACGATGATGAGCAGGATGCCGACACGATGGAGGCGCTCCGGCTTCTGGACGACGGCATTCCTCACCAGAGAACACAGGATGCTGCCGTATTACATGATTGCAGCGATTTCAACTTTAATAGACATGACGATGGGTCCTTCGTCCATCCGAAAGCAGGTGGGGATTGTCGGACCGGTGGACAGGGGCAGGCGCGTGAAGGAGCTTCAGCCTCTTCTCGAACATATGTCCATAATGCAGCAGCAGCTGGCAAGGTCTGGCTGACTCAAGTCAACGCTGGACAGGTACAAGGACACAAAGGTGGGCCATCTGGCTCGACTCAGCCCGCACTCAGCTCGGCTCTTTCTTCAATGTTTGAACAAGCTGGGCTCTCGAACCTCAGTTCGGCCAATGACAAGGAATTTTAGATCTATTGAATGTCTCCAAATCACGTGATCGCTTGACTGGTAAATACTCGTGGATTATTGACACCGGGGCAACTCACCACGTGTCGGGTGACCGAACTTTATTTGTACAGCTTCAACCAATTGAGGATTGTCCGATTGGCTTACCGGATGGACGTTCCTCGTTTACAACTCATTCAGGAACGGGTATTTTATTGGGGAATTTACGACTTTTGAATGTTTTATATTTACCAGAATTAAATTGTAACTTGATTTCAGCATTCCAATTTTTGAACAATTATAGTTGTGTGATGCATCTCTCCGATCGTTTATGTATTATGCAGGACCGAGTGATGAGGACGCTGATCGGACTGGATGAGCGTGTGGATGGACTTTTTTGGTTTGTGGGCGTTCCAGAGGCTCGGGTTCTGGCCATTGATGGTGCGGATACTGCGGATTTGTGGCACCGGCGTTTGGGACACCCATCAGAAAAGGTGCTTCGGCAGGTTCCTAATATTTCCATTTCCAAAAATTTATATAAAGATGGATGTGATATTTGCTTTCGGGCAAAGCAGACCCGTGAACTTTTTCCGTTTAATGACAATAAAGCTAGTCGTATGTTTGAGTTGATACATTGTGATTTGTGGGGTTCCTATAGTGTCTCATCGACTTGTGGTGCCACCTATTTTTTAACCATTATTGACGACTACTCTTGTTCGGTGTGAATTTATTTGTTGTTACATAAAACGGAGGTTGAAACTGTTTTTCTGGACTTTGTCGCTTTGATTTCTCGTCAGTTCAAGGTCACGATTAAACAAGTGCGGAGTGATAATGGGACCGAGTTTCGGCCGTTGCTTCCTTATTTTCGTAAATAAGGTATTATTTTTGAAACTTCATGTGTTGGTAGTCCGCGGCATAATGGAAGGGTAGAACGTAAGCATCAACACATCCTCAATGTTGGCTGAGCCCTTAGGTCTGATGGTCAATTACTTATTAAGTTCTAGGGAGAGTGTGTTATGGCATCCGCCTATATAATTAACCAAACCCCGTCAAGTATTTTGCACTACAAAACACCTTATGAGTCCATATTTCACAAAAAAAAAGGGATTTATCGATGCTTAGAATTTTGGTGTGTTTGTGTTATGCCCACGACCATCGTACCTTACATAAATTTGCCAGCCGTAGTCGTAAGCGTGTGTTCTTAGGTTATCATTTTGGGGAGAAGGGGTGGACCCTGTTTGACCTTGATTCGGAGGAGATTTTTGTATCCCGAGACGTGAAATTCTATGAGCACGTTTTTCCCTTTTCTCACCAAGCCGAGGGTAGTAACTCTCCCTCTATCCCTTACCCGGTTTTCAGTGATGTTGATATAGTAGATACGGGGTTTGATGCTTCGCCTTCTCCTTCCGGGTATCCACCATTGTTGGATCCTCGGGTTGAGGGGGACGTACGGGCATGATGATACAGGCGATTCGACACATGATATTGCATCCTCACCACGACCTCGACAGCCAGGTGATGGTGCGGAACAATTAGGCAGATGTAGACGATAGAAGATCCCAAATTCTCGGTTTCAGTATTACGTGACACATACTCTGGTTCCATCGAAAAGTCCTACACCATGCTCTTCTATTCCGTCGGTATCCTCAGGTACTCTGTATCCTCTTATGCATTTCGTAAATTATGATATGTTTTCTGATAAGCATCGAAAGTATCTCGCAGCTATCACGGTTGGGAATCCTCCAAAATCTTTTAAGGAGACAATTAAACATGAAGGTTGGCGACGGGTCAAGGCTAAAGAAATTCAGGCACTAGAAGATCGGGGTACTTGGGTGTTACAGCCCCTTCCTCCGGGGAAAAAGGTATTAGGGAGTAAGTGGGTATATACAGATAAATTTGATGAGCTTGGGACTTTACAGTGTTTAAAAGCCCGGTTAGCGGCATTTGGGTATCACCAGGAAGAAGGTATTGATTACACAAAGACATTCGCCCTGGTGGCGAAGATGGTTACTGTCCAAACTTTTCTTAGTGTTGCGGCGGTGAAACAATAAGATGTTCACCAAATGGATGTGCATAATGACTTTTTACATGGGGACTTGGAGGAGGAGATTTACATGAAAATTCCTCCTGGTTTTGAGCAGACAGGATCAAACTTGGTCTGCCGGATGCGCAAGTCGTAGTACGGGCTGAAACAGGCACCACGATGCTGGTTTGCAAAGCTTGCTTCTTCTTTGCATGAGTATGGTATTTGTCAGTCCTACTCAGACTATTTGTTATTTACTTTGCATCGTGGTAGTATTCAGCTGTATGTCCTCATTTATGTTGAAGATATGATTATTGCCGGGAATGATAAGGTTGCGATGACGATTTTTAAAGACTATTTAGGGAAATGCTTTAAAATGAAAGACCTTGGGGTGTTGAAATATTTTCTTGGGATTGAGGTGGAGAAGAAGATGGACGGAATTTTCTTGAATCAGCAGAAGTATGCCCTCGATATTATTCATGAAGCTGGTTTACTTGGAAGCAAGCCAGCTGATTTCCCAATTGAGCAGAATCACAAGTTGACGCTTGCTACGGGCGAGTTGTTGAGTGACCCAGGGCCTTATTGTCGGTTGATTGGACGACTTATATATATCGGGGTTACCTGACCTGATCTGGCTTATTCCATGCATGTGTTATCTCAGTTCATGCAGGCACCCCGTGTTGACCATTAAGATGCGGCCCTCCGTCTCGTCAGATATTTGAAGAAGCATCCTGGTCAAACAATTTTGCTGCGTTCGGATAGCTCGCTTCTTCTTGAAGGTTGGTGCGATTCTTATTGGTCTGCTTGACCCCTCACTCGACGTTCATTGAGTGGTTGGTTTGTCTTCCTTGGTCTCTCCCCGATCTCTTGGACGTCTAAGAAACAAATCACGATGTCCCAATCTTCGGCCGAGGCAGAATATAAATCGATGGCTTCGATTACATGTGAGTTGAAATGGTTGAAACAATTGCTTGCTGACTTTGGTATTCATCATCCTCCGGGGATACGAATATTTTGACAACCAATCAGACTTATATATCGCACAGAACTCAGTATTTCACGAACGCACGAAGCATATCGAGGCGGATTGTCACTTAGTTCGGGATGCGATCATGGATGGATTGATTTTGCCGTCGGATGTCCCAACGCGGCATCAGTTGGCAGATATTTTTCGTTGGGTCGTCAATATTTTGAATTTTTATTGCGCAAGTTGGGCATTCGAGATCTTTACGCTCCCACTTGAGGAGGGAGGGTATTACGATACGATATGATGTATTGTGTATTATTGATTGTATTTAACTATTAAGGGTAGTTTAGTCATTGTGTAGAATTATTAAAGCCCCGAGAGTGGCTATATATTTGTACCCTGTGATTGATGAATGAGATATACGAATTACATTGACCGAATTTTGTCAGGTATGCATAGATTACTGGGAATTGAATAAGATAACAATTTAGAACAAGTATCCCCTCCTAAGGATAGATGATTTGTTTGACAATTGCAAGGTTGCAAGGTCTTTTCTAAGATTGACTCGAGGTCAGGATATCATCAATTGAAGATTAAGGAAGAGGACATTCCTAAGAGTGTATTTAAAACTCAGTATGGAGATTTTGAGTTCTTGGTGATGCCTTTTGGCTTAACCAATGTACCAGCTGCTTTTATGGACTTGATGAACAGAGTTTTCAACCCTTACTCGGAGAAGTTTGTGGTTGTGTTCATTGATGACATCTTGGTGTATTCTAAGGACAAGAACGAACATGCTAAACACTTTAGGATAGTAAGTGTGAATTCTAGTTGAATAAAGTAGAGTTTCTTGGCCACGTCATATCAGATGATGGTGCATCAGTGGATCCCAAAAAGATAGAAAACGTGGTTAAATGGTCCAACCCAAACATTGTATTTGGAATCGAAAGTTTCCTAGGGCTTGCTGGCTACTATAGGAAATTCGTTAAGGACTTTTCTCTTTTGGCAGCAGGTCTAACCAGGTTAACTCAAAAAAATGCAAAGTTTGTTTGGTCAGACAAGTATAAAGAAATGTTTCAAGAATTGAATAAACGCAACTCCAATCTACGTTTTACCAGATACAAATAAGGAGTATGAGATATATAATGATGCGTCAAGTCAAGGACTTGGATGTGTTCTTATGCAAAATAGTGAAGTGGTTGCATATGCTCCTAGACGATTAAAGCCGTATGAGAAGAACTATCCAACTCGTGATCTGGAACTTACGGCAATAGTGTTTGCTTTGAAGGTATGAAGACGCTATTTGTATAGAGTTCAGTGTAAGATCATGTCAGATCATTAGAGCCTTAAGCATATAGTCACTCGGGAGTTGAATGTGAGACAAAGGTGGCTAAAATACTTAAAGCATTATTATATCCCTATTCTTTATCATCTAGAAAAAGCAAACTTAGTAGCATAAGCTCTCAGTAGAAGGAACTATAATGGATCAGTCAAAATCAATTGGTTAAAGACATGGCGAAGTTAAGGATTGAAGTGTTGAACCCTCCATCAAAGGTAAATGTATCAGCTTTAATAGCTCAGCCGATTCTATAGGTAGTTTTAAGATATCAACCCTCTGTCTTACTTCATCATTTTACATCTCATTCTTATTCTTCCAAACACGTCAAAATGATGAACGGAAGTAGCTAGTAATCTAAACGGACTATTTTTGCCCCCACTGAACTAGTACATTGGGATAAAAGAAAATTACTAGAGTAGTTAAATATACCATCGAAGATGAGCAAAAAGGACCAATACAAGTCGTTTGAACTGAACCGTAAGTAAAACAAACAACGATCACAAAGTATAGCTAATTAGACATTGATCAGAGTGTGTCTCAATCGAAAATAATGAAAAACTAAATGACAATTGAAAACAGAAACAAAAGTACTTAATGACGGTAGGTAGGGCCCACGCCATGCATAAAAAAAAGATATGTTGTGCCACTCCGTTGTTGTTATGATCGATGTCGAAACCGTGAAACATGAAACCTGCAGAGGCTCAAGGTGCTTTGTTCTTCATCATGAATATTAAATCAGTACTCCATAGTAACCGGCGGCCTCGTCCCATCAGATCAATTAATCAGACATGGAAGTAATAGTTCTCGTAAGTAAAACAAACAACGATCAGACGGTATAACTAATTAGACACTTGTTCTTCATCATGAACATTAATCGATCGGTACTCCATATATTGTAATCATATCATCGGCCTCATTTCGATGATCAGATTGATTAATCAGACATCGAAGTAATAGTTCTCGTACCAGAGGGTACAACTACATCTATCCGGTTCACATATATAACCAAGACTAGCACCTTTTTTATAAGAACATTCAGAAGCAAGATTATCTCTTATTTTCTTATAGCAGGAATAGGAAGTAAGCGGGAACTCCATATCCTTGGCGCAAACAACTTGGATGTAAACAGCATCTTCGTCGTCACACTTTGGTTCTTGATCAGACAGTGTACATGTATCTAAGTGAAATTCTTGGTCGCCGTTGTCTATCGCGTCTGTTGCAAGATCGATCATCTTTTCAAGGTTAATCTGAAAGGAACTGTCTGTTTCGAAATTTTCTGAACCGCATTCTCCTTTAAAAGTATAAGCTGCCATGCTTCTACAACAATTAATATTGCCCAAACTGTACGAAGATGAAGACCAACACGGTGAAAAAAAATGCCATGTGTATTAATTGATCGAGAGAGATGGATATGAGAGAGTATCTATCTTGTTTTTTGGTTATGATTAATAATTTGTATTCAATCGCCCATTAAATAGAAGCAATGATACTCCCACGAATCCCAGAAATGTTTGTAAAACAAAAAGTATAACAATACATTTTTGTATCATACCAAAGTTTAATTACCGAAAACGACTGAAAATGACATGTTCCATATTGGAGTGTCATACCAAAAGTTTAATTACTTGGAACACAAGAGACCGATCTAGCCAGATAGCTAATATATATGATAAATGATTAAGGCACCGAGGGGTCGGTACCTTTGTCCCCCGAAAGTGTTGTTTGTGTGGTCCTGAATTTTTGTGTTATTTTGTTTTCTTTTTAAATGTTAAAATATGTGGTTATAAAGTGTTGTATGGATGAATTTTGTGTACTAATTTGGTGCCTAAATCACTATCCAATATATATATATATATATATATATATATATATATATATATATATATATATATATATATATATATATATAAGGTAGCTAGATAGCTTGATTGCTTTTATTTATTACTCCATACGTTCCTATTTAAATGTCGTAGTTGTCGAAAATAAAATTTTCTTTTTATTTGCCATACTTACATATCCAAAGCACTATTTATTGTGTGTTTTTTAATTCTACCCTTATTTATTAAGGGTGAAAGTGAAAACAAGATTACATTATTTATATTCAATGAGTGTTATTGTCATTTTGATATTAACGTAAAAGCATTAACTTCTCTCCATATTATGTAGTTGCCAAGTGCGACAATTAAAAAGGAACGAAGGGAGTACTCTCAAATACTCCTACAAGTTCAAATGATGACATATAAGCATTTTCACACGTTTTATTTAACTAGTAAAATAAAATGCACGTGTGTCCACACATGTTTTAATAAAATAAAAAACTTTGAAATTTGAAAAATGATAATATTAATTAATACATAATTTATTAAGTATTTCTTCCTCATAAAATATAAATATACTATTATTGATAATTATACAAAATTATCTAATTTTTTTTGTTAGTATTTTGAATTTATAAAATGCGTGTACTTGATACATTTATCATCATTTAAAGATAATAGACATTCTGAATTTACGAATATATGTATCTAGTATATATCAAGAATATGTTTTTTCATATTTATCTAGTAAACCTGTGGACATTTACAATATTTTGAAGCAACTTTTGCAAAGTTCTTACTCTAAACATAAACGACTCCTTTTGTTAGAGTGCATGTAAAAAATATAGCATGTGTGTTTCATTTACATGTTATTTTATATGCTTATTATATCTTGCCTATGAATATAATTTAATGATTGTAAAGTAACTCTTATAAACAAAGTAACGTTTGAGATAATGATATGTATACTAAAAAAATTGATGAAGGAATCTAAGTTTCAATTCAATGAGTATGACAAGAAGAATGGTGAAACCATATAATTTTATCGTAGGTTGTAAAATGTTAAACATATACATTAATCATTTTAACTATCATTTCATTGTTTTCTAAATTATATTTTTAGTGTTCCTACTTAACTGATTAAATTGCCAAACAATGCAACCAATCCAACATATCTCCGTGCATAATGAATGCGTTCATATTTGACGGATGGATTATGCAGCCTGGAATTACTCTATCTTCAATATTATTTGTCATACTATCTTTGGATTAGACATGATCAACTCATCTTACTTCTTCTCCTTCTCAAAATATCATCCCGTTTATCACTCATGCAAAGAATTCTTCATGAGGCATGAACTACTTTATATGAGGCATATGCAAAGCCCTCACATGAACGAATCAAATAAATTAAACGGTATCTCAAATCTATGCAAAAATGAACTTAAACAGTCTCTAATTATCTTCATGGTGTGAAAACTAAAGCTGATGAATTAGTCTATGGATCCAGATGATCTTGTGAAACTTATTTCAGACATTTTGAGAGATGACTATAAAGAGTTGGCTAGGGTGGTTCAAGAAAGTGACACCTCCATTGATTTTGAAGAGCTCTATGAAAAACTACTTAATTATGAGGCTCATCCGTAAAATTGCAGCCAGTCGCTTTTGCTAGTCTTGCTACAGCTCATTCAGCCGTATGACATCCCTCTCAGAGTACTGGTTCATTTTCATATCTTAATATTCCTAATTCTTGAAAACAGACACAAAATCCTTTCTCGCATGCGGTAGGCCCGATTTTTTTGCCCTAAAAAAAACCTTACTTGGGTATTTTCAATGTGAAAATTGCAAGGACATTCAGAGAAATGGAGCAATACTTACCAGGTTGACTCTCTTACAACTTTTTCTCATTCGGTCCAGCCCTTCAACATTGCATCCTCTTAAGCACCATTGGATGCTCCATAATTTGGCATTACACACACCTTATTCTGGCAATGAAGACATCATGGTTGGTGATGGAAATAATCTTTCCATCACACACATAGGTTTTGTTTTCTCTTCTCCTTCGAAATATTTTACATTGAATGATGCTTGACGGTGTATGAAATCGTCCGGTTACAATTGAGTTGATATACGGGTAAATAGACCTCTGAGTGATGATCCAAATAATTTTTTTGAGTGGATTTGAGGGTGGGCCTTCAAAATGCAAAAAAGCGTGATGGGTGCTGGAGCTTTCTCCGAAGAGACACTCTCACGCTCAAGGCAATATTTGAATAGAGGAATTTCTGTTAAGACAGTAAGTGAGAATGTATATCAAGCGTGTTATGAGCGTACCTTGTAATTGGGGATGATGATCATTTATATACCTCTCTATAAGCTTGTGAGGAGTAGATTATGATGCATTGAAGTCGTGGTAAAGGGAGTTTACCACATGTTGATGTAGTGGAGCATGTTTTGGAGCAGTTATGGCTCAAGCTATAATGAAACGTATATTTTAGAGCCATCATTATAGCAGTTACTATCATGGATTAATGTATGTGTGAAATCCGGAATGATCATTGAAAAGGATGTAATCGTTGCTTGAGGTCAAGGATGACATGTATTGTATTGAGCATAAATGACCTAGGTGACCTACACAATGTCGGCAATAAGAGAATGTAGGTGTCTTGTATCTTACCGGTTATGAGGGATAGAAGGCGACATGCACCATGTCCGACAGAGGAGGACATGCATCATATCGATTGAAGATATAAGGGCGGCATGCGATGTACTAAAGATGGTCCTTGCTGGTTGAAGCCCGATATCGAGTTGAGCCCATGTCGGCCCAAATATTAACATGAACTTTATCACTCTATGTGAGTCTGAGTACCACATGTAGCGTGACCGATCTCATCCATTTCAATGTTCGTAGTGTTTCTAGCATGTCTCGTAATTTTTTTATCTATCTCTTAGCTTTGTCAATCCCATAATGTTTCTTTTGAATTCTTACCCTCTAAATTTCTTTGAGGGATCTTCAAACCACTACTCTTTTGATTCAATGAACGTTAAAAATGGATTGTATGATATCCAAACTCCTCATTTCCAGCTTTTCACGGTGAATAAAATATCAAAAAGTGCTTGGCATCATTGTCTGTATGATATTCAAACTCCTCATTTCCAGCTTTTCATAGTGAATAAAATATCAAAAAGTGCTTGGCATCATCATCTTGGTCACACAGCTACCCCCATTTTCAAGATAATCTTTGTCAAATTGATCTAAGTGTTTCCACCACGATTGTTTATTCCCATTGTTTTTCTTGTTTAAAGAATAAAAGTCACAAACTTTATTTTGCTACTTCAATTTTATGTTATTCCCCTCCCTTAGAGATTAATTTCACCGACGTTTGGACATCCCTGATTGTGTCTTGTGATGGTTTCAAATATTACATAATTTTACCAACTATACATGGTTCCGTCCATGGATTCCGTTGAAACACAGATGAGAAAACTTGCAGTTTAAGAAAGATAAAACAGAAGCAATGCAAACGTAGAGAATAGCGGAAATTGATAAAACACAGAAACAAAGAGAACACAGTGATTTAACGTGGTTTACGGCGTTGTGCCGACTACTCCACGGACAAAAAAGTAGATATTTTATTATGCACAAAGTTACATGGTATTCCACACTCTAGTGAAAAAAAACTCTTGAAAGACACACACTTGCATTGATTACAACATTGGTATTTATAGGCATAAATCTCAAACCCTAACTGCTATAAGATCTTTATCGGAATTGTCATAAATACCCCAGATGTGGACCCCAGCTCCAGCTGTTATCCACCAGATGAAAGCTTAAAACTGACTTTCCCAGACTTGTAACCAACTGCTTAGATGTGGAACTCAGCTATACTCGGCGACCAAACCGATCGTTGACTTCAGAAGAAACTCGTTAACTTCATCAAACTGACTTTCACAGAACTGAATATACTTAGCTGAACTAATCATCATTCTCAGTCTCAGTTTCTCAGATTAGTTCCACCAGTTTATTCATCAGTTTAGAGATGAAGTCACCAAAACTGACAGATAGATTCGTATATATGATCTGATTGGTGTTTTTATGCATTTTAAGGCTCATGTTCAAAAATTCTTGATACTACGATTAAAATTATATTGATACCGAGGGTGAATACATATCCTTTAAGAAATTATTTGGTACAAGAAGGTATAATTAATCAAACCACACGCATGAACACAACTTATTTTAGAGACTTCATTTTATCTTTATTACCACAGCGTTATCATTTTTAACGTGTTTTTTTAAATAATCATTTCTTTTATGGTTAGGTTTATAATTGATTGGGTATATATATATATATATATATATATATATATATATATATATATATATATATGTAGAAACAAGTAGGAAAAAGAGAAAAAAAGGAAAAAGGAGGGATATTTTTTATTCAATCATTGATAATCATTTATGTTACATACTGTCTTTATTTATACTAATGAAAGGAGAATCCTTTCTATATCAAATAGCTATCAATCCTCCTATAATTGCTCCTTACTATAAATACTCCTTTCCACTATATTGCTTAAAACACAAACCGCCACATCTAACCGTAAATAACAAACAAAGACAATTCTCGCCCTTATTATAATAAAATGCTTGTGATACATCATGAATCTCTACACTCCCCCTCAAGTTAAGCATGGAGATTCAACATGTTTAACTTGCTCGTAAACCCATCAAATCCAGGCTTAAGCAAGGCTTTGGTCAACCCATCCGCAACTCGCCGTGCCGATGGCAAGAATGGCATGCATATCACTCCATCATCCAACTTTTCCCTAATGAAGTGCCGGTCAATTTCTATGTGCTTGGTCCCGTCATGTTGTACGGGATTATTAGCAATATCAATAGCGACTTTATTGTCACAAGATGCCTTCATAGGTAGCTTTACGAGCATTGACAAGTCCTCTAGAACTCTTTTTATCCATAGTTCTTCACAAACTCCAAGGGCCATGGCTCTGTACTCTGACTCAGCTGTACTTCTAGACACCACCCCTTGTTTTTTGCTTCTCCAAGTTACTAGATTGCCCCACACAAAGCTACAATACCCAGTTGTGGATCTTCTTTCAGCAGACCCTGCCCAATCAGCATCTGTATAAACTTCAATGCTCCTACTAGCGTCTTTTCTGAACCACAAACCTTCACCAACAGTCCCTTTTAAGTATTTCAATATTCTGAACACAGCCTCCATATGAGGTTCACAAGGAGCATGCATGAATTGGCTCACAACACCCACCGCATAGGATATATCGGGTCTTGTATGGGCCAAGTATATCGCCTTCCTACCGCGGTCTACGATATTTTCCCTTGTCCACAGGAACTTGATCTTTCTTTTCCCGAGTTTGATGTTGGCTTCCATTGGAGTGCTTGCGGGCTTGCGAGTCCACTCATCCCCGTCTCTTCAAGGAGGTCCAAGACATATTTTCTCGACACACTACCAATCCTTTGTCCGATCTTGCAACCTCCATTCCTAGGAAGTATCTTAGACTCCCAAGGTCTTTTATCTCAAACTCTCTTGCCAAGCACTTCTTGGTCCGATTGATTTCGGTCATGTCATCCCCGGTGAGGATGATATCATCCACATACACTACCAATACCGTCATCTTGCCGCTTTCGATCTTTTGGTGAATAGAGTGTGATCTGAATGTCCTTGCTTGAAGCCCTCCTTTTTAAGGAATCTCATAAATCTCTCAAACCAGGCTCTTGGACTTTGCTTCACCCGTATAGAGCCTTTTTCACTTTGCATACTTTACCATTATCTCTCGCGTAAAAACCCGGAGGCATATCCATGTAAACTTCTTCCTTTAAATCTCCATGTAGAAAGCATTTTTTACATCCAAATTGTTCCAAGGGCCAATCCAAGTTCACAACTATGGACGAAATTATCCTCACCGTATTGAGCTTTGCCACTTTGGTGAAAAAGTTTCGAATAATCTACCCCATACGTTTGGGTAAATCCCTTGGCCACCAACCTTGCTTTGTACCTCTCGTATAGAACCATCTGAGTTGTATTTTACAGTAAATATCCACCTACACCCCACTGTAGTTTTCCCAGTAGGTAGGCTAGCAACTTCCCAGTGCCATTCTTTTCAAGAGCACCGATTTCTTCATACACAGCACCCTTCCATTTAGGATGGGACAGGGCTTCATGGATGGTTTTAGGAATTTGGATATTAGAGAGGCTAGTAGTAAAGGCTTGATATTGTGGGGACAAGTTTGTTATAGGAGACATATCTGCTAAGAGGATAGAGGGGATGCTTGGTACATTCCCTTGAAGGTTTTCTAATGGCAATTGGGACATCAAGAAGTAGGTCAGATTGGTTTGAGTGTTTTGGTGGGTTAGACACAGTTGTTGAATCAGAGTGACTTTGATTTTCAGGTTCAGATTCAGATGACCAAGGTTCTGTTGTATTACCTGTTTCTGTGTTCTTCTCAGGAGTTGCACTCAAGGAAGGTAGTTGCTCAATGTTTGGATGAGGAGCTTTATCTTTGAGTAATAGGCCTTTCCTTGAATAAGTGTTCCCCGGAAATTTCGTATTCTTGTCCCGGGACTAGGACTATTAGATGGGTCGGTGCGTGCCCTTGGTAAGACTATCGGTGGTCTTATCCCCTAATTCCTTTTCTTGATAGTAAGTATCAAGATTTGGAGAAGTCTTTGTCGAGTTCAAAAAACAAAAGCTCGTGAAATATCTTGTTGATCGGGTGAAAAAGTCTCGTGAAATATCTTGTTGATCGTGTGAAAAAGTCTCATGTTCCTTAAAGCTCTCCCCCGAACATGAGTTTTGAAAAACATTTGACCTTCAAAAAAAGTCACATCACTACCGACATACACTTTCGTGTTTGTGGATCAAAACATTTGTAACCTTTTTGTGTGGGGGAATACCCTACAAACACACATTTTCTACCTCTGGGATCCAATTTCCCTTGATGGTGACTATGTGTGAAAGCAGTGCATCCAAACACCTTAAGAGACATGTCTTGGATTATTCTAGTGTTGGGATAAAACTCTTTTAGCTGACTGAGAGGAGTCTGATAATTTAAGATCCTTGAGGGGAGCCTGTTGATCAGGTATATGGCTGTGAGGACAGCCTCCCCCCAGAGATATTTAGGGCTATTAGAAGCTATCATAAGAGCCCTAACTATCTCCAAAATGTGCCTGTTTTTCCTTTCTGCCACCCCATTTTGTTGGGGTGTGTCAGGACAGGAACTTTGGTGGACAATTCCATGGTCAAGGAAATAAGATCCAAGTATGGAATTAAAGTATTCTGTGCCATTATCACTTCGAAAGACTTCTATTTTGGAGTGAAACGTGTCAAAATCATTTCATAAAAATCACGTAAAAACTTGTTTGGCGTCGCTTTGTTTTTTAATAAGTAAACCCGGAGACTCTAGTGTGGTCATCAATGAAAGTGATGAACCATCTTTTCCCTTGTGGTGTACTCTTCCTTGCAGTTCCCAAATGTCACTATGAATCATAGTGAATGGCTTGGTTGGCTTGTAAGATTGAGGTGGAAAAGATGATCTAGTGTGTTTAGACAATTCACATATTTCACACTTAAATAAAGATGGATCTTTATTGATAAAAAGATTTGGAAACAGCTTTCTTTAAGTAGTAAAAACTAGGGTGGCCTAGCCTAAGATGCCACAACATGATATTATTTTTATCAATATATGTAGACTGAAGACAGAAATTTCCAGAATTCTTCTTATTTCCAGATTCTCCTTTTTCCTCAAAGAGATATAGTCCTCCCATCATCCTAGCATTGCCAATCACCATCCCCTTGTGAATACCCTGAATTTCACAACCATTAACAGAAAACACAAAATTACATTTAGTATCTGAGGTGAGTTTACTGACTGATAACAGATTGCAAGATAGGGATGGTACATGTAGGACATTATTGAGAGTTAAAGTAGGAGAGATAGTGATGGATCCTTTTCCGCCTATAGCGAGAAAAAGAACCATCTCGCTATCTTAACTTTCTCGGTTTCCGGACGGGATTTATATGTTGAGAAAAGGTGTGAATAACTCGGTCATATGGTCGGTTGCTCTGAGTCAATGACCCAAAAGGAGGACTCGGTGGACTCCAAGGAAAGACAGGGAAGGGTAGTTACCTTTCTCCACTAAGAACGGGAAGAATCACCTTTGGTGTGCATAGTTTGGGCTCGAATCGGTTTGGTTAACGATCCGCTTGTTCTTGGGAAAACAAATCTTGTGTAGTAGATCCAAGGTGCCTTGGTCGGATGACACCCGATTAGCCTACCTTGCCTCGAACCGCTCGATCCACGCCCCAGGCTTCCGGTTGCCGGTTTGCCATGTATCACCCAACAATTGTCCCTGGTGTGACCTTGTTTTTTGCAATGGTCACACCGTATTTTCTCGTTTTCTTCCCTTTTGATCATTTCTATTTGCCACCAAGGCCGAATCGTCTCGTCCCAACCGAATTCCGGTCGGTTGGTCATCCCCGGAAACGGATGATCCGGTGGTAGTATTAGAGGAAGCGACCGATGAAGTGCTCCCGGTCATGGCGGCGCGCAGATACATCTGTTTTGATCATACGACCCGCTCCGATACCATGTAGAAACAGTAGGAAAAAGAGGAGAAAAAAAGGAAAAAGGAGGGATATTTTTTATTCAATCATTGATAATCATTTATGTTACATACTGTCTTTATTTATACTAATGAAAGGAGAATCCTTTCTATATCAAATAGCTATCAATCCTCCTATAATTGCTCCTTACTATAAATACTCCTTTCCCACTATACTGCTTAAAACACAGCCGCCACATCTAACCCTAAATAACAAACAAAGACAATTCTGCCCTTATTATAATAAAATGCTGTGATACATCATGAATCTCTACAATATATATATATATATATATATATATATATATATGAAATTTAGTTAATACTTATGATTGATTGGATGTATATATGGAATACTAAATTAAATTTATAACAATTTTCAAGGGGAAAACACTTGACGGGTTTTTTCGATTTGATGTGGGTAATTTTTTATGTGGGTTTTTTTTTATGTTTGGTTTCTTTTCTTTCTTTTTCTGAGCATTTTTATGTTTAGTTTCACGTAACATTTTTTTTTATAGATTATCGATAAAACTAATAATAAATGATTATGTTTATGATTAGATTAGATAAATGGTTGGTATTTCTAATAGGATTTAACGATTGATAAATGATGATAGATTTAACATTAGATAGACGATTGATTTTTTTTAATAATTACTAAGTTATCGTTTTTCAAAAAAAAATTTACTTAATTATTATATTCATTATTGAAATAAATTAACGTGTTGATTGAATTTTTAAATAAGGTTTTAACGTGTTTTTTTTTATTATTAATCATTCAATTTATGGTTAGTTTTATAATTGATTGGATTGGATAGAAATATATAGAATTTAATTGATTAAAAAATACATATCATCATCCAATCATTAATTAAAAATATAAAAACCAAATTAAAATTTGGGGGAATGAGGGAGAAGGACACAAATATTTCATCAATTGAGTAGAAGGACAGCCTTTTGAAAATTTTGCATAAAGGACAAAACTATTTATTCACTGTCGAAATTCACTTGTGTTCGAAATTCACTGTTTAAATTCACTTCCGAAATTCACTGTCGAAATTCACTAATTTTCAAAATTAATTGTCGATATTCACTAATTTTCAGGATTCACTATCGAAATTCACTGTCAAAATTCACTGATTTCGGGATTCACTTGGGAGATTCACCGATTTTCGGGATTCATGTTTGTCCTTCTCGCTATAAAAATTATGCAGTTGTCCTTCTCCCTATAAAATATATGTAGCTGTCCTGTTACTTAAAAATATTTCAGATTGTGTCCTTATCCCTAATTTTCCATTAAAATTTTATTATTGATTAAGATCCCCCCAAAAAAAAACACGTTAATTTTTTTTTGGACAAGCCAAACACGTTAAAGGTCTTCAATTTTTAACATGTTTTTTATTTATAATAATCATTCCTTTTTTTCTATTAAAAAATAATCATTCCTTTTATGGTTAGATTTATAATTGATTGGATAGATATATATGGAATTTAATTAATGCTTGTGATTGATTAGATGTATATATAGACTACTAAATTAAATTTATAACAATTGTCAAGGAGGAAACACTTGACGGAGGAAAACATACCGACTCTTTTCTAATAGTAATGATATGTATCTATATTGAAATGACACTTATCATTTTCCAATACATCAATATTAGTTGTCGGATTAGATCGTTCTCTCAAGTTCCGGGTGAATTAAAATTAGGGGCAAGGGTCCAAAAGGACACAAAATAGACTTAATTAGGCAAATAGGACACTAAGGAATCTTATTTGGTTATAAGGACATAAATTAGATAGATAGACTCAAATACCCTTAATTAAGGAAAAAAAAAAAAAAAAAAAAAAAAAAGACGCTTTTTTTTTAGCAAAGAAGACGCTGAATGTGGTTATAATTTTTTTTTTTTTTTTTTTTTTTTTTTTGAGCAGGGAAGACGCTTGTGTTTTTTTTTTTTTTTTTTTTTTTTTTTTTTGGAGCAAGAAAGATATTGAATGTTCTTTTTATTTATTTATTTTTTTTTTTTTTTTTTGTCTGGACGCCGAGACGGTGTGTTTTTTTTTACCCGGTGATCACCGCGATAAATTGACCACTCCGATGCAACGACCATCCCGATGTAAAGACACCGCGATCAAGTGACACCAAATTGCAGAGACATCGCGATATTATGACATTTCAGGATGCAAAGACATCGCGATGAAGTGACACCGCGATGCAGAGACACCGCATTGACCACCATCGCGATGCAGTGACCACCCCGATGCAACGACCACAATGGTGCAATGACCACCCCCAATGCATTGATCACCGTGATGCATTGACCACCTCGATGTAGAGACACCGCGATGCAGAGACGCCTCGATGCACTGACAACCGCGATGCAGTGACCACCCCCGATGCAGAGACACCGCGATGCAGTGAACACCGTCGATGCGAGACACCGCGATGAAGTGACACCGCGATGCAGAGACACCGTGATGCAGAGACACCGCGATGAAATGACACCATATTACAGAGACACCGCGATGCAGAGACACCTTGATGAAGTGACACCGCGATGCATAGACAACCGTGATGCAGTGATCACCCCCGATGCAGAGACACCGCGATGCAGCGACCACCCTTGATGCAGTGCCCACCCCCGATGCAGAGACACCGCGATGCAGAGACGCCTCGATGAGTGACACCGCGATGCATTGACCACCCCAGATCCATTGACCACCGCGATGCGGTGCCCCCCCGATGCAGAGATACCGCGATGCAATGACCAACCCGATGCAGTGACCACCCCTGATGCAGAGACGCCGCGATGCAGAGACTTTTCGATGCATTCACCACCGCGATGCAATGACCAACACAATGCATTGACCACCGCGATGAAGTGACCACCGCAATACAGTGACCACCCGGTGCAGTGACCACCACGATTCATTGACCACCGTGATACGTACAGAGACACCGTGATGCAAAGACATTGTGATGAAATGACACCGCGATGCAGAGACACCGCGATGCAGAGACACCGTGATGAAGTGACACCGTGATGCAGAGACACCGCGATGCAGTGACCACTTCGATGCAGTGACCACCCCGATGTAGAGACACCGCGATGTTATGACATTCGATGCAGAGACATCGCGATGAAGTGACACCGCGATGCAGAGAAGCCACGATGCAGAGACACCGCGATGCATTCACCACCGCAATGCAGTGACCACCCCCGTTGCGGAGACACCACGATGCAGAGACACTGTGCTGTACTAACAATCGCGATGCATTGACACCCCGATGCAGTGACCACCCCCGATGCATTGACCACCACGATCCATTGACCACCTCGACGTAAGACACCGCGATGCGAGACACCGCGATGCATTGACCACCGCGATGAAATGACTCCGTATTACAGAGACACCGCGATGAACAGACACCAATATGAAGAGACACAGAGATGAAGTGACACCGCGATGCAGAGACGCCGCGATGCAGAGACACCTCGATGAAGTGACATCGTGATGCACTGACAACCGCAATGCAGTGACCACCCCCGATGCAGAGACACCGCTATGCAGTGACCACCCCGATGCAGAGACACCGTGATGTAGAGACACATCGATGAAGTGACACCGCGATGCAGTAACCACCCCCGATGTAGAGACGCCTCGATGAAGTGACACCGCGATGCATTGACTACCCCATATCCATTGACCACCGTGATGTAGTGGCCACCCCCGATGCAGAGACACCGCGGTGCAGTGACCACCCCCGATACAGCGACCACCCCCGATGTAGAGACACCGCGATGCAGTGACCACCCCCAATGCAAAGACACCTCGATGCAGTGACCACCCCCGTTACAGAGACACCGCGATGCAATGACCACCTCCGATGTAGAGACGCCACGATGCAGAGACACCTCGATGAAATGACACCGCGATGCACTGACAACCGCGATGCATTGACCAACAAATCACGGTGATGCAGTGACCTCCGCGATGCATTGACCACCCCCGATGTAGTGACCACCCCTGATGCAGACGCCACGATGCAGAGACACCTCGATGAAGTGACATTTGATGACGCAACGCACCGATTGAGCGACTCCGCGATGAAGCAACACCGCGATTACATTTGATATTTTTCCGACTTAATTTCAGAAAATCGATTTCTTTTCTTTTGTCATAAAATCGACTTCAAACGGCTATATCTTTTGATATAAAACTACGATCAACATAAATTTTCTCCCTAATTCATATGTTTTCGTCCTATTTTTTGTGAATTCTCATTTTATGAAACGACGCCTTATGCAGTGACACTCAATGACACCAATATTTTATGAAGTGACAGACAATAACAACAACATTTTATGAAGTGACATTAATGTCACCTTATTTTCAATGAGGAACAACAAACATTGACCACCGTGATGCAACGATCCCCGCGACGCATTGACCACCGCGAAGACCTTTCATATTTTTCCGACTAAATTTCAGAAAATAGATTTCTCTCTCATAAAATCGACTTCAAACACCTATATTTTTTGATATAAAATTACGATCAACATAATTCTTTCATCCTAATTAATATTTTTTTCATCATTTTTATTCTAATATGTCATTTTATGAAGTGACACCTTATGCAATGACACTCAATGACACCAACATTTTATGAAGTGACACCCAATGACAACAACATATTATGAAGTGACACCCTATGCAGTGACACTCAATGACACCAACATTTTATTCAAAATCATACTCAATCCCACCATCAAATTCATGTCACTACACCAATTTTCTTCCAAATCAAACTCAAACCCACGGTCAAATTCACGCCATACTTGATCAAAGGAACAAAATACCACTAATTCTCAGCATCATCAAATTCACACCCTCTGTATGAACAAAATTATGTCTATGGTGAGCAACATAATAAAATGATGTCAATTGGCCTCCATCGTACCATGTATTTTCAAAGCATCCCAAAAAAAAAATAGCAACTTGCAAATAAATACTGTTACAAAACAATTCTCATCTGTTCAAAAAAAAAAAAACAATTCTCATTGTCAACACAAATTTAGTCATCATAATTCATTACAGCATGAACAAAGAAATTGCAAATACATCAAATTTTCGAGCACATTAAATCAAATACCAACTTCATAAACACTCACAAATAAAAAACATTCTGTATAAAGGAATTGAGTACACAGAAAAACAAGTGATGCCTTACCTAATATATTTTCATGTTTGATTCCTTGTCAACTACTACAGAGCTAGTTCAACGCATTTAATGAAGGTTGGTGACACCCCCTGATGGATTGATGTTGATGGGCCAAAATCTCCCCTTAATATAGTATCATACTATGAGTAATTCTCATTGAAACCTTAATTCAAACACCTTGTCTTCATCATCCACAAGTCCTCAAACTGCTCTCTCATCTATCTTCAACCCCACCAATTTCCTTAAGTCCCTTTCAATTTGATCAAATCATCGTCTGCACCAATCTTTCTCTGTAGTCATTGAAGTGGGTTCTTTTTTTTCTCTTCTTTTGGAATCAACCAAACCATATTGTGCAAGATGAAATTACGGGTGGTTTACTTGTTGATTGTTCATCAGTTTTTTTCTGGAATCGGGTCATCAAATGATGCATCACGACATCTATTTTTTGCTCCGAATTCCACTAATTCAGAGAAAATCAAAAGTTCAGCAAACATTTCTTTGAGAAAACAGAAACATCGGGAGCATACCTCAGAAAATGCGGCGTCAACGGATGGGAGCAATGAGGAAGAGGAGGGAATTGGGTCAGATATATATTGATTTTGAGAAAGACGACCGGAGGCATCTTCTTCGGAGATTTCAGCGGTGTCGGAGTTCATGAGGGATATGGTGGAAACTCAGAGACACCGAGGTTCCAAGTCCAAAGTGGAGAAATGGTTTTTTTTTTCTGTTTAAAACAACAGCAGCGGTACTCGGAAAAAAAAAACAACAGCAGCGAAGAAGGGTATAAAAAGGGTAATTTAGGTAAGGTTAGACAAAATGTGTCCTTATAACCAAATATCTTTTAAGTGTGTCCTAAATGCCTAATTAAGTACTGAAAGTAGTCCTTATAAACAAATACCCATTAAAATGTTGGTTCTAATTCATTACTCAGGCTCTTGCTTACTAAAATAAATAATATTATTATGGCACTCCAACATGGAATGTCATTTTCAGTCCTTGAGAAAAAAAAAATCCAAAATCATAAAGCATCATAGGACTTCCCTTAATAAAAATTAGGGGTTCTATTTGGACCTCCCTATTTACTACTTGCACCCATTTACTATCTGTACCACAAAATTTTACTTTTGGCACCACAAGATTATTTTGATTATTTTTATACTTTTCACACTACACAATTAATAAAAAAATTACTATCTACACCACATATTTTTGAAACTATAAACAAGTCCTCCTAAAACCTAAATAAACAATTTTATCCTTCTATTCAATTAACACCTTAAACATAAAACATTTCATCATCTTCATCACTTCATCACTTCTTCACTTCTTCACTTCTTCATCTTCCTCCCCTCTACATCCATGGAACCTTCATCATCTCCCAATTCAAATTGAAAGTCAACATTTTGAATCAATTCATAACAATGAACAACAAATGCATTGTGATATAGAAGATGTAGCAATCTCACTTGAAGATATACCATTTTCAAGCCAAGTTGAGAAGAAGATGGATTCCTCAAATATGGTAATTTCTTGTTTGAAAATTTCGTTCTTTATGTTCAATGTGTGATTTAAGTTAATGGGTAATCTTCCTACATACATATTATCATGTTTAGAGGTCATAAATGGAAGAAAATAGTGTTATTCGCCATTTCCGATCACCCCTAGGGCTTCCCCCGTCGTTCTTTTACGTTTCACAGCGTCAATGGCAAGCTTCTGGGACGTCAGCCATACTGTCGCCCGTAAGGCGGTAGTAACGTCACCATGGGTAACGTTTACAACAGCAAAGAAGATGAATATGCATGTCCAAAACGTCAGCCTTGATGACGCTCCTTTGGCCATTACAACGTCAGTATGGCTGACGTTTGTGTTGCCAATCAACTTTAAACATATTTCTTGTTAACGTCAGCCTCACTGACGTTTATTTTTACATTACAACGTCAATACAGACAACGTTTTGCTTGACTCTTAACTGCAAAAGGCTTCATTTGCAACGTCACTCATAACGATGTTGTATGTGCCAACACAACGTCATAATCACTGACGTTCTGGATCTGTAATTTTTCATTTTGCCAACATGTGTTTTACTTGGTTTTATTACTATTGAATCCATAGAAACAATGTAATGACGCAAATCATGACAAAAGCAATGATGAGGGACCAAGATCTTAGACGACGAGGAGTATTTGAAGGTGAGAAACTATTAAGTGGATATGTTATTTTCTTATTCTCATCCGATTGACTATGACAAATATACGTTTCTTTGCAGTTTTTGGCTGATGAAATGATTGAAGAAGATCAAGAAAATCTTCAGAAAGTTCGAGATACCACACTCGCAATGATGGATGACCCACATGAAGAGTTATCAGTCGATTTGACTTCAATTTTTACAACTGATCAAGTAAGTCTCTAAAACTTATACTATGTAAATGTATGTGATTTTTAAACTTGACTTGGTATTCATTACATTCATATATTTTTCATAGGTATTTGATTCACATGAAGCCGTCACCAAACACCTCATGGCATTGGCAAGAGATAAAGGCGTTGTCATTGTGAAAAAGAGACCCAACATGACAGGAAAGCGGACACATTTCATTTTATACCAATGTGAGAGGGGTGGATTGCCAAGAGAATACGAGAAAAAGGTTGGCGGTACCGGAAAAAATAAGCCAAGAGAATCGTCTACAAAGAAATGCGGTTGTCCGTTTCTATTGAAAACCTTGAAGGATAACTTTAGGGAGGTGTGGACCGTTAGAGTATTGAATGGTGTACATAATCACAATTTATTCAAGTATGAGGAGGGTCATGCATACCTCGGCCGGATTGATAGAGAACAAGTTGATTTTGTTGCAACAATGACTCGCAACGGTATTTTGCCTAAACATATACTACGTATGTTGAGAAAGGATGATAAGAAGAACTGTACGTCATCAAAGGCGATCTACAATGTTCGTGCTAAGATAAAGAAGAAGGCACGAGAGGCCCGTACATTGATGCAAGAGGTTTTCAAATTGGCAGATAAGAACACATCATTCGTGGAATGTAGGCATGACGAAGGAAATGTAGCGAAGGATGTTTTTTGGGCCTTTAATGAAAGCTTGTCCCTTGCAAGGTGCTTTCCTACCGTGATGCTTATGGATTGTACATACAAGACGAACAAGTACAAGATGCCCCTATTGCAAATTGTTGGCGTTACGTGTACGGATATGACATTTTCGATAGGATTTGCTCTACTTTGTTTGGAGAGGGAAGAGAACTACACGTGGGCTTTGACCATGCTTCGGAAAGCAATTGGTGAGAAAAGTGATCAAACATGTTGTATCGTGACAGATAGAGAAGGAGCATTAATGAACGCTTTACGGGTGGTTTATCCAAAAGCAAAGAACTTGATATGCAGGTGGCATATAGAGAAAGGTCTTGTGGCGAATCTGAAGACGAAGACTACGAGCGAAGTTTGGCAAGATTTGATGACTGCTTGGATAGAGGTTGTTAAATCAGAAACAGAAGATGAGTTGAATGAGAGATTGGAAGAGTGTAAGAATATTTTTAATGAAGACGCCATGAGTTATGTCTCTTGTACATGGTTGAACGCACATAACGAGGCATTCGTCTCCGCATGGACCAACTCTGTTTTTCATCTGGGAAACACATCAACCTCGAGAGTCGAGGGAATGCATTCAGTATTTAAAAACTGGCTAAAAACTGGGCTTGGGGACTTGGTTGCAGAGTGAGAAGCCGGCCTTTGCTTGATCGATCAAGAGATCAAAAACATCAAAAAGTCATTCGAGACGTCTCTTTTCATGGAGCCAAAAAAATTTAAAGATTTTGTGTTGTTTAAAGAGCTTAAACATCGTGTATCCATATACGCATTGGGCTTGTTGTATGCTGAGTTGGAAAAAACCAATGATAGCGATGCGTTGAATAAGGAGTGCCGATGTACTATTCGAAAGACACATGGATTGCCGTGTAGACATGAGATGGCTAGATTTAAAAAGAAGCCAGGATGCATCCCTTTATCAGCTATCGATATTCATTGGAAGACCCTAGATATCAAAGGGCCACCTCCAAATGTTACCGAGTTAGACTATGTGCCAGTTCTGAATGCCTTAGAAGAAAAGTTGAAGATGGCAGATGTTTGGGAGAGACAACGGTTGATCGTGAAGATACGTGACATTTTTCAACCGGTTAGTACGGTTTTGCAAGAGCCAAAAACAAAAACCAAGGGTCGTGGCCGCCCTAAGGGTTCCGGAAACAAGAGGAAGTTAGTTGAGGACTCTTCAACTAACAGAGAGATGAGCAAGTTTGAACACATTGAGAAAGAATTGTCGAGTGTGAATGCCGCGATAGCGTCTGAAGGTGTTTCTTCCACCCCAACTCCACCTACATCTCAATGTGCACTTCTAATGTCAAAAAGAAAAAAACCCCAATGACTCGAGCGGCATCCAAAGGTAGAATGCCAAAAGTTCCAAAGGTTGAGTGTAAAGTATATTCTACCGTCGGAAACAGGTATCTTAAAGAGTTTCCACCAAATATGCATGAGCACATTACGTCTATGGTTGATGTAGAGGGTGATGGAAATTGCGGGTTTAGAGTAATAGCACATGCAATAGGTCTTACAGAAAACGACTGGCTATTGGTGAGAAAAGCACTGCATTATGAATTGATGACGGACAGGGATCATTATATTGCATTATTTGGCGGACAAGAATGGATCTACGAAAAATGCATGGCTTGTGTTTGTCATGAAAAAGGAGCACGCGGAGTGGAAAAGTATTTTGACAGTCACCTTGGTTAGGTTGTATGCAATGCATATGCTGTGTCCGCAAGCATATTGTCTGTCTCGCATGGAAACCAAAAATTCTTTCCTAGTAAGAAAAAACCTTCGGTTTGGCCCGCTCGCCATATATGGATGGGGTTGTGCAAGGGTATCCATTTTGTTCGCTTGTTTTTGAAAGATACTTGTCCACTTCCTAGAGTGAGCGTAAATTGGCATAAGGCTCGGATGTTGGAAGCAAATGAATGGTATGAGAAATATCAACATAGGATCGATTTTTGGCATGATGTGGTCAAGGATCATTGGATGGGGGATCATATTGATTTGGACAATCTATCTGACTGAGCGGGGTGTAGGATGGAACACGGTTTTGTAAATTCATATGCAATATGTTGAACTAGTTTAATGTATTTTGGCATGATGCACAATGAACTAGTTAAATTCCAATGTTGTATTTCCAAAATGTGTGATGTGTGATTATTGGTTTAATTTTGATGTATGATTGTTTGTTAAGAAAGGGAACAATGTTGATTCTGGGACACAGAACGTCAGCCATTGTGACGTTTTTATTGAGTTATAAACGTCGGTTGTGATGACGTTTGAAGCCCTAAAATCATCAAAATCTTTGTACCTAAAAATCCTTAAAACGTCAGCAATAATGACGTTCATATGGCATGTGGAACGTCAGTATGACTGATGTTTTAAAGATTTTTAGGTCCTGAGAGTTTGATGATTTTGGGGCTTCAAACGTCATCACAACCGACGTTTATCACTCAATAAAAACGTCACTATGGTGGACGTTCTGAGTCCCATAATCAACATTGTTCCATTTATTTCCCACACCAATTCAAGTGACACCAATTCAAATATCAAAGGCCAAATAACCCAAATCGCATACGAACAAATAGGAAATCAACGGGGAATAAAAATACAAACCAAACCAAACCAAAGCCAATGTAGTCTACAAAATCCAAATACTAAATATAAACACGAATTTTAAACAACCCAAACATTAAACTTATGAAAGTAATAAACGTGTCAAAGTTATAAATGTGTCAATGTTATAAGACAACTAAGTCTTTTTCGCGGCCCTCGAACGCTTCTTTGGTCTTTCAGCTTGTATCTGACTAGATTCTTGTGCTTCGACACCGTCATCTTCAACATCTTGTGTACATGCACCTGTAGTCATGAACTCTTCTGCCATCTGAAGCGCTTTCACTAAATCCTTTTTGGTTTTTTTAGAAGCATTTCCAATCGCATCTCGTACCGCATCAATCACTCTACCATTGCATTCATTCTCCTACATGTTAAACATAAAAACGTTCATTAAATTGAAAAAGGAAACAACAAAATAGATTGTATATTCAAATACCTCTCTTGAATCTCGTTGCTTTCTTTTGCTGACACCGGTCAAACGACGCACGGCAACACCTCGATACCAAGTCATGTACTCAGATGTGCATTCCCAATCAAACCTGGCTTTTCCCATCCTTTGTTCCTTATTGACTAGATGATTTGCAAAATGGATAAAGTCATCGTCGCGTGATTCATGAGTGACATTGTACTGTTTTGCCTTCCCGCTTCGATTCGATGCCTTTGGAGGAATTGGTGACTGAGGGATAGCTTGAATATGGACAAATTGACGAACGACACGGTTTGGGTGATACACCTCTTCAATGTCCAATGTCCTTATGCACCCATAGAACCAACAGACGTCATTCTCAGGCACCGTTCTAAATTTCTGATAAGCATCCCAAACAACCTACAAAATAGAAGATAATGTAAGTTGAACAGAACCAGACAAGTTACAACCTACAAGATAAATTTAGTTAACTTACTTCTTGGGCCTCCATCAAGTCCAAGTCCTCTCTTGTATGCCTTAACGATGACAAGGCCACAGTGTCATTAATTCCCGTAACATTTTTCCACTTTAATGTCCGTACCATCTCCCCTTCAATGAATTTTGTGTTTGGTGGAGGTCGCAATGAAGGAAAATGTTCGTACACCCATGCCTGCATAACACATATTACAAAATATTTCTTTAAGCATTCAAACATAAACACAAAAAACAATAAATAATGTAAAAAACAAGTGTTACCTCCAACAATGTTAGGTATCCAGAAATTCCAACAGTACTGTTCCTAGTGGCCTTCGATAGCTGTCGGTAAAGATTTGCCAGTGTGGCAAAGACCCCAAGCCCAATCACCAACCTTATCTAGATCCCGTAGAAAATGAAGGTAGTTAATGTTTATCTTATCCCCACTACGGTCTTGCATCAAAGTACATGCAGGAAGATACAACAGATATCCGCGCACAGCTTGATCCACAAGAACTATCGGCGCGATCGACCGGAACTCCATGCTTCACCCTGATTGCTTCTTACACCGCATTTACCCGCAAGACTGTTCTTTAGCCAACTTTTGGACAGTCGTAGTCCACCAACATGTTCTAACTCCTTTGTCACGTCTGCTATTGGAATCCCTAACAGCTCGTGAACAAATGTAACTGGGTTGTCCTCTTTTGCAAATTCATAGTTCACGACCATTCCATCAACCGGTAATCCTGTGATATATCGGACATCGTCTAATGTGATCGTCATCTCACCGAATGGCAAATGGAAATTGTTTGTTACCGGATTCCACCTCTCAACAAAAGCACAAACTACCACACGATTCGCTTGGCTATATGAAGATTGTACCAGATTGTACAACGGGTCAGTCTTGCCTTGAATTCGTCACATTCTGCATCAATCTTCCATATCTTCAAGGAAGATGTGTACTGCTTACATCCAATTATACCTCGGTCCTGTTCAAATGAGTTTATATATAAAGTTAGATATGTGAAAAAAAATATAAGTTCTCAAATATGTAATAAGATTATAAACCTAAAAAAACATACATTATTATTCAACAACGCGTAACCAATATGCTCCTTCCAATCCTTCCCCAATAGAACATCAGTGTCTACCACCACACCATCATCACCGTCATATTGTAAACACTCGGTACCGCCGCCTCGTCGGTGCCCCGGCACTTCCGGATGTCCGTCCATACTTGCACCAAAGATTACCCGATGCCTCACCTATAAGTGACCCCGGCCGGATTGGCTCTCTCGTTCGTAATGGCACCAAAGCGGTACTAGAATCCGCAATCGGATCAACCGTCCCCGAGAAGGAGGCCGCACTCCCGATTGTGTCTCCATATCCACCGACTCGGTGGTGGCCCCAACAAGATCGGAATCCGCAACCGGATCAACCGTCCTGAAGGAGGCCGCACTCCCGATCTCGTCTCCATCTCCACCGACTCGGTGGTGGCCCCGACACCGGAATCAACCGTAAGTGAAGGAGCCTCGCACTCCCAACCGTGTCTCAACGGACTCAATGTTGGCCTTGACACTATCATCCGCAATTGTCTCAACTATAAGTGAAGGAGCCTCCACTCCCAACTGTGTTTCAACTGACTCAGTGGTCTCAACTACCTCATATGTCTCTCCTAAACCAGCCTCAGTTGGCTCATTCGCATGTCCTATCTTTGGTTGCACATTCTTTAGTCGTTTACCTTTTCTTTTATATGGCACACTTTTATGTTCAGAAATAATACTAGGCTGAACTTGAGCTTCGAGGGGTGCTTCAGCAGCACCTTGATCCACTCGCGGTACCTTCATCGCTATCGTCGCAAAGCGTACGGTCTTACCGAGACCTCGTCTTAGTCATAATTTCCTACACATGATACAAGAAATAAATTGTCAGTCAAATTAAGAAATCAACTAACAAAGAAAGTAGACATTTATAAACAAAGCTCAAGGATAAGACATAAACCTCATACAATGTAACATTAACAATAATTTGATAAACAAATTCATAAAAGAGACTAACCAAGTTATAAAAAAGGCATAAAACAACAACATATATGGGCACAAAATATCCTATATAAAACAACCTATTAATGAAATTATGGTAATCAATTAACCAATGTAACCTCTAAAGTAACACAAAACCCTAATCTGTCCTCAAACGTCACCAGAACTGACGTTGAAAAAGCCTTTACAACGTCACCACCAGTGACGTTTATGGTGCAAGACATTGGCATGGCAACGATCTGGAACGTCACTGGAACCAGCGTTTCACAGGTCCATACAACGTCAACACCACTGACGTTTAAGAGCTAACAAATTGCCAAGCCAATGTTCTAAAACGTCACCCAAACTGACGTTGTAGGAACAACTACAACGTCATTTATAAAAGCGTTCCAGGGCTAAACCCATTTTCCAACACACAGGCTGGGACGTCAGTGTGGATGACGTTGAAACCTACAACGGGCGTCGGTCTCACTGACGTTACCAGTTTCATCATCTTCTCCGGCCTTCCAACCGGAAAAATGGCCGGAAAAACCAAAATACAACCCAAAAAACATAACCCATTACATCCAAATACTAACCCATTACATACAATATAAACCCATTACATCAAACACAAATTCACTTCCATTTAAACACAAATCCACAAACATTCAAACACATTTTCAAAAATTCACATACCTTGATTATTCTTCTCTCCTTCTTCTTTTCTTCTACAATTCGAAATCCACTCTCCCTTCTTCTTCCCTTCTTCTTCCTCTTCTCTTCTCTTCTCTTCTCTTCTCTTTCAATTTTCAGTTTTTTTTTTTTTTTTTGGTAACCACCGATTGGGAGGTTTTTGGGGAAGAAGTTTAATGAGTGTTTGAATTAAAGTGGTGGGAGAAGAAAAGGTTTATGTATGTAGTAGTTTTATTTAATTAGTATTTATTTTAGTGTTTTGTATAATTTTAGGGACTAAAGTGTAGTTTTTAAGTTTTTGTTATTTTAATGTTGTGTAGGTAGTAATTACGTGGTGTGCGAAAGTAAAAGAAATATAATCATTAATGTGGTGCAAGTAGTAAATAAAAAAAATCCAAATAGAACCCCCCAAAAATTATAATAAAAAAAATACAATCACGTGCCTTAATTGACCCTCTTTGCGGTTTTCAATATTTTTTCAATTGTGTAATATTTTGTTTCGACCTAAAAAAAACAATGTTACTTCATGTATTCTTTAAACTCATATTAAAGTACATGTCATCGTATTGACCGTAAAATACTAAAATTGACCGGTTCACACCAGGGGCGGCTCCACCCATGTCGATAATGGTGCGGCCGACGACCGACCTTCTAAAATAAAAAAGTTATTTACAAATAGTATAAACTTATATATATATATATATATATATATATATATATATATATATATATATATGTGTGTGTGTGTAAAATTGACTCCTTTATTTTTATATATTGACCCCTCTTCTTTATCTATGCGCCCAATAATTACATGTAAATAATTGAATATACAAAACTTAGTAGCATATGCTTTCAGTAGAAGGAATCATAATGGTTGAGTCAAAATCAATTGGTTAAAGACATGGCTAATAATCAAACACCTTGGAGGCTGGGAGGGGAGTGTTAGAATTGAGACACTTGGTCATGTGAAAACATAGTGCTACATTAAGGCAGTGGGAGGAAAGAGTGTACTTGACAGCTCCTTTTAAATAAAAATACAGCCAGCAGCAATAGTACATATTACATACACAGCCGCGCCCCTGCCCCCCCGGCAACTTATATACTGTACTGGTTGTTGCAGCTCTCTCAACACAATGACGCGCTAAATCCGGCCTTCCCGACTTGATCGTCTGAAAGGTACACTAGAATTCAAGTTGGCTAAATGAGTTATTCCCTCCTACTTTACTCGAACCGAAATCTCTACTACAACGAAAACTACTACTAGTACTACTACTACTACAACTACCAACACTTCTACGATGTTTAGTTGAGCCGGGACACAATAATGGGGCCCGCCCTTTACTTTCACCAGTTTCGAGGTGATGACTTGGCCTGCTGACTGCAGCTGATTCAGCAGCAGCAGCATCAACGCTGTAATGATCCAGGTCACCATAAGACGAATGCCTTGAATAAATTGGTGACGGTGATGACGTGGAAGATATTGTCTCAGAATCCGAAGAATTCCTCCAATAAGAAGCACCCATGTCCCCAAATATCTGATCCATGTATTCTATGCTTGCTGATTCTCTAATACTGCTGTTGTCGGTGCTGCGAGAATTGACGTCAGAGAAAAAGGAGGAATTGTCACTTGATGAAGTATCTTCTTCCATAACCATGTGACTTGGCGGCTGGATATCACGATCCTGGTTCAAGCGTGATCTTTCATTGCAGCTAGATTCTCTTGGCAAATCACTAGGAGAAGACACACCCCACTGATTTTTAAAGGGGGCTTTTGAGTCGGCGTCCTTTGGTTTTCTTGAATCACACGGGTTTATTGAGCTCCTCAATAATCTTGGAGCTCGTGGTGAACACCTAAAAAAACATAGCAGATGGATTTACAAGCATACATCCACACTACTGATAAAAGAAAAACAAAAAAGAGAATATTATACCTGGCATAAAACAGCATATACGCTCCCTCTGTTAAAACCCGTTCAAGCTCAACTGCTTTTACCTAAAAAAGCAAATGATAGTAGCAGAAAGTCATATTCTAAACAATACTAAACCTACTGATATTTGTCAAGTGTTCAAGTCATGAATATATTATAGCTTCGGCCTAAGAATTGATAGCACCAAACATACCAGTACCATGTATTTGTTCTTTATAAGACCCATTATACACAATACACCGGCCAAGAGAAAAATTGATGAACATTGTATGCCCGGATGATAAACAAGCTAAAGATTTAACCTTTAAGGTTACGTTGAGACTAAGAGACCATATTTCAAATCTTCCAGCCATAAGAGGCTGTTAACAAACACCTCTACAATAATCAATCAAAGATGGACAACACCGCAATAGGTTCTTCTTTAGCTTTGAAACACGAATCCAGATATTAAAAAAAATTAATCATGTTCAGCATTCACATTCAGGCATCACAATTATACATTCAGCACTTAAATCATCCAGATACTTAAAAAAATTAAGTCTACTTCAGATTTCATACTTTCATTTTAACAAATGGCCAAGCAAAAATATTAGAAGAGTGCATGACAGTATGAGTGAACTTACTGTACTAAAACCATACAAGGAGAGGAAAGATTTCACAGAACAAATGTAATATAACATACCGTACTGTCGTCGATTTTGAACCACCTGTTCTGGGAATTCTTAACATAACAAATGTAGTGACCAGAAAATGTGGTATTCATACTATTCAAGTGAACCACCACTCCATATAGCCGATATACTGGTGATTTGTCACTCGTCCCACACATATAAGGAGCCATGTTCAAGATCTCCGGGAATTTTATTGTCTTACTCAGCTTTCCGGATTTTCCAGACTGTTAATATGAAACAGAATGATTGAACAGTGAACCCTTCAAAAAAATTATTGAACAGTAAAGGAGCGCAAGATTAGTATGGACAGGATTGTTGGCTTGTAAAATATACCTGAAATCTCTTTAGTGCAATAGTTAGAACATTAGGGGCCTCAAGCACTCTTAATTTCTTCCTGGCTTTCTCAAAGGATTTGCATCTGATACAGAAAACACATTCTCAGCCTTAAACATAATTTTTTCCATCAATTAATCACCTCTTTAACAGTAACTGAAGTAATTCATGATACTTGGTCATGTGAATATCAAGTATACAACAGCAAAAACAATCCCAAAATGGAGTAAACTCGTTGGAAAAGCAACATAACCCAAAAAAAAAAAAAAAAAATTATGAATCAGAATTGCAACTGTATACATCATATCACAGTCAATAAATGTTCTTCACTCTTACCTCTAAGGGAAATACAATAAATTGCTCACATGGCTTCAGAACATTGCCATTAAACACAAAATGAGAATATAACTAAACACTGAAACCCCAACTAGATCTGAGACATATTTCTTGGCTACAAGTACAATGGAATGAATAATTTACAATATGCCTTTTGAGATCATACTAATAGCACGCCAACTAAAAGTAATTTGACAGTAAATAATTTGACACATTTTTCAGGACTCTCCATGCATATCTACGGAAGATTGAAGGTAGGGAAGCTAAAACAGAAATCTGAACATGCATCAGACTTATTAGGTAAATTTCCTTTCTGGAAATAAAGTCCCTGTAGATTAAAGATAATACCCAAGAAGATAAACAAATAGAAAGTACAAACCTGCCACACTGGTACTTGTTTTCACCATCTAAAGTCTCACTACGGGTGAACTGCCGCAATGCCTCTTCTAATGTTCCAATATCACCCTCAATCTCAACAGTAAGATCCATCATCTTCTCCTGGCGTTCAGATTTTGCTCCACACCTCATACATTTAATCTGTGTTTTCAAAATAAGATTTCCACTTTAGCCATTGGGTTCTTTAGGAAAGAAAAATCTCATTCTTTGTCATCCTCTTAAAAGCATAAATACCTTTGATCGCAGGTAACCACCAAAAGTGAGCCCAGTGAGAGTTGTTTCATCCAAAGAGCTTGAAGCACTAACCCCAGCTTCCGTTAAGCAAATCAACTGCATGGCATCAATTGCATACCTGGAGATTTAAAATCTAATTAACTCATCGCAGTGCACAAACAATGGCGTAAGCAACATAAATGTTCCCTAGGAAGCAAACTCTGGTTTCATGAAAACCACATAACCTGAGAAACTCATGTGCATCTTCTTCCCTTCCATTACGAAGATGACTTCCAATACTTTGTAATTGGGATATTATCCGACTTGGTGAGATAGGAGAATGTCCTTCCTTTGCCTTCAAAAGAAGACGTTCATACTCACAAGTGAAGCACCAGTCCCTCTTCTTGCCTGATACCAGAAAATCAAGAGGCTGTAACATTCTGACTAAAGGCGAAACTAGTTCCCCCAAAAAAAAAAGTTATCATCAGACAGAAGCTTACATTCATGCGAGTGAAGCCCTTGCAAGAAGTAAGCAGTGAGGGGTGGAGTAAACGCCAAGCACTGAAGGACAACATTTGCATAACAGCTGAAAAGTGAAAAGTTAAATAATGAAATGGTGAGACATTCCAACAAGCACCAACTTTACAGGCACATTCTGTAATGTAATATATCTATCCTTGAATAACGAATTCACATCACTCAAAAGCTAGAAAGATTCACATTTGACATGTCACAAGCATGCTTGATTGCTTGAAGTCAATCTCATCAGAACGAGCAAAACAAGCTAACTTGTGGAACAGAAAATTTTCAGCTAGAAACCTTTAGTAGGACAGGTAGATGATTCTGTTGCCTTTATAGTGTATTGTACAGGCATATTAGAAGCCAGTCAACCATAGGGAGAAAGACAATGTCTAACTAATTTCAATTAAAATTTTCAGAAATAAGGTAAGCAAAGGCTACAATTAACAGGATAAACGAAAAATGAAAATAAGATGAAAGAAATATTCATCGTTAACCAATTCGCATCATTAGAAAGAAGCATTTAGCGTTAAACACAGAAGGATCAAAACGATCCTCATTCAGTAGTTAAGACCACCACCTTGCATCCCAATGTAACTGGAAGGCAACTAATCACCATAAAAGCACATGAAAACATTCAAAATGGGCAAAAGATATCAAAATTCATCTTTGAATGCAACATACTACCTCCGTCACTAAATAAAAGTTATTTTGGCTCAAATAGTTGTCCCTAAATTTTAGTCATTTTAGAATACCAAGATAGCATTTAATAGATTTTTTCCTCTTCCCTACCCCTAATTTATTATTCATCCATGAACTTTTTAAACTTTACTACCATTGCATTAATGAGTCAAAGGGTATTTTAGACTTTAAGAACTAAAATTGATGGCACTCATCTACATTCTTATTGTGTGAAAAACTCTAAATGACTAGGGACGGATGTAGTAATATGTAACTGTTTGCACTATGACAAGATAACTACAATCCATAAAGCATTCAACTCTGCTATCGAATAAATGTTACACAAACTTCAACATGAACTACCTGTTCCCAAGGTTCATGAGTCCACAAGGAAGCAGCTCCACCTTATTCCAGTTATAAAGCTTCACAAACAACTCATATTGGAATAGACCCTGTACATAAACATATTCTCAGAATTGTGTTCAAAATGGTCAAACATCCACTATTAAAACAGCTTAAAATGATACCTTGCCGGTGTATCTTCCAACACTCTCACTGGGAGTTCCGAATGGATTCAGCTGTGCCAGTTTAGGAGTTTTTACTTGGTCAAACACTTTCCATATTGAAGATTTGGAGCTAGTCCTGTCCTTTTGCTGAACAAGAAAATCCGCTTTCGCTGGAACCACATGAATGCTATCTGCTTTCGCAGACTTAACATTTTCAGCTGTTTGCTTTGCAATGGCAGAAGACAAGAACTCCCCAGAAGCTTTGGGCAACAGCGATTTAACTTCAACTGATTTTGGCTCTGTGAAGGTACTAGATACATGTCCAGACTCCCGATTTGGCTTATTGTACTGTACAAAAGGAGGAATGTTTTTTCTAGAATGTGTGGCAGTTATTTGTTCCTTTGATTTACCAGGGGCTGCCAATTTATTACTGCTGATATCATCAACATCAGCAACGGATCTTTCTGACACTGATAACCTTTGAGCCTTCATAGCCTGTTTTTCAGTTTCTATTGATGACGCATGTCTATCAATTGACACTTTGACCCCCGAAATAGCAGGACGAATATCACTTAACACCACCTTTGTTACATGAGAAACTGGTGCATTGAGAAAAGGAAGAAGCATCCCAGTCAATTCAGGTGAAGATGGGGAATGGGAATCAGAGGCATCAACATCAACAGTCTCATTAAAACAAGGGGCAGTGTCATCCAGGTCATCATTTCTAACACCAATAAAGTCGTTCACTCCTTCCCAAAATCCTGATGAGCGTGTTGAAGTCTCAGAGAAGGACGATTCGTTACATTCATCAACACTTGAATCAGACAAAGACGACGATGATGATGATGATCCAGTCTGAGAATCCCCACGAGGAAGACTGGGTTTAACAAGATTATTCTTAAAAGTAGCAACTGTATCTTCCGAACACAATGCACATGTGTCTTCTGAAGAGACTGGCTTTATTTGGTCCATTCTGAAAAGATTAGTCTCATCAAAATCTTTATGTATAAAATGATGTCTGCCAGAAAAGTTACAATTATTTACATCCTTCGCGAACACATTGACTGCTGATTTACTAATTGAAGCCACTCCAGAGTGTTCATCAACATATTTTGATTTTAAAGGTCGTCTCTTTAAATGCTTAAGATGCACCACTTCATTATCATCATTCCAATCAACTTCTTTTACAATATTTGAGCCTGAAAAAGAACATTCATTAATGAGTGTTTCAACACGCTTGACAGGATGTTTCCCCCCAACATCAATACTTCTCGTGTAGCTTCCACTCTCTGGTGGGGGCATAGGTTTCGAATTAGACGGGTCTCCAGAATCATTGATTTCGACACTGGTACTAAAGGGACGACATTCATCCTTGTGACCTTGCCTCCAGTGATTAATTTGGCATTTACCAGAGCTGAAAGACACAAAACAAGATATAAACAACACAGACATCCAAGCATATTAAAGAAATGAAATTTCACACTTGAAGACTACTCATGCATCATTATTGATCAAAACACAAAACGTTACGCAATATCACTTTTCTCAGACAAGGCCAAAACTTAAAAATAAAAGAAGCATCAAAGTACTACCACACTAACAAGAAGATAATTTAGAATGATTAGTCATAAGTGAAAGAAACCTACACTTGGTGTAGCATAGACACCTCTCACAAATATGTAGCCCTGCAAGGAATATTGCAACGATGATTTCCTCCAGTTTCGACATAGCAGCATGTCGAGGTGTATAATTTACATATTAGTTGACGATAATTACTAATGCAACTTAATCAACTATTTTGCAGCTCTAGCTCACTACATTAACCAACAAGAGACAAATTCCTTCATTTGTTAAGGTCTTGAAAACAGTTGATCTGATAACCTATAAAAAAAGCTGTGTTCGTAGGATTGCTTAGAACAAACTAGTTATTAGATAATAGACTTGGAAGGTGTAGAGATAAAAGGAACAAGATAAGAGAGATTTAGAGCTTAAAAGAGATAATTTTTATTCATACAACTTATTGGAATAGATAAGTGATCAAAGGGAATTTATACAAGCCATGAGGACGGCTATAATTGCAAGTTGCAAAGGCTGCAACGGCTATGAACAGTAAAAGCAGACTAGAACTTAACTTGGTCTAGAAACAGAATTAACTGGGATAATTACGAGGATTAAGACTAATATAGAAACATTATTTCAACATATTTCAACAGAAGGTGAACAATGATTCATTCTGCACTTAACATATGTATGTCACACGCAGCTCTATATACGGAATAGAAATGACATATGAAGTATACTAGGTTGGAACAAAATCAAATTGGAATCGTTCGCATATCTCTATTTCCTCTATTGTCTTTTGCCAGTGTTCATCAATCACGACATCATATATTTTCTTAGGGTTGATTACATTTACCTCTCTCTGTTCTATCCAAACAAATGTTTATCCCTTATGTTTAGTTTAAACTACCAATTCCACTCCATATCCTTATTTACTTGGAAGTCCAATTCTACTATTGCCCTTCTCCCAATTTTCTCTTATCTACCGTCACCACATCCGGCGTTTGCGTCATCTCCATTCATCTCGGTCTCCAACTTGCTATCCTATCTTGTTTTCCACTCGATGCAAACCACCATTCTTCTTCCCCATGTTCCTGTTCTTGTCTAGCAGCCCTTGCAAACGCCACCACCGCCTCTCTTTTCCAAAAGCTTTTCTGAAATAATTTGGGCGAATTCGCACACATTCTCTTGTTTGTGGTGACCCTCCACGTCTTTCTTAAAATGTTTTTTCGATTTCAGCAACTTGTGGTCTTTATGGTGAAGGTACTAAATGAATTGTTGAGCATTAATTTTGGTGGGGTTCTTGAAGTTTCAAGGCTGCCCTTGACCAAATTTTGTTGATTGAGGATTTTCCTTGAGGTACTGAAGCATCCACTAGGAAAAGAACAAACTTTGGTGATTGAAGTTGAAGAGAAGCAAGATGTGAACATGGCTACATTCTTCGCAGCAGTCTTTTATTTTATTTTATTTTTTCCTTTTGGATCAAAATTTGCTTATCTAATGAACCATTCTGTAATGGTTGATGCACAAGAAAAGTATCAGAACATGGTTGCTGAGATTCCAAATTAAAAGAATAGCCTTGTTGATTGTGGATAGACATGATAGAAGGCAAAGTTCTCTAGTGCATAAGATGCATTTTACTTTCTGGCATGTTCTGAAATTGGTTGCCCTGAGTGACGGGAAAGAAGAGAGGGAAGGAGTGGCTGGGGAAGCTGGTGGTTTGGACAGCCATGAGTGGTGGTGGCAAGGAGAGGAAAGGGAGGATGAAGAAGGGTAGTTTTGTCACAAAAATTGACGTCATGGACGGCAGTTTGTTGGGACAAAACCCTTATAAAAGGGAACACGTAGTTTGGAGTTCGTATGGGAGTTCGTAGTTAAAAAATATAGAGGATGTAGATGTGTTTAACCCATCTTATTACTGTCCTTTAGAACTGGCCTTTAGGTTTAAAAGAACAAAAGATTGCAGAAAATGCTTGTGACTCTTTTTGTATCATCTATCTTTTTCTTTTTTCTTGTGTAGCTCTGTATATCTTTCATTGATGCATAAAAGGTATAACAGGAACTGCTCGGAGTAGTTTATCCTATAGTCAAGGTACAGAGCACAGAAATTCAGACAGTATTTAAAATCCACTAAATATCTACAGGCACGGAGAGTTCACATATCAGCTTTGTAGTCTGAAACTCTCTCCAGCTGCTCACATACATCCCAATGCAGTAGTAACTTACATGCCTAATTGCTCCTATAGGCTGTTGTGAAGCATAAAGTCTGCTAATTTTCTCCCATTATGGACGAAAACCACATCTAATCCTTATGGAATTTGGTAATCCAACCATTACTCAACAGCCATTCCTTCACTAGCTCCCATTTATACATGCTTTTTAGGCATAGAACATTCTCCATGTCTAGAACCATACTCTCTTCAAATAACAGATATCCATGAGTTTCTTGTGCAACCACACAAGCAACAGTGACTTTTACTGATAACTCCCCATTTTGGTAACCTATCCTGTTGTACTAAGCCTTTTCACGCAAAGCCACCCAAGAAAATAGCATGTCTTAGGAACATTCCTCTTGAACCAAGCAACCTTTGCTCAGCCCAGCATCTGCTCAACTTGTCTTCTAAGCCCACTACACTCTATAGAGAAAAAAATATCGATCCTAGATAACTAGGTCTTATATTCAAATATGATAAGCACCATGTCGGGTAGTTAAATTCCAAGGACATCCACGTAGCACAGAGCACAAAGAGGACCACATTGCTATTCTTATACAAACCCTAATGTAACATAAAAGCTTGTTTCAATATTTTTATGTTACTACTAGCATACATTTCAACGATTAGTTGAGAATGTGAGCAACAAGATTAGAACTTTAAGAAAGGTATCAAATGGGGTATCAAATTAATCGAGACAAAAAAAAATGAAAAATGATTCTGCAATAACACGCACGTAACAAGCCTACACATCATGATGTGTAACAAGCCTACACATCATGATGTTAACGGGTACTAATCCCAATAATGCTTTTCCAATCTTGTGGTGATTGCATATTAGGGGTCCACAGAAATAAATTTAAAGCTAAACAAACCTCAAAAAATAAATGTGCTTTGCAATCACAGCCCACTAACTAGCATAGGAATGCACTCAGAATTGTCCAGGTTTTAATCACATATTCTTGGATTCTTCCACATTTTCATTAGCTATTCTCATCTCACAAAACCAGATACAATAAACAAAAAGATTAACAAAAGCCCAGAACTTAAAGTAGTAAACATACCAGTAATAGACCCTTTTACACCGAGCACACCGAGTTGTGGTTGGGCGAGAGCACACATCACACTGATTCTGTGGCCGCTGATGATTTACACTTGGATTGTCAGTTAAAGGTACCTTGAGCCCATCCAGTACATCCTCCTCTTCTTTCCCCTGCTGCTCTGGCTCCGGCTCTGGCTCTGGCTCCGGCTCAGGCTCCGACTCCGGCTCCAACTCTACCCCTGTTTCCATCTCCTCCTGGCCGTAGTTAATCCCACCATACCCATATTCCTGATTAGCCTTAAGCTCGGCCCTAGCAGTCTCTTCAGAAGCCAAAACCAAAAGCCGCTTTACCTCTTCCCTCCTAGCTGCCGAACGCCGCCATTTCCGGCGGACCACGAATCCAAACAGGGGTAGAAAAAGCAGTGTGAATCCAGCCACTACCACTCTAACTAGAAACCAAAGATTCTCTACCAAGAGCATTTACACACACATACAAAATACTAGATAAGAATAGCAATTCACATCTACGAACCCTAATTCCTTGACAATCATCCAATCTAATTCAATGCACCACGATCCAGACTATCAAATCTTCCAAAATTAAAACACAAAAACAAAATCAGCTAACCCTCAATCATCACCACCGATCAGAGCGATAATAACAAAGAAGCATACTGCATAAAGACATGAATAAATCTATCTATACATACAATTACGGACAAATACAAAAAGGGATGGCTATATAGGTTGCCCAAAGAACAAGAAGAACAAAAGGAAAGAATACGTGAGAAAATTGCCTTGAATAAGTACTGGTATATTTTTATTTTTATTTTATTTTGAGAATAAATATTCTTACAATAAATATTAGCGTTTTCTTGCGGAAAGGGGAGATTCTGATTTCCATATATACTTGTTCGGTTTTCTTTGTTTTTATTACATAATTTTTTATTTATTTCTGAAATCATATATTTCCTATTTTATAAAAACGATATTGTCTGAAACCCCTTTGTATTTTAATGCATTGTCGTCCCGCTTTCGAAAAAAAATAAAATTAAAAATGTCTTTTCTGGCTGTGCTGCAATCCTACCTCTACCCAGCATTCTAATCACTTTTTGCAAAAAAAATAAATAAATAGAAAATAAAAAATAATACATCTATTGTTTTATAGTATTTCTTTTAATAAGTCCGGACGCCTCTCTCTTTCCCTTCTCTTAGCAGACTAGCGGCGCACACAGCTCAACCTCCGGCGCCGGCGGCATGATGCTGCCGGCGTCCATCTTTCTCCCCTTTTGTACATCCTTCTAGTTGATCCATTTTGTGATGGGGCTCCAACAGTTTCGTGTTGATCTGGTTCTTTCCGGATTTCTTTCGGCGGTGGGTCTTAGATCTGGTTATCGGCGTGGAGCTTCGTTTGTCTCCGGCTAGATTTCGTCGTTTCAGGCTGAGGTGGATGCTTCACCATAGACCCGGTGCTCTGCTCGCCACCGTTTCTTGTCTTTTCAGCCATGTCCGGTGAGTGATGCCGGATTCTGATGGTGCTTTCCGGCGTCTTCTACGGTTGGTCGCTTTCTATTCAGGAGGAGATGTCAGGCTTGCGGGCTCTCTATACCGTACGACGGCGGCTCGAGGCGGCGTAGTCTAGCGGTGTCATCGTTTCTAGTTTTTATTTCAGAGTTTGTTGTTTTTGTTCTTTGTTTGTGTTGGTCGAGTAATAGATTACCTAGAGGATCCATGTGTCTGAACGACTCATCGATAATTTTTCTTCTGTTCAGCACCCTCGACCCGGTCTATTATTCGGCCTTGTTTGTTTTGTACCATGGTTTGTAGTGCGGCTAGACCGCGTTGTAGTGCGGGCTGACCGTGTTGTAAATTTGCTTTTATCAATAAATGCTTTCGTTTCCGGGGTAAAAAAAAAAAAAAAAAAGTCCGGACGATTCTGAATAAATTCGTTTACCTGTTTTTCTTCATCAAATGCCATTGTTATAATGTAAAATATAATATTTATAGATAATCCATTATTGTGCTTGATTTATGTAGGTTTTTTATTCAATAGGTAATATTTATGGATTAAAAACACACTCTCTCAAATAAAAAACCTCCAACTTCTTTCTAACCTAAAACCTTCCTTCATGTATAAGATGCATCGGTCTAGTGGTGAGCTAAACTATAACCTTGCATGAAGACCAGTGTTCGAACCACGTTAGGGGCAAAAAAAAAAAAAAAACCTTCCTCCCTTGCTGCTCATCTCTCTCTCTGCCGGCAGCCAGGAGGCGCCGGTGCCGGATGTTCCCTTTTCGTTTTCTTTTCTGCTTCTCGTTTTTCTTCTTTCCTAGTCTTGTAGTTTGTTGCCTTTTCTCCCTTCCCATCTTTTTGGGTAAGCATATCTACTCTTTGCATGCTTTATTGTCACGAGATATATTCATATATTTAGTATATATTATATTTATGGTGGATCGTTTGTATTTATGGTAGATCTCTTATATTTATACGGTCAATATTCGGCCATTAGTATAGCTTGATTTTAGTCTTGATTATAGCCAATTGGCTTGTAACCACTAGTATATTAAGAGCACTCTTGTGAATGGAAAATACACAGAAAATATTTACCAAAACAATTTGTCATGGTAGCAGAGCCTACACAAACCTAAAATTATTTTTCTTGTCAAATTTCTTTTCTCTTTCGCCTAATTGCAGCAACACCAGCGTGTCTTCTGTGATCTACCATGGCTGAGAGAATTGAATCAACCTCTACCACACCATGGATTGTTGACACCGGGGCGACTCATCACGTTACCGGCGACATTTCATGTTTCTCTCATATCATAAATATTGACTCTCGGTCGGTTGGTCTACCTGACGGCCAACTCGTTATGGCCACTAAGGAAGGGAAAGTTGACCTTTCGGTCGATGTCACTCTTCAAAATGTTTTTTTTGTCCCTGCTTTACGTTGCAATTTAATATCGGTGTCACGGTTAATTGATGACTCTGATTGCTCAGTTATTTTTACTAAAACATCGTGTGCTATACAGGACTCTCGTTCGGGGAGACTGATTGGAACCGGTGAAAGGAAGGACGGGCTCTATCTTTTTCGATCAACCCCGGTAGTGTGTGCTGTGACTGTGCCTACTCCAACCGTGTTCGAGTTATGGCATCGGCGGCTGGGTCATCCGTCTGATAGAGTTCTCAAATTAGTTCCTGCAATTAAAGGGTGTTCCTCTTTACCAAAGAAATTACATAAAGCCTGTGAGGTATGTCCCCAAGCCAAACAGACTCGTGATAGTTTTCTGTTAGTGATAGCAGGGCCAATCGTATTATCGAACTTATTCATTGTGATTTGTGGGGCCCATATCGGACTCCATCTACTTGTGGTGCACATTATTTTTTGACATTGGTTGACGATTTCTCCCGAGCCGTTTGGGTTTATCTCGTTGAATTCAAAAACCGAAGTTACTACTATTTTTAGTTCTTTTATTTCCATGGTCGAATGTCAATTTGATACTCATATTAAGATCATAAGGAGCGATAACGGAACTGAATTTCGACCTTTGTTACCTCTATTTGATAAGAAAGGAATTCTTTTTCAAACATCGTGCGTAGGAACCCCTCAACAAAATGGTAGGGTAGAGCGTAAACATCAACATATTCTCAATGTCGGGCGTGCCTTAATGTTCCAGGCAAACTTGCCTATTCGTTTTTGGGGAGAATGCATACTTGGGGCGGTTCATTTGATAAATCGTACTCCTTCGGGCCTTTTACAAAACAAAACACCTTTTGAGATTCTATTTGGGACGGAACCTGAGTTTAATCACTTGCGTGTTTTTGGATGTCTGTGTTTTGCTCACGATCAAAAATCCAAAGGAGACAAATTTGCACCCCGTAGTCGAAAATGTGTATTTATTGGGTATCCGAATAATAAGAAAGGTTGGAAACTGTATGATTATGATACCGGCGAAATTTTTGTGTCCCGTGACGTCCAATTTCATGAAAATGAATTTCCCTTTCCCTTGATTCCCACCACATCACCCGAAGCACCTCCTATCCCTTCCCCACAAGTGGCCATCTTAGATGATGATTTTTTAAGTGACCTTGAGTCCGTTCTAGACGAAGGGAGGGCTGACCCTAATCCTACTGCCATGAACAACCGTACTGCTGCTGACACTAGTGTTATAACACCTTCTGGTAATCCTACTGACATGCCCAACAGTGCGGATATCGACATGAACAATGGTACGGCTACAAACACTGATGTTGTACCATCTTCTGTTCCTTTGGGTCGTGGTCAACGCGATAAACGTCCTCCAGAATGGCACAAGCATTACGTCACACACACTGCTGTTTCACTGAGTCCGTCCCAATCTTCATCGTCTCCGTCAAGCTCCTCAGGTACATCTTTTCCTATAGCACATTTTGTTGATTGTGAAAAATTTTCTGTACAACACCGCATATTTCTTGCAGCCATTACTGATGGCATAGAACCTCGTAATTTTAAAGAAGCCATGCAAGATGCTGGTTGGCGTGAGGCTATGAAAAATGAAATTATTGCGCTCGAAAATAACGGAACATGGGACATGGCCGTATTACCTCATGGCAAGAAAGCTTTAGGCTCCAAGTGGGTCTACAAAATTAAATATAAAGCTGACGGACAGGTTGAGCGATTGAAAGCACGTCTGGTGATTTTTGGGAATCATCAAACCGAGGGTCTTGACTATCACGAGACCTTTGCCCCAGTTGCTAAGATGGTTACTATCCGGGTATTTTTAGCTGTTGCGCCGGCTAAAAATTGGGAATTACATCAGATGGACGTCCACAATGCTTTCTTGCACGGCGATCTCGACGAGGAAGTCTACATGAAACTTCCCCCTGGTTTTACTGTGACTACGCCAGGCATGGTCTGTCGCCTTAAGAAGTCTCTCTATGGGTTGAAACAAGCTCCGCGTTGTTGGTTTGCCAAGCTCACTGCGTCTCTGAAAAAGTATGGATTCTTACAATCTTATTCCGACTACTCATTATTTACCTTTACTCGAGGCCCAGTTCAACTTAATGTTCTCGTTTATGTTGACGATCTCATTATCTCGGGTAATGATCATGATGATCTTTTATCCTTTAAACGGTACCTTGGCGACTGTTTCCATATGAAAGATTTAGGCCCTCTCAAATACTTCCTTGGGGTTGAAGTTGCCCGCAGCCCGGAAGGTATCTTGCTTTGTCAACGAAAATGTGGACTTCTTGATTCGAAACCTGCTGACTATCCTATTGAACAGAATCATGGCTTAGCTCTCGCCGAGGGTCCGGAGTATTCAGATCCGGGCAGATATCGACGACTGGTCGGACGTCTTATTTATTTGTCCTTCACTCGCCCTGACTTGGCATATACTTGTACACATCTTGGCTCGGTTTATACGGGCTCCCCGTCGAGCACATTGGGATGCGGCTATACGGGCCGTTCGGTACACGAAGAAATGCCCGGGCCAAGGTATCCCGTTAGACGCCACGTGTGATTTATCATTATCCGGATGGTGCGATTCGATTGGGCCGGTTGTCCATTGACTCGCCGTTCTCTCACCGGTTGGTTAGTTTTTCTTGGGGGCTCTCCCCGTTTCTTGGAAGACGAAGAAACAACACACGGTCTCTCGCTCTTCGCCGAGGCGGAGTACCGTTCAATGGCATCCATCACTTCGAACTTAAATGGTTAAAGGGTCTACTTGCAAGTTTAGGGATTACTCACCCTCGTCCGATAACATTAAGTTGTGACGGTCAAGTTTGCTTTGCATATTGCTCGAATCCGGTATTTCACGAGCGTACGAAACACATCGAAATAGATTGTCATTATGTCCGCGATGCGATTCAAGATGGTATCATTGCTCTTATTCACGTCAAAACAGATGAACAACTCGCAGATATTTTTACCAAGGCATTGGGCAAACGACAATTTCTGTACTTATTAAGCAAGTTGGGCATTTGTGACCTGCATGCTCCAACTTGAGGGGGGTGTCACGAGATATATTCATATATTTAGTATATATTATATTTATGGTGGATCGTTTGTATTTATGGTAGATCTCTTATATTTATACGGTCAATATTCGGCCATTAGTATAGCTTGATTTTAGTCTTGATTATAGCCAATTGGCTTGTAACCACTAGTATATTAAGAGCACTCTTGTGAACGGAAAAGACACAGAAAATATTTACCAAAACAATTTGTCATTTATTTTGATAGGATTTTGGTCGTTGGAGATGGATGCCGCCGTTTCCTTTTCCGGTTGTGGCGGAGAGAGGGGCTTTGGATAGGTGATGTTTTTCTCTGTTCGATGGGAGTCTAAAGGTCGGTTCCTTCTACTCGCCAGTTTAAATAATAAAAAAGAATCTTTTCAGATGGTCTTTTTCTTGATCTGCGTTCTTCCTGTTTTGGGGCGGCTTGAAGGCTTCGACTCCACCTCATCAGGAGACTTAGCCCATTCCTTACCTTTCTATACTAGCTATGGTGCTTGCATAAGGAGGTGGTGGCTAGATCTTTGTCGTCCTGTATCGATCTGGGGTGTGGCTGACGAGTTAGCTTGGTATCACCGGCGTTTTGTTTGCCTTTTTCCGTTTATCCTTAGTTTCCATCCGTATGTTGCTTTCTGTACGGAGAATTATGCTTATCTTACGGGCTATCTCTATTCCGGCGGCGGCTCTCGGTGGCATGGTGGTGGAGCAGCAACTTCCGGCGGCGACTCCCTTGGAAGAAAGTCGTTTTGCAGTATTTCTTTTTTGTAATTTGTTTTCTGTTGTATTGTTGCTGAACAATGGATTGCTATGGGATTCCCTGTCTGAGCAACTTTTATCTCTGATGTTTGATGAATTTTTTCACTTATGCTCAGCATGACCCAAGTGGTTCTTTGTTTGGCTTTGTCTCGGTGGTAGTTTTTATAAGTTTATTAGCCCTTTTTGGCGTGTGTTGTGGATGCGTTTGGGAACTAAACTTTTGTACTCTACTGTGTATCACCCCCAAAATGATGGTCAAACTGAGGTGGTTAATCGAGTTTTGGGTCAATTGTTGCGTTGTGTTATTAATAAGAATCTGAAAAATTGGGAAACGTGCTTGCCTTTTGTGGAGTTTGCATATAACTCTTGTAAACATTCTGCTACTCGTTATACTCCTTTCGAGTTGGTGTACGGATTAAACTCGAAAGACCATCTGAAAGTTTTTATTTATTATTTAACCTGGCGAGTAGAAGGAACCGACCTTTAGACTCCCATCGAACATAGAAAAACATCACCTATCCAAATCCCCTCTTCTTCACCACAACCAGAAAAAGAAACGGCGGCATCCATCTCTGATGACCAAAATCCCATCAAAATGAAGCCTGCAAAGCGCAGATATGCTTACCCAAAAAGATGGGAAGGGAGAAAAGGGAACGAACTACGAGACTAGAAAAGAAGTAAAACGAGAAGTAGAAAAGAAAACAAAAAGGGAACATCCAGCACCAACGCCTCCCGGCGGCCGGCGCCGGAGAGGGATGAGCAGCAAGGGAGGAAGGTTTTAGGTTAGAGAGAAGTTAGAGGTTTTTTGAGAGAGAGAGTGTTTATAATCCATAAATATTCCCTTTTTTCTAACAAGTTTTATTCCATAGAAGAAAACCATAAATATTACCTATTGAATACATATTACTCCCTCCGTCCCATTTTTTTTTTGTCCCGTTTGACTTTTCACACGGGTTAAGAAAAGTGTAGTTAATGCTTTGAATTTCATTAAATGGTCTAATATTTTCAAATTTATGTCCTTTAAGTAGTTCTTGAAGCCTTTAATTCCATACACATTTTATTGTAAATATTGTAAAAAGGGAAGGGCATTTGAAGAAATTTGACAATAAATGCACAAAGTGGACACTTATTTTGGGACACACCAAAAAGGAAACGTGGATAAATAAAATGGGACAGAGGGAGTACTTGTTTTGTGTTGTTGTATTGTTGCTGAACAATGGATTGCTTTAGGATTCCTTGTCTGAGCAACTTTTATCTCTGATGTATGATGAATTTTTTACTTCTGCTCAACACGACCCAAGTGATTCTTTGTTTGGCTTTGCCTCGGTGGTAGTTTTTGTGAGTCTAGTTTGGTAGGTTCTGTTTTCGTTTTGGTCCACCGGGTGGTGGCTCTTTCCGGTTGTACTTCCGGCGTTACTCCGACTTTCAATAAACTTTCGTTTGAGGAAAAAAAAGTAATATTTATGGATTGTCGATGACTCTGATTGATTATACAAATTTTTCACTCAATTACATTATTGCGTTCACACTGTAATATTCTCTCTTTACTTTTTGTTTATTATAACACGTTATTAGTTCAATCGCATTATTGTGTTCACACTGTAACTTGTTCTCTCTAATTTTTCTTTGCTTATTATAACACGCTGTCAGAACGAAACTCTACCAGTGATGAATCCAACAGTTACTGTTTTGCTTTACGGACGCTTATGTAAAAATAAATTTGGTGTTCATTAATTATATTTTCCTAACGTCTAAACTCATTAAAAATAATAATTTGTACCCTTGAATATATCAAAGAAAAAAGTTATTGATCATGGGTCATGGATGTCGAAAGCACTTGGAATCAATGGGTTTTGGAAAAACCATTGTGTAAATTATGATAGGATCAATAAAGGTTCTAAATGAACCAGAAGGGAGGTGAATTGTTCTTTACCAAACACTTAGGATTTAAGACTTTTCTCAAACAGTATTTGAGTGCAAATGTTTTAATCCTAAAAGAATGAGAATCAAGATCAACACAATTAGGTCAAAGATTGCAGACTATGCTAGATTGATATGTTTTGCAGAGATTGCTAAGTTCTGATGAACTTCTTGATGTAATGTAACTTGCAAATGCTTTCATACAATTTATAAGATGAGTAACAATCAAATCATTCAGACAAAGCAAGTAATTTGCATAAAGTAGTGAACTCCATAATTTAGACAAGATCCAACAAGTTCGGTATAAAACACCCATCTTGCAGTCAATCCGTACCATACTTGTGAGGGCTGGATTTGTAAACCTCCTTGCAATATAATTCTTTTATTCAGATAACAATGGTGTTACAATAGATTATCCACAATGTAATCACAAGCCAAACATCAACCACTTAGACAATGTCTCCGTATAACACTCTCACATATTGTACTGGTAGAAACTGCCTCAGTATCATCATACTTCTTTGTGGTGAGATAAGAACAATATCATCCTCTAAGTAATCAAGGTTGCTTATAATTAACATCAAAACTCACAGGCCAAACAAACTAGCTATCAAACCTGAGATAGTCAACAGAACAAATTGTATGTTACAAAATATAAATTGAACTCACAAAATGTAAAAATTGAAGGTCGTAGCTAGTTCCGGAAAGAATAACAAAGCATAAGATTTGGCTAGTAGCAGTAGTCTACCCAAATTTCAATAGAACTTATTTTATTTACAGATTGATAGCATCAAATAATATCTCATATAACAATTGGATTTGAATTTCAAGGTCAAAAAAGCCAGGCTTAATGGAGCTAGCAAGGTTCATCCTTCCTTCCTCTTTCATCCAATATAAATATTAGTTGAAATGAAGCCCCCAATACTGAGATATTCATTGTATATGAGACAAGAGAGTAGATGAAAAAGTGATGATTGAACATTGTACTTGTGAGACTCTTTTGCATCTCTCTTCACCCTTGGATCAAATCCAAGATCAATAGTTCTCCGTGTGTCATTGATGGTTTCTTTAACCATGTAATTAAATATGGATTAATGTAACTAACATCAATACAACATGCATATGATGAAGCTTGATCAACCATATCAGTGAACAGTGAATTGTATAATACATAATTCTTGTTTTTTAACAAATCTTGTGATTCAGCTTCATAAAACACGAATATTTCCCCATGAGCTTTGGCAATATTGTTGATCAATTCCATCATAAGTATTGTCTTACCCACCCCAGCTCCCCCACAGAGCCATATTTTTCCTCCATGGTGATATGTGCCAAAATATATACTACTTTAATTCCTGTTTCAAAAATGCTTCTACGTCAGAGAGCAAACATACTCACCGGATCAAAACTCTTGCTAGAAATAGCTTTTTTTTTTTTATCACTTTGTTACTCAATGGTTCTACCCCACCACTGCCTCAAACTCAAATAACTTTTGTCTTCCCTACTATAGGATGTACCCCGGATAAGCTAATGAAGCCACTTTACGTGCTAGTTAATCCACAATGAAAGCACTATTCCAGTCGAGGTGCTTGACGACGTAGAAAGAATTCTCTTGATCTCCCGAGGGTTTAGGTACAAAAAGGCCATTTCTATCCACCTCCCTTCTCTTGTTCTTGAAAATAACTTGTTATTAACACGCAAAACACTTGTATAATACCTTCATTCAATCAATTAAGCTTTGTGCCTTGTATTGTAAGTGATACACTTCACTTGGCATTACTACATATAAAAAAATTTAATGAAACATCAATAATGAGGGGGTTTTGATGATCCAGCGGTCAAATATGCACTTTTAATTAGGGGAAAACACAAATAATTACAAGATGCAATATACCTCATTTGGATCAAACCTTAAGCACTATGATTCAATCAAAATCCATTCTTGCCTTAAGAAAAATATTTGCTCAGATCAGTTTATCGCATCAATCATAGAATGAGACATAGTACTTGTCAAATGCAGACATTTAAAAACCTTTAGAACCTTTAAAAACATGTATGTGGTACGTCATCCCTTGAAGATTGAAATGGAAACTTTGAAACACAAAATACTTTTCTCTCTTAACATGAAAATCAATAAAAAAAAAAGGGAAGTATGGATCCGATTCAGAGAGGTACCATGTGTAGAGCATTCCTCAAAGTCTCAAAAGTAGACTGAGGTAAGGGTTTTGTTAAATGGCCCGCAACTTGTTGTTCAATATACACAAATTGTATAAAAATGTTATTTGCCACATGGTCTCTCAAAAAGTGATAATTCTATATGTTTAGCTCTGGAGTGAAAGACATAATTGTGAGACAAATTGATTAAACTTGTGCTATCACAATAAACAGACACAGTTGAAATGTGAATATTGAATTCACACAGCTGTTGTTTGAGCCACAAAAGTTGTGCACAATAGCTACTTAGTGCCACATACTTTGCCTCAGTTGGAATAAGTGCAACACTTGGTAGTTTCTTTGAGAACCAAGAGCATGTTACCAAAGAAATGACATTTACTACTTGTGCTCTTTCGATCAACTTTTCACCCTCCAAAATTAGCATCAAAATAGGCATACAAATTAAATTATGAGATTTTTCATAGAATAGACCAAAATTTTGAGTAAAAACCAAGTATATGAAGATTATCTTCACAACATTTAGACTAGGCACTCTAGGATCTACATGATATCTAGCTTATGCAAACAACATTCATGATATCTGGTCTATTAGCAGTTAAGTAAAGAAGGGAACCAATAATGAACATGTGTAGCAGATTGGCTACTGATTTGCCTTCTTTGTCTTGGTAAAATCTGATTGATGTACTCATAGGAGTTGTAGAATATTCATTTTGAAAAATTTTAGCATGTCTTTTGCATACATTGTCTAGTTAATGTGAGTTTCATCATTTTCTTTTTGCTTCACTTGCAACAGTAGAAAAAAGTGAACACTCCCATGAAAGACATCTCAAAGTCTTTGTCATTATATTTTCAACCTCCTTGCACAAGACAGGGTTAGCGAAATCAAAAATAAAATCAATAACATAAACTTGAACTACTATGAAATCTTGTTTTTCATTTTGTAGGAACAATGTAGTATCTACATTATCTCTTACAAACCTTTTAACAAAAGATAAGAAGTTAACCTATCATACCATGCTATGGGTTCCTGTCTCATACCGTATAAAGCATACTTTAACATGTAGACATGATCTGGATGTGATTTATCTTCAAAACCTAGAGGTTGTTTCACATACACATCCCTTGTGATCAATCCAATGAGAAAAGCAGACATTATATCCATCTAAAACAGTTTGAAGTCACACAAGATTGCAATGGAGATTAGCAGTTTGATTGCTTCAAGTATTTCCATATGAGCATAGGATTCATCAAAGTCACTTCCCTCAAGTTGTTTGTAACCTTAAGCAACCAGTTTGGCCTTGTTCCTTATGATCTCTCCATTTTCATTCATTTTGTTTATGTACACCCATCTTGTAACAATTGTATTCTTATCTTAGGGTAGAGACACCCATTTATACATATCATATCTTGTGAATTGATTCAATTCTACTATCATTGAAAGGATCCAATATGTATCTTATGATGGATACCAATGCATGAAGATCATGACGTTCTGGTGTGATAGAGGACTCTATTGTCCTAATATCAATGGATTCTTTAACAATGATTAAATCTTTGGGCTGACTTATGTACCACTTTGTCTCATGTACCATTTGTCTAGATTCGTCATCATCTTGATGTTTTGATTTAAGATTTGATGGTGCAGGATCATCAACATTGTCTTCAGGTTGCACAACATTGGGGACAAAATGATGATCAACATGGATCTCAAAAGCAATTGCAAGATCTATCCTAGATACAACTTATCTAATAAACTAGATCTATGAAAGCAATGATATAATTAATTAAAACCCATTAATTACATCAAAATATAAAGATCATATACATCAAATCTAAGGGGAAAATCACCAATCCATAATATATCAATCACATTGATCCATTCACCACAACATTTAAAATCTACACTAAGCATTCAAGATATAACACTTTAAATCTACAGTTCAAAGCTAATCCCACTCTTGAAATTTTTATAGTCATAACATCAACCATAAATTTGTATTTATATCAACATAAGCTCTGATACCGCATGTTGGAAATGATATACCCGGTTTACTGACCCGAAAACCAAATCCGACCAGATCAGACTAGAGGCTGGCGCTGACTCGATAGCCCTAGCATTGACTCGGTGGCCCCCAAAAAAAATTCGAGCATAAATTAGATCCAGTGAATCATTTGTTTTCTCAATCAATAAAAATGAGCAACGAAATCATTTTTTATGAAAACAACACAATATGAATTTTGGAACCAATTTTGGAACATAGTTTACTTAAAAAAGGTTATTTGACAACATATAATCAAGTAGATTCCACAATTTACCGGCGACATCTCCTCCACGGTGTGGTGATCCCCTAAATCAAAGCTTCATCCAAAGATTCTATAAAAATGCTCTTCCAGTTGTTTTTGCTGTACTGTCTGTTCCAATTGGCGGCCGCAAACATATGGTAGACCAGACAACTGTTCTGGTTATGTTCTTCCTATTAGTGGGGGTGAAGCTATATTAGATTACGTAGGTGACGAGAATACTATATACTATATTGGGCTATTCTAGTTCGATGCAAGAAGAGCAATGGGAAGTAGGGCACGGAAGCATATTATGTTGTGTTGATACTCCCGTGTAGTCGTCTTTGACTTATTGACTCTCCAACGTTCACATGAAAGATAAAAAGTTTCCTTTCTTCTCTCTTTCACTATCATCTTCCTTGCTAACCCGAAAGGCTTTCTTTCAACCTGGAGATCTTTGAACCTTCTTTGAGCTCCTAGGTGTGTGTTGACCATACACGATAACTCCTTGATTTTCGTTTTAACTTACATACGCGAATTTTCCAAAAGTTTCTTCAAAGATCTTATTTTTAAGCTTTTACATCTAAGTATTTTGTGACAACATCTATACTATATACATATTGAAGAAGGGAAATAAAATTGATTTCGACCAAACCCATAAAATACCCGTTTTTGCCTGCTCCATACCTGGAAAAAATAAAGACATGTCAAAAAAATGTTCAATGCATTAAAAGAAAAACAATGAGCAATAACTCTCTTCCTACAATCTCTCAACTCTATTTTATTACATTCTGATACGCCAAGCCCAGAAACGAGCCCCCCAGATTCCAGTTGGGCATGTACGTGGCCCCAAGACGAATAGGGTCCTCGACCTATATACTTTACACCTTCATAAGCCGGACTGGACCAGGCTTTAATCCACCTTGCCCTACGCCTTGGTGATTTTTTTATATTGGTAAGGCAAACGAGTTTGATCAACAAAGCCTTCAACCAGCCCTTCACAGGTCGGCAAGAATTACCGGGGGCCAACCCGCTCACCCCTCAGCTCGCAGTCCACCCATCTCGGACCAAGCCCGCTAAATCAAGCAATAAGAGTTGATGCTCGACGGTTACAAGCTGACAACCTGCTACGGTTATCATGAAGCTCGCTAAATCAGGGGCCACCACGTTAGCCACGTAGTTAATCGTGTTAATTAATGCTTAATTGTATTCTCTTGCAATTGTCATCTGCAAACACTATAAATAGCAGCATCGTACCTTGAAAAGGACACGACGTAGTTAATACTAAAAGTACACAACCTCTGCCAATTTGTCGACAGACGAGCCTGCCATTTACTGCTTTCTTGTCTTCATAATTTCTTCGTATTGTTCTTAAGCACAACCGCTAAACCACAGGATAAATCACTAATTTCCCCTAGATATCCACAGCTAAATACTCTAAAAACCTATTTGTGATATTTCCTACAATATCAGTTGGCTCCGTTATCGGGAAATTTCGATTCCGATCATTTTTACGGCAAAATCAGCGGTTACTTTGCATTTTCCGGCAAGGAAAACCTCCACTTTTGGGTTTCCGGTGAGAGAATATCCATCTTTCCCGGCGATCTTCATCTTTTTCTAGAGTATTTTGTGAACCTCTATTGGCATCTTCATCTATATGAAGAACACAATGGCTAACACCAGATCCTCCGGAGCACCTCTTCACGGAGGTCTCCCACCACCGGCTAAGAAGACCAGACAAAAGATTTTGCAGATCGCCGTGAGGGCCGATGGTGGTAGCTTTACCGCACACCAGACCTTCGGTGATCATCGCTCTCCATCTCCGCCGTCCAGAGACATCCGGTCGTTCCTCAACAGAAAGGCAAGATCTAAGGACGCCTTGGAAGCTGCGACCAACCAAGGCAGAGGAAAGGAAGCCGTCGGAACTTCCCGACCAAAGCATACTCGCCAACCTCTCCCGGATGTGGAGACAGTTACTTATAATGACAACTATGCGGCCTTGCTACTGAAACACGCCGCTTAGGTTGAGAGGATGTGGCAGACATACCAGGAACTTTTAGCCCTGGGGTGACCTGCCCTTCCAATGAAAGTTCACTCCACCGACAAGATCTCACATCGGCAAATATGCTGGCCTTCTGGGCCAATCACATAGCTCTCATTCACATCGCTCTGACAAAGAACGGAGTATTGATTCAACCACTGAACGGGCTCTTGAAAGAAAGTCCGTCCATTTGCGTCTGGGTCCCGGGTGTAAGGAAATCAACATGGGAATGCAGCGGAATTTAAAATTTGATTTTCTTTTTCCAAGACCAACTTTGTTTAAACAATAACCATAAAAGTAGTAGACGAAGAATATATCTTGACTGATCTAAAAGATCAAAGCTTTATCGTCTACAAAAGAGTAGTAGTGTGCAAAGCCGCCCAAGTGTTTGGCCTCCACCGGTATCCACATGAACAGCTCACCGGAATCCCGCCTTGGATTGCTACCAGAAAAACTCGGTTGCTAGACCGACATTTTCTCTCTCTCTCAAAACTCTCTGCAGGAAGCTTTTTTATTTTCTAGTAAATTAGAACTATTCTAATTGTGATGATACAAACGATCTTGACACCCACTACATTTATATTGTGATGTCTACGCCCCCAAGTACCCAATCCCATTGGGATAAGCTTATTGCTTGGAGTGGGGAGAAAGAAAACATTTTCTTGATAAAATAAGGAAAATATTTTTTTCTTGATTTATCTCATCTAATTTAATATCATATATTAAACAATCCCAAGATATTTTCAATATCCAATATTGAATATATCTTTATTATATTATCATAAATCAATTTACACATAAATCCATATATATATATATATATATATATATATATATATATATATATATATATATATATATATATATATATATATATATATATACACATTAATATCTAATATTAATACATAATAAAATACTATGATTAATTAATTCACAAAATAAATATATCATATATAAATTTATTAGGCACCACATATATCACATATATTGTGGACCTTTAATTAATCTACATAATTAATATCCCGTATTATTTATTCATAATAAATAAATACTACTATATTAATTTATACCTATAACACTTTATAATCGAGATAAAAAAATCCTTATTAGGTTATCACTATAACCACATTTGAATCCGGCTAGATGTTCTTATGTGTGTGAACTGATAGGCTTCCGAATATGTTGGCCGTAGATATAATGAACATTAACTAAAATGCCTTTCATACCTAACGATCACGAATAGCGTCTAGCAACATGCCAAGAAGACTCCGGTCTCGGGATAATTACACAACCGCCACATAGTGCGACACTTAATAAAGTAAGTGGGTCAGTCTAACGTACGCATTCTCTAATACACTTCCACGTACAGTCCAAGTGTCCATACACTTTGATAGACGAGATCTATCCCTATCTTCATAAGATAGAAGACATCTAATACGTGTTAGTCTAATCATACTATTAATGTTCCATTTAATAGCACATACGACTAGAGACATTTATGTATCAAAACAGTTGAAGTGATTCGAGATCTCATCAACCATAATCACTATATGATTTCTCTATCATAGTTTGACACTAGGGACATTATCATATATACAATATCATAATTGGTCCATTAAACGAACAAATATATAATAACTGAAAGCCATTTTCATATGTATAAACATAAAGACGTAGTAGAAATGATCTGACCCGGTCGGATCCGGTCTAACCCGATTGGGTTTAGGGTACTATTGTTAGGAAATCAACCAGCTTACGCAGCGGAATTTAAAAAAATTGATTCAAAATCCAGGACCGACTTCGTTTAAACAATAAACATAAAAGTAGTAGACGAAGAAAATACCTTGGATGATCTAAAAGATCGAAGCTTTATTGTCTGTGGAAGAGTAGTGGTGCGCAGAGCCGCTTAAGAGTTCGGCCTCTATCGATATCCACACGAGCAACCCGCCGGAATCTCCTCTTGGATTGCTACTAGAAAAACTTGGTTGCTAGACCGACATTTTCTCTCTGTCAAACTCACTATATAAAGCTTTACATTTTTCTCAATAATTATAGAACTCTTGCAAATGAATAATGATACAAAGGAGCTAGTCACCTATTATATTTATAGTGGTGACTTGCGCCCCCTGTGTCCCATTCCCAATGGGAAAAGCTTCCTGCTTAGAGTGGGGAGAAAGAAAATATTTTCCTAAATAAAATAAGGAAAATAACTTTGATTGATTTATCTAATTTAATTTAATATCTTATATTAAATAATCTATTAATTAAATTGAAAAATCCATGTGTATCATATTTATTTATTTATTATGAATAAATATAATACAATATATTAATTATGTTGATTAATTATATATATATATATATATATATATATATATATATATATATATATATATATATATAAATATATAATTAATCAACATAATTAATATATTGTATTATATTTATTCATAATAAATAAATAAATATCGAATATTAATTTATCACTATAACACTTTATATTCGAGATAAAAAGTTTCCTTATTTGGTTATCACTATAACCGCATTTTAATCTGGCTAGATGTTCTTATATGTGTGACCTGATAGGCTTATGAATATGTTGGCCGTAGGCACAATGTGCATTTACTAAAATACCCTTCATACTTAACGATAATGAATAGCGTCTACCAACATGTCATGACCCCCAATCATCCGTGTAAATAGAATCCTATCACTGTTATAATATCCATACGGTCGTATCTCGAGTGTCAATACGTTAACGACCGCATCTTATAATCCGGATATCATGCACTCTCGAAGTAACTCAATTACTCCCACTTTGCAAAGACTCACGAGAGCTAGACATTCCTTATAAGAAGGCGCTTTCGGAAATTTACTCCTATTATTTGGATACGCGATTTTCGGACGAACAACATGAATCCTACGTAAGCTTCAATATCATGCCCAAACACTACCACATGACCACCCTGTGAATTGGGAAAACCTCAATAGCATCAAAACATGACAATCCACACCGTGGTGTCATGAAGACTCCGGTCTCAGGATAATTACACAACCGCTACATAGTGTGACACTTAATAAAGTAAGTGGGTCAGTCTAACGTACGCATTATCTAATACATGTCCATGTACAGTCCAAGTGTCCCCACATCTTCATAAGACAGAAGACATCCAGTATGTGCTAGTCTAACCATACTATTAATTTCCTATTTAATAGTACATACGACTAGAGACATTTAAATATCAAACCTAGTGAAGTGATTCGAGATTTCATCAACCATAATCACTATCATTGTTTCTCTATCACAGTTTAATACTAAGGACGTTATCATATATATACAATAATAAATTGGTTCATTAAATAAACAGAATTTATAATAACAACTGTACTTTTTACTCATAATAATATTATTACATGAACTAAATAGACTGTAATCATCCGTACCCGGTCCAACTGATTGGGTTTAGGACACTAATTCAACAACTACATCAACACCGGGCCTGGCAAGCGTGACGTAACTTCAAAAAGGGAAAAGAGTCTAGAGCATCATCCGGCCCCCAGTAATGTGCGAGCCAGACTCGGAGAGAATCATGACGAATCATACTACTCGCCAAAAAGGTCTAGGGCGAACAACATTAGTAAACAGTCCGCCACAGACCTACTTCAGGACGAGGTCACCCGGCTTAGGAAACAGGTCGAGGAAATCCGTAAAGGAAAGATCGGCCAGGAAGATGACCCCTTATGGGGCACATGTGTGCTCGCTGAATGGATCCTCAATGACGCATTAGAAGGGGTCCATTACCCCACCTTCCAAAGTTACTCAGGGATGACCTGCCCATATGACTGGCTCTCATCCTTCATAGAAAAATCGCCCTAGCCACCAAAAGCCAAGTTGCATTGTGCATTGCCTTTGTACATAGGCGGATCTACCCTTTGCTAAAGAGGGTCCGTGGACCCCGTTAAATATAAACTCTACATTTTATGTGTAGAAAAATATTTCGGACCCCGTGAAAGATAAAATTTACTCTGAAAAAAGTTACGGATCCCGCTGAATAATATTTCTGGATCCGCCACTACCTTTGTATACGCCATGCAAGACAAAGCGGCATCATGAATCAGGAACTTGTCTCCCAGATCGACACTTCTTGGCACGATCTGCATGCCAGGTTCATTGTAGAGTTAGAATCGGCCGGTCAACCAAAAAAGATCTGGCCGACCTTTATGAGATCCGGTAGGGAGTTGGCGAATCGAATCAAAATTATTATGAGCAATTCGTCAAGATGAATGATTAGATGAGAGGCTTGAATGATACAATGGTGATTAAACGCTTCCATAGCGGTCTGGAAGAGGCCATCTTAAGTCTGAGTTTGCAGTCAAGTGTCCTAGCAACCTGCAAGAAATGCTCACCTTCGCCTGAAAATGGAGTGCTTTTGAGGTTGCTCCCTTATCCGGTAAGGGAAAAGATAAAGTTGAGTCAAACCCATCGAAGGAGGGTCTCACCCAGAATCGGGAGATGAAAAATCTCGAGAAGTTCAAAGAGGGACACTTCATGCCTCTCAACGCCTCCTTAGAACAAATCCTGAACAAGGTAATGAAAGATCTACCTGAGGCTCTTCTGATGAAGCCAGACCCACGAGGAGAGCGAGACACAACCAAGTACTACGAGTATCATCACGAACATGGGTATACAACAAACTCTTGTCGCCTGCTTAAGAGAGAAATTGAAAAGTTGACTGCTCGCGGAGTTCTGGATCGATTCAAGCAAGACGGGGATAATGCTCTTAAAGGCAATCCCTCAGTCCATCAACATAGAAGGGAGATTAATGTTATAACTGAGCAACCTCCCAGAAACAACAAGCTCAAAGATCCGATCTACTTATAGAATAAGAGCTTCGATAAGCCAATCGTCCTGTGTAGGTGCGAGCAGCCGATCTCGTTCACCCATAGCGACCTTGTAATTATCCCAGATGCTTTTGATGTGCCAATTGGCAATTGTCGTGTCGACTTTGGTCATCGACTTTCTGGTACATTGGATATCGGTCGACACGGGATCCTGCCGGGATATATTATGTTTCAAGAAGCTCGGCTTCCGTGATTCACACCTCATGCAGCATCATGGCACTCTTGAAGGCTTCACCAACGACAGAGTTCAAGTTAAGGGTGCCATCATGGTCGACGTCAGAATGGGTGATGACGAACCATACAGGACCAAAAAGGTAAACTTTCTCGTGGTCGATCTTCACTCCAATTACAACATGATTTTAGGAATCCCGGCCTTAAGACAATTTGGTTATCTCTATCCCGAATCACAGGGTCGGTGCAGCATTCAGCCGTCCCTAAAAAATGCTACAGTATATCAGACAAAAGAGATCTGAGACAATCAATAAGGCATAAAGGCCCCGCATGGAGCAAACAGAGGTTTGAGCGGGGTCAAGTCAGATGAACATGGCCAGAGAGCTCATTCCCGCAGAAGTAGAGTTTGAAGCATTGCAAGTCAAGGATGAGCCCGAGTTCATTGTTGAGGGTGAACTAATTGAGGTCGTTTTAACGAGGTATACCATGAATAGAAATTTAAAATATGAGCCCATTTATCAGATCCATAAAAGGGAAGAACTGATCTCTCAACTTAAGTCCAGGCTAGATGCTTTTGAGAGACTTCAATCTAGAGGTCGTCCTGCACTATCTGAACATTGATCCAACCTTCATGCTGGTTCCGTAGAAAGCAATAAAGTTCTCGCCTTCGAAGCAGGCCTCAATCAAGGTTGATATTGACAAACTCCTTTAAGTGGGCATCATAAAATTGCTCACCTATCTGACCGGGCTCACAAACGTCGCCATGGTCAAGAAGCATAATGTCAAGTGGCGGATGTGCATCAATTTCACTGACATTAACAAGCATGCCCTAAAGACCCTTACATCTTCCAAGGATTGATCGTTTGGTGGATTCCATTGCCGGATTCAAAGTTCTAAGCTTCTTCGATGCATTTTCCGGGTACCATTAAGTCAAGATGGTCAACTGCGACAAAGAAATGACAGCCTTTAGAGCAGCCGAGGGCCTTTATTATTATGAGATGATGCCAATCAGGCTGAAGTACGCCGGTTTGACTTATAAAAGAATGCTTAATCGCGTCTTTAGCACTCAGATCTGCAAGAATATGAAGGCTTACATTGATGATATGGTCGTCAAATCAACCCGCAAAGGCCACAATACCGACCTCCGAGAAACCTTAAAAAACACTCGATGAAACTCAACCCGGCCAAATGCGGGCGGGAAAGTTTCTGGGTTTATGGTCAGTCAGAGAGGGATTGAGGCCAATCCGGAGTAGATCAAACCATTTCTTAACATGAAGGAACCGACCTGGGTAAAAGAGGTTCAAAGACTTAATGGGAGAATCATCGCTTTGGGCAGGTTCATCTCAAAGTCAGGCGAGAAATGCCTTCCGTTCTTCAAAATATTAGTGGGCAACAAGACTATCTGTTGGAACGAGGAGTGCGCCCAAGCCTTCCAAGCTCTCAAAGAATACATAAGGAAGCCGCATCTACTAGTCAGCTTATTTAGGATATTTTTTTATATCTTTACTTGGCGGCCTCAGACCGGGCTGTTGCTGCCGTTTTTGTAAAGGAGGCCGGAACCCTCTGAAACTCCATCTACTATGTAAGGAAGGCTCTCAGTCTGGTGAAGAGTCGATATTTGAATATAGAGAAGTTGGCCTACTCGCTTGTCATTGCCGTTCGTAAATTAAAGGCTTAGTTTTCATGGAACACTATCATCGTTTTGATAGATAGTCTGTTGCGCCAAATATTGCATAAGACCAACTGTCTCGGATTTTATCTAAGCAAAATAAACAAGTAATAAAATAATCCGGTTTACCCCAAGTGCAGGGATCGTAGTATAGCAACTAATACCGGGTCGATCTTACAGGGAATCGGGGTTGTTTATTCTAGTTTTTATTTAATTAACCTAAATATGTCACGACTACTACTACTAAAAAGATTATATCAAAATAAAACAATTAACAAGTAACAAAGCTAAAAACGATAATAACGAAAGTAAACTGGACAGAAGATCGAGATCTAAAGCCAGGAAAATATGGTTGCGAACAAGATAACTAAACTAAGTTTATTCTAACCCTAATACGCAATAAAAACTATAGCTTTACTAGGCAATTCTAGCACAAGTGATTTTAGTCAATAATTTAACAAACGAACAAGCTATTGATCCACCAATCCTACAACAATCAATTTCTATCTAGATTATCTCGTGATTTTTAACCAAGTTGTGATTCACCTAACAAAGGTACGAACTCCTAATCTCTTAGAAAAATTCGCCTATCAATCTTTTATTTTTCGATTCTAAAGATTAATGCTTTCAAATCAAAGGTGTGAAATCTCTCAATTTCTAACCTAGAAATTCAACCTAATAACTCTCGTTAATTTTAGATTAAAGATCTAATCTTTATTATGGTGATCTAGGGTTTAATAACGATTCTCATCAATATCAAACATCAAACATGCAAGCATCTCTCGATATAATTGCATAAAATCAACATAAACATAATAAAGATACAACTTTAGTTAAAAACTCACAAGATAATCAAGAAACGAAACTGAATTGTTGATAGGATGGCTTCACAATGCTTGTTCCAAAAGCCTTTAGCCTCTAAACATCACTTGAAAGCTCGAATGTGCTTGAATAAAGTACATAAATTGAAAGATCTAATCTAGAGATTGAAAAGCGTAAAGATTGATCTAAAATAAGTATAAAACGCAGCTAAGCCGCCAAGATGAATTAGGGTTCTGAATGTATGTCCATGGTTGAAAGAACCGCAGCTATTTATAGATTTTTAAGTCGGCTGCTGCTATGTCGGCCAATGGACGCCCGTCCGGTCTTCATAAAAATCTTCGAGTCGGGCCGAGCTGGATCAAACGCCCGTCCTTTGTAAAAATAGACGCTCGTTCATCAAATTTGTCAAAACTCTGAATCCAATATTTCAGCCTGGACACCCGTCCAAGAAAGTGGACGCCCGTCCGCGAGACGCTAGTTCGAACGCTCGTTCAGAATGACTTCAAATCCGATTTTCATCTCTATCTCCAACCGACTTCATCTTTATCTCTTTTTCTTCATATAAATCCGATCCTTACATCTTTTAATCCTCTTTTGAAAATTTCGTGTATCTACAAGATAATAAAACATTGCAAAGTGTAATAACATTCAAATTAATAGAAAATGAACAATAAAAACACATAGTTCAACCAACTTTGCAATTAAACCACTTCAAACCTCACTTGCTCAATAATTCAATTAAACACTCAACTTCTATGCAAATTATATGAATATGGAGGAAATTATTACGAAATATAACATTATAAATCACATAAAAATCACCCTAAACAACTCCCCCACACTTAGCTTTTGCTCGTCCCGAGCAAAGCAAGACAAGATAAAGGCTCGGAAAAGATAGATACTTCAGCAAATATAACGCATAGTCAATAAATTAGAGGTTCACCCCGGTGTGTGTGCAAAGCCATAGCAAACTTCCACTAAGTCCAAACTTGAAATTTCCCCATTCAAACTAGAAATAATTGACACTTATAACATGCACCCTACAAAACGTAACATATCCTGAAAAGGATGATAGAAGGTATTTACGACCTTTCTGACATACTCAGAGGATAATCCCTACAACATATCTGTCAGTTTATACTGGGGATAAGGTAGACGATAACTAAGTCTTTCACTCATATATACCAGATTCCTTATACAAGTTGATTTAATAATTTCCATATACAAACACACATCAGAATGAGCTATTTCCCTGTCATAGCAGAATAGGATATTCGAGATATACCCTACCTTACTCAAATCATCAGGCAGCTTTTTCTCGATCGTCGTGAGCTTTTGGTCATCATAGTGGTATAGGACATTCGAGATACGCCCTACCTCACTCCAATGTCCGACCAGCTTCCGACAGACCCGATTTATTCATTTTAAAACAACTTTTCCAAAAGCACAATAGTTACGTTTCGCTTATCACATTCAAACCTAAGATATTCACAGTATGTCATACTCTGGCTATAAACACAAACTATTATAATTCCCACGATATGTACGTTAGCACTATGCACAAGATACTTATAAGATAATCAAACATTACTAATCTAAATGGGTATAGCTTTATAATTTAGCTCATCGTTCAATATGGCTCGTGAAATGTATGTCGGGTGAAACCTCTAACCTACTAAACATACGGTATACAACATCCATGTCTATAAAAACCGAACAAAAATATGCATTTGCTCACTCGGGATAAAACAAAAATTTTGAAAATTTTGAAAAATTTAGCTCATTTCAGCATAGAATCATAATATAAGCAAATGATAGATACACGTAACCATTCCCCTCACCCACACTTAAACCACAACATGTCCTCAGGTTGTGCAGAACGTAAAAAGAGACAAAATACTTAGCTGATCGTAACAGATACTCGAATCGTTGGTCAGGCCGGTGCCTTTGTAGTGACAAATAGAACTCGTATCATCACGATGTAAAAGCGAGCTCGACAATACAGCTAGAAATATTCCTGCACTACTCGACAAACACGGAAAAATCTCAGGGAAAATGGGGAAATTATACCATAATGAAAGATAACGAAAGGATAAGGTAAAATCGAATTAGATCAAAAGATAAAACATTCAATACAATGAAAATCGAAAGCATAGTAATGTCAAATACAAATGAAAGTACGAAATGCCTTAAGGCTTACATGATTCATCGAGAAAAGATAAGCAACGAGAACCGACAGTAGCTAACACAGAAAGTACAATGAATCAAGTAAGGAAAAGTAGTAGGAGAATACAATCATCGTATCAAAAATACAGAATCAGGTCTGCCCCGTAGAATCACCAGCAGGAGGTGCTCCACCCGTAGGAGTGTCAGTAGAGGTCCAGCTTGTGTAGCGGTAGTTCTCCTCTCTCGCCGTGTTAGTCTGCTCCTCATCAGAAGACGACGGATCCTGAATAACATCCTCAATGGCCTGCTCAATCTCATCCGAATAAACGTAATCTATAGTGCTGGGGGTGAAGATGCCCCGGTCCCTCGGAGGACGGCCCTCACTCATACAACGCAAGATAGTCAACATATTGTTCTGGGACGTTCTTATGTCCTCCATCCAGTTCCGTATACTATTAGCCATACTCAGACGCATCCGAACCGATGGAGACAAAGAAGGAAGGGAGGATGCTTGAGGTGGTGCTGAAGATGAACCGGGCTTATGTGCTGCCTCAGCCTCCGTCTCAGTCTGACCAGAAGATTTCACTTTCTCCCGCTGCAGGAACCGCAGATTCTTAGGCTTGTGATCCGTCTTGTACTCGGGAACTCCAGCATCAATGCATAAACTGTGGATCAGATGGGGGCAAATCAAACACCTAGCATACACTTTCTGATTCGTCGCTATCTCGTCAAAAATTGCTTGTCCTACATCAACATTCAGCTTGAAGTTTAACGCATATAACATCCCGAGGTCACCAATGTGAAAATGAGTCAGGTTGTTCTTAGGTAACAACCTGTTCTGAATAAAACGACATTGGACCTTCCAATCCTCCGTCCAACTTGTCGTTACCAACTCCTTTCTATCTCTGCCCGGTCTGAGTGTCCACGGCACATCCGGGCACACTAACAATCTTAGTTCCTCCAATGGATCCTCACCGGCATCCTGCTTAGCTTTGATCGCTTCTTTATAGTCTAAACCCTCAAACGATGCCAAGTTGTACTTCTCGTTTATAACCTTAGGCGTAAACGGCACCTTTACTCCCCTTACCATCACAACTCCGGTTTCCAAATCCGTTTCCGAACAATTTGCATAAAACTCTCGGACTAACATAGCATTAACTGGAGTCCTCGGAGTTCACATCAATGCTCCCCACTTCCTATCCGTAAGCATTTTAACAAAAGAGGGGTCAACCTTGGTCTCAAGGACGGCTCGCTCTATTAACATCGTTCTTGTCAGATAATGCTTATTATAGACCTCCATCGCCTTAGGGTTCACGAATCTCCGTGCAAAGGGAATAGGGACAGGGGGTCTCACATTCTGTCTAGCCGGCTCCACTCTCTCAGTTGCGTCCTCGGCTTGCTCAGCTCTAAACCTTGGTGCGTCTCCACTCCCTTCAACCCTAGGCAGTCTCACTAGGGGTACATCATCATCAGTGTCTGACCCAGACTCAGACTCATCTCTTAAAGGAACCCTAGGTTGACCTCTAGGAGGATTTTGACGTTCACCAATACGGATGCCTTGGTTCGGATTTACTAAAGTGGGGTCCACAACCTTTTTCTTCTTACTAGGTTCGGAACCATTGGCAACCCCCCAAAACACGATTTATCGTCCAAACGGGATTTCCCAAAAAATTCAACACCAAAACAACATTTCATCCACTACCTTCCGCACCAATGTAAACTAAGGCAAGTACGTTGAAGGGATGATGAGGATGATGATTAGGAGCCCTAACAGTGAACAATCGAACCCAAAAATCGGATTTTTCTTCAACGAAACCGCACTAGCTAGGTCACTGAATTGAAATAACGGTTGTTTGTTGGAGGATTTGGTCTGAAGAATCAAAGAGAGGGGTTTGAGAGGTGTTTGTGGAGCTTTGAATCGCTCAATTTGGTGTAGAAACAAAGAATTTAGGGCAAAAAGGGTTGAAAAGTCGGGGTTGGCTCTTTTGAATTTTCTGATGCGAATTAAATTTGGGAAGCAGGGGTATTTATAGACGCAGGTCCGAACGGGCGTCCAGGAAACTGGACGGGCGTTCAGCTGGAGATCTTATGAACTGGACGGGCATCTGGGTGAACAGACGTGCGTCCAAGTTTACAAATTGAGTACAGAGTTGGAGGGAATTTCACAGACGGGCGTTCAGTTAAAGTGGACGCTCGTGCAAGGAAAACACAGATCAGACGGGCGTCCAAAGGCATGGACGCACGTCCAAGGCAGAATTCAGCAAAAACTTAAATTTTTTTCATTCAAATCAAATTCAAACTCTTATTTCATTATAAAAATTCATACAAAACTTCAATTAACAAATAAAACTGGAAAAAAAACATAAAAACACTAGAAAATAGTGGGTTGCCTCCCACCGAGCGCTTTTGTTTTACGTCGTTTGCTCGACGAAAACCCTAATGAAGCTAGTCCTTAAAAATCTCCGCCCAATCCACAATCCGGATCAGACGACAGTGCATATCAATTGCGGGAGGAAAATCGTACTCATCCTGTAAAGCCCAGTCCTCTCCAGCGACATCCACTCCTCTGAAGTGTTCAGCACGCAGCACTAGCATCAAATCAGTTGGCATCGGGTCATTAAGGATTGTGTACGGTCGTCCTAAAGTGCGCTGCAGGTCCTCTACACTAAACTCTCCACCTCCCATAGCTTGGGGTACAATGATAACATAGGTAACGGTCCTGATGCGGGTGCTAATGTCATAATCTACATCCAGAATGATCGTCCCTCCAGGTCCGTCATCTAAAGTGATAAGTGGAATCCTACTAATGTATGGGAACTCGTGCGGCAGAACTCCGTAATCCATTTTAAAAACAAAGCTAAACTGAGGCATATTCAAACAAAAACCTAATTAGTCTTAAAATAAATGAATCAAAGAACAGAACAAAAACGAAAGTAACTAAAATAGAAAAGGATATCTAGGATGCCTCCTAGTGGCGCTTTGATTTATGTCGTTAGCTCGACAATCTCTTAATTCAGCCTGGATCAGGCCACTTAACCTTTCTCCCAGCCACTACATCGTGTAAGCTCTGATCGCAGTGTGGCCGCAAAAACGAAGATCTAACACATGGGGTCAAGTTTCGATCGCTTTCCAAACGCTTTTAATCCTCCCCATTGTAGACTTCTTCTTTCTCTCGTCTTTTCTTCAACTCGTCTCTCCCTTTCAAACTCTTCCATATCCCAACTACCACCGAACTTCCTCTCTTGGACCACCGCCGTCATCCTCAGAAAACAAATCGGGCGAAAACTCGTCAAACTCATTGACTTCAGGAGTGCCACACCCGAGGATGTCGAGGAAGTGAACAATCAAAGGCTTCTCTTTGGTTTGACCGATATAATGTTTGCACCTTTGACCATTCACTCTGAACGGCTGGTCACCATGACCTCTTAGTTTTAAAACACCTCCAGGAATGATTTGTAGAATTTCAAAAGGGCCGGACCAACGTGTCCTCAACTTTCCAGGGAACAGATGTAACCTGGAATTGTACAATAACACTTGCTCCCCAACTTGAAATTCTCGCTTCTTGATTTTTGCATCATGAAGGAGTTTCATCTTATCCTTACTTATCCTGGCACTCTCGTAGGCTTGGAGTCTAAACTCGTCTAACTCATGCAACCGTGCAAGCCGGGTGTTCACCACACGATTGGATATCGAAGTTTAAGAACTTAGTGGCCCAATATGCTCTATGCTCCTACTCAACTGGCAGGTGGCATGGTTTTCCATACACCATATGGTAGGGTGATGTGCCCATGGGGGTTTTATAGGCAGTTCGGTATGCCCATAGTACATCATCCAATTTAAGACTCCAGTCCTTTCTGTGACTATTGACTACTTTTTCCAGGATCTTCTTCAAGCTTTGATTGCTTCGCTCGACCTGGCCACTAGTCATAGGGTGATATGGTGTGCCAGTTTTATGCCGGACACCATATTTCTCAAGTACTTTTTCTAGTGGTCGGTTGCAGAAGTGTGTCCCTTCATCACTTATCAAGGCACGTGGACACCCAAATCTCACGAAAATGTTTTTCTTTAGAAATTTCATGACCGTTTTGTGATCATTGTGAGAAGTGGCTTGAGCCTCCACCCATTTCGATACATAATCGACACAGACTAAGATGTATTTATTTCCACAGAAAGATGGGAATGGGCCCATAAAATCTATCCCCCATACATCGAAGACTTCATATTCAAGAATGGGCTTCAATGGCATGTCAAAACGCCTTGTTAAAGCTCCGGTTCGTTGGCACCTATCACAAGCTTTACAGAAAGCTTCTGTATCCTTGAAGATCGTGGGCCAATAGAAACCAGATTGAAAGATCTTGGCAACGGTTTTCCAAGGACCAAAGTGACCACCAGTAGGTCCACTGTGGCATTGTTCAATAATGTCACGTTGCTTAGATTCAGGTACACATCTCCTTAGCAATCCAACCTTACAAATCTTGAAGAGGTAAGGTTCATCCCATACAAATGTTTTCAAATCAGAGAAGAATTTCTTCTTCTCCTGATATGAAAATTCCGGATTAAGATATTGGGAATGAAGGTAGTTGACGATGGAAGAATACCATGGAACATCTGGAGCACAATCTTCTATCAGCATGACATTCTCAAGAGGAAAGTAAAGATCTATATCGTCTGGGACTTCCTTTTCCTCATTTAACATTCTCAAAACATGATCAGCCACTACGTTTTCACTGCCCTTTTTGTCTTTAATCTGGACATCAAACTCTTGTAGGATCAGTATCCAATGTAGTAAGCGCGGTTTAGCCTCCTTCTTTGTCATGAGATATCGCAAAGCAGCGTGATCAGTCCACACATTCACTTGAGCACCCAACAAGTAACTACGAAATTTGTCCATAGCGAAGACTACGGCTAGTAATTCCTTTTCAGTCGTCGTGTAGTTTACTTGGGTAGGATTTAGTGTGTGACTGGCGTAATAGATAGGCTGGAATTTTTCCTTAATCCGTTGTCCTAAGACTGCACCAACAACATAGTTTGATGCATCGCACATAAGCTCGAAGGGTAGATTCCAGTCAGGCGAGATAAGAATCGGTGCAGAAATTAATCGACTTTTAAGCTCCTCAAATGCTTGCTTGCAACTATCATCGAAATTAAAAACAACGTCCTCTTTGAGCAAAGTAGATAGGGGCTTGGCTATCTTGGAAAAGTCTTTAATGAATCTCCTATAAAAACCGACGTGTCCAAGAAAACCTCTAACTTCGTGCACATTTCTAGGGTAGTTCAGCTTCTCGATAGCTTCAACTTTTGCCCTGTCTACTTCAATACCTTTGGCTGAGATTTTGTGGCCAAGAACTATTCCTTCATCTACCATGAAATGGCACTTTTCCCAATTTAGGACTAAGTTCTTTTCCACACATCGGGATAACACCTGGTCAAGATTATCGAGACAATCATCAAAGGATTGACCAAAGACCGAAAAATCATCCATAAAAATTTCCATACACTTTTCAACTAACCCATCAAAGATGGCCCGCATACATCTTTGGAATGTAGGCAGGGCATTGCAAAGACCAAATGGCATTCGCACAAAGCGAATGTACCATAGAAGCGGTGAAAGTGGTCTTTTCTTGGTCAACCGGATCGATGGGTATCCGGAAATAACCTGAGTATCCATCCAGGAAACAGTAGAATGCATGTCCCGCCAGGCGCTCTAGCATCTGGTCAATGAATGGAAGGGGGAAGTGATCTTTCATTGTAACCTCATTGAGCTTTCTATAGTCGATACAGACTCTATAACCGGTAACGAGCCTCAATGCTATTTCTTCTCCCTTCTCATTCTTCTCAATAGTAATTCCTCCCTTCTTGGGAACTACCTGAGTAGGGGATACCCATTCACTGTCAGCAATTGCGTAAATGATACCCATGTCTAAAAGCTTGATAATCTCCTTTTTGACTACTTCTTGCATATGAGGGTTGAGCCTCCTCCGGGGTACGTCTAACACACTTTGCACCCTCTTGAGTCTTGATTTTATGCATACAAACGTCAGGAGATATCCCTCTGATGTCTCCTACTTGCCAACCAAAGGCTTTCTCATTCTTTCTCAAGACGTTTAATAATTTCATCTCTTCCAATCGAGATAGCTTGGCAGAAATAATCAACGGAAGCTTGTCACCTTCTCTTAAGAACACATATTTCAGATGCTTAGGTAACGGCTTCAGTACCAGATCTGCAGGGGGGTCTTCTAAACTTGATTTAAGATCTCCACTTTTCAACTCAACATCACTGAGTTTACTTAGTGGTCCCACTGCCAAAACCTCTCCTTTCAATAATCCTTTATCAAACTCAGCTTCTAACTGTTCTAGATCCACCACACCATGATTATTCAGATTGTCAACCAATCGCTCGTATTCAGTTGCAACAGCCATGACTTGCTTTTCCATGTAATCATTGAAATCATCTGACATATCCTCAATGGAGAAACCGGTGGGGTAATCAGAGGGTCTCTGAATAGCTTTGGAGACACTATAGCTCACCTCCTGATCACCGACTCGTATAGTCACTTGCCCACCATCACAATCAATGAGGGCCCTGGCTGTAGAAAGAAAGGGTCTTCCAAGTATCAAGGGGACATTCTCATCCTTCTCTATGTCTAGGACGTACCAGTCAACCGGAAAGGTAAATCTATCAATTTGAACTAATACGTCCTTTAATATTCCCGCAGCTTTCTTGGAAGATCTATCAGCGAATTGAAGGTTCATGGTTGTGGGTTCTAGGAGATCATTCAATCCAAGTTTGTTTGCGGACGGACAATGGCATCGGACTTATGGATGCACCCGGGTCACATAAAGAATTTGGGAAGACTAAGCCTCCCATCGGCAATGTGAGCACAAATTTCGCGGGGTCACCCTCTTGATTGGTAGATCATCATAAGTTACCATAGAGCAATCCTCACCAATCAACCGATCCATGTCTTCTAACTTCTTCTTAGAAGAAACAACATCCTTGATGAACTTGGTATACTTAGGCAACTCAACCAAAACATCAAATAGTGGAAGATTAACCTGAGTATTTTTCAGAAGATTTAGCACTTTTTCGTATTTCTTATCCTCATGCAAGGGAATGTTGCTCTTTCTAGGTGGAAATGGAAGTTTCTTTAAATCGCTCTCAGAAAAGACTTTCTTCGTGGACGAAGTGACAGCTTTGTCTTCCAAGTCTTTCCACCTCACCACTTTCTCATTTTTCTTACTAGTCAGGGGATCAGCCACCTGAGGTCCTTCAAACTCTTTACTTTTCAGGGGATCAGCCACACGAGTACTCTCTTGCAGAAAAGGGGAACGCGGTGCTCGACTTCCCTCGCCTTATCACCGGCGGGGAGGGGTTAGTGATTTCCCTGGTTCGGGGGACCACTTAGTTGAGTACCAGATCTCATATTCATTGCACTGGCCTCTTCTCTACCATACGGAATTGAAGGTACCAGGTCAGTTCATTGGCTATGATTTAAATCGGTCTGAGCTACCTTACCGCCCTTAGGATTCTTCTCCGTGAAGCTAGGCAAGCGCACGAGGGTGCGGAAGCTAACTGCTCGGCCAATTGCCCGATTTGCCTCTCAAGATTCTTCATTGTTCTATTTTGCTCCTCCCGAAAGGAATCCCACTGAGCTTTGAGATCATTATAGTGCGAGGGGCCTTGAGAGTTTTGGAAGTTCTGGGGAAAAGGCTGGCTAGACCGACTCTGCAACGCAGGATTAGAATTGTTAGGCCAATTCTGATTGAACCTTTGATTCTGATTGGAAAAATTAGTATTCTGGTTCTGATTGAAATTAGGGTTTCTATTGAAATTCTGACTTCGGTTAAAATTTGAATTTTGATTGAAATTTTGATCATGATTGAAACCCTGGTTTTGAAGATTACTTTCGCCAGAGAATTGATTATTAAATCTCTGGTTTTGCTGGCCAAAGAAAGCGTTTACTTCAGCATTTTGTCCATTCATAGGACAGAAACGAGATGTATGCCCCATATTGTCACAGTTCGACATGTGACTTGATTATCTTGTCCATAATCATGAACGACATTAACTTGATGACTAGAAGGGGAAATGAATTGACACTGGCCAACCATATGGCCAGTCTGACAACAATTTTCACAATACAGAACCTGAGAGTTCTGTGGGAATGATAGGTTCTGATTGATCGGATTTGGAGGCGTTTGAGAAGCTGCCATCTGCTTTTGCAGCATGGCGATCAAACTTTGCATATTCACCTCCTCGATTTTGGGAGGAGGAGGATGTGCTTGGATAGCTTGAAAGGAGGGGGCATAATTATACTTGGCAATATCCTCAAATAGTGCCCATCCCTCTTCAGGCGTCTTTCTCAAGAATGCCCCACCAGAAGAACTATTGACCATGCCCTTAGTGAGCTCGGTCAATCCACTGAAAAACGTGTTGACTTGCCTCTGCAAGTCCAACCCGTGGTGGGGACATTTACGAAGAAGAGATTTGAATCTCTTCCAAGCATCAAAGAATGACTCGTTTTCCTTCTGATAAAATATAAAAATTTCACTGAGGCATTGGGCTGTCTTGGAAGGTGGGAAATATTGACTTAGGAACTCTTTTTCGAGTCCAGCCCAAGTGGTAGTAGATTCAGCAGGGAGAGAGTTATACCACTCTTTTGCCTCCCCCTTCAAGGAAAACGGGAACAATTTCAGCTTAATGGCATCCTCGCTTACACCTTGAATGCGGGTCGTACCACATATCTCCAGAAATGTGTGTACGTGAGTATGCGGATTTTCAGACTGAAAACCGTGGAAGATAGATGTATGTTGCATCATTTGAATGAGCCCGGGTTTCAGTTCAAAGGTAGGTGCATTGATGGTTGGTAGAACGATAGCCGGGTTGACCTTGACTTCGCCAGGCATGGCGTAGTCAGCCAACGTACGTCTATCTTCAGCAGCCATAATGACTATATTTTCGATCTCTTGAGCTAGATCTTGCTCGATATCTCGATCGACTGTGTTCTCTTCGTCAGGGAGGTCCGCAAAACGGAGCATTCTCCTGTTTGGTCGGACTATGTTCCGCTCGAGGTCAGGGGTATAGAGTAGTGGCCCCTTTTGACTCCGAGTTTGCATAAACCGAAACCAAAATCTAGTTGTTTAACCTTTTAATCAAAGGTTAAAACCAAGAAAAGATTTTAAAGAAAAGAGGTCAGACGGGCGTCCGGATTACTGGACGGGCGTCTACCTGAAGAACTAGACGGGCGTCCGGATGAACTGGACGCTCGTCTGATTTCAGAAAAAACGGAAAACAGAAAAACAGAAAAGAAAGGATAAACTAGAAAAATAAAAACTACGAAACCTAACGATGAAAAACCTAATAACACAAACTATAAATTACCTAATAATAATAAATAAAAATAAAATAAAACAAAATAAAAAGAGAAATAAAAGTAAATAAAACAAGAAAATAAAAACTAGACAACCGTCCGGCTCCCAGGCAACGACGCCAAAAACTTGTCTCGGATTTTATCTAAGCAAAATAAATAAGTAATAAAATAATCTGGTTTACCCCAAGTGCAGGGATCGTAGTATAGCAACTAATACCGGGTCGATCTCACATGGAATTGGGGTTGTTTATTCTAGTTTTTATTTAATTAACCTAAATATGTCACGACTACTACTACTAAAAAGATTATAACAAAATAAAACAATTAACAAGTAACAAAGCTAAAAACGATAATAACGAAAGTAAACTGGACAGAAGATCGAGATCTAAAGCCAGGAAAATATGGTTGTGAACAAGATAACTAAACTAAGTTTATTCTAACCCTAATACGCAATAAAAACTATAGCTTTACTAGGCAATTCTAGCACAAGTGATTTTAGTCAATAATTTAACAAACGAACAAGCTATTGATCCACCAATCCTACAACAATCAATTTCTATCTAGATTATCTCGTGATTTTTAACCAAGTTGTGATTCACCTAACAAAGGTACGAACTCCTAATCTCTTAGAAAAGTTCGCCTATCAATCTTTTATCTTTCGATCCTAAAGATTAATGCTTTCAAATCAAAGGTGTGAAATCTCTCAATTTCTAACCTAGAAATTCAACCTAATAACTCGTTAATTTTAGATTAAAGATCTAATCTTTATTATGGTGATCTAGGGTTAATAACGATTCTCATCAATATCAAACATCAAACATGCAAGCATCTCTCGATATAATTGCATAAAATCAACATAAACATAATAATGATACAACTTTAGTTAAAAACTCACAAGATAATCAAGAAACGAAACTGAATTGTTGATAGGATGGCTTCACAATGCTTGTTCCAAAAGCCTTTAGCCTCTAAACATCACTTGAATGCTCGAATGTGCTTGAATAAAGTACATAAATTGAAAGATCTAATCTAGAGATTGAAAAGCGTAAAGATTGATCTAAAATAAGTATAAAAATCGCACTAAGCCGCCAAGATGAATTAGGGTTCGAATGTATGTCCAGGGTTGAAAGAACCGCAGCTATTTATAGATTTTTAAGTCGGCTGCTGCTATGTCGGCCAATGGACGCCCGTCCGCTATGCTGGACGCCCGTCCGGTCTTCATAAAATCTTCGAGTCGGGCCGAGCTGGATCAGACGCCTGTCCTTTGTAAAAATAGACGCTCGTTCATCAAATTTGTCAAAAATCTGAATCCATTATTTCAGCCTGGACGCCCGTCCAAGAAAGTGGACGCCCGTCCGCTAGACGCTAGTTCGAACGCTCGTTCAGAATGACTTCAAATCCGATTTTCATCTCTATCTCCAACCGACTTCATCTTTATCTTTTTTTCTTCATATAAATCCGATCCTTACATCTTTTAATCCTCTTTTGAACCAATTTCGTGTATCTACAAGATAATAAAACATTGCAAAGTGTAATAACATTCAAATTAATAGAAAATCAACAATAAAAACACATAGTTCAACCAACTTTGCAGTTAAACCACTTCAAACCTCACTTGCTCAATAATTCAATTAAACACTCAACTTCTATGCAAATTATATGATTATGGAGGAAATTATTACGAAATATAACATTATAAATCACATAAAAATCACCCTAAACACCAACCTTTCAAGTCGGATCCTTCATTGGGCAATCGAGTTAACATAGTTCGACATTCAGTATCAGCCTCGAAAAGCAATCAATGCTCAAGCATTGGCCGGATTCATCGTCGAAACAAGCTTCAGCACCGAACAGTCCGATCCGCAAACCCCACCCAAACCAAATTCTCCATCAACCTCGGCATCTATAAGACCGAAAATTGTTGGAATCTATACGTCGATGGGGTGGCTAGAAAAAGTGGTTGCGGAGCAGGAGTTATACTAGTCAAACCAGGAACTATCGAAGAAATCAAAACGGCTCTGAGGTTCAAGTTCCCGGCTTCAAATAATCAAGTTGAATACAAGGCCGTCATCGCCGGTCTCGAGCTCGCTCAAGCAATAAAAGTAGAAAACATTGAGCTATATAGTGACTCTCAGTCAATTGTAAATTAGATTTTGGGCACTTATGAGGCTAATAACGAAGTATTATGTAAATACCCCGACATTGTCAAGCGTCTAAAAAGGAACTTCAACTATTGTCAATCCATCAGAATCGGACGAGAAGATAACATGCGGGCAAATTACTTGTCCAAATTGTCTTGAGAAGAGGAAATCCAAGACCCAGCGGTGCTAGTCAAGTATCTGGCCGAACCCATTATCAATCGAGCTGAACTCATGGACATAAAGGTAGCATCGACTAGTTGGGTTGACGAAATGAAGGCATATATAGAAACAGGCTCCCTACCAGCCGATGTGGATCGAGCCCGTGCTCTAAGAAAAAGGGCGGCAAGATACACCGTCATTGATGGCATTCTATACCAGCGATCATACACCAAGCCAGTACTAAGGTGCGTTCAACCAGAAGAAACGACAAAGATACTTGCCGAGGTTCATGAAGAAGTGTGTGGGGGCCATCCAGACAGTCACACTTTGAATCAAAAGATCATTTCAGCCGGATACTATTGGCCAACACACTCCCAAGACGTACACCGGTTCGCACATACATGCGATAAATGCCAAAGGTTCGCGGATATACCAAGGCTAACCTCAGTCGAGCAGATCATCGTCATCTCAGCTTGGACCTTAGATATGTGGGGACTCGATCTCATTGGCCCTTTCCAAAAAGGGCAAGGTGGTTGTCAATACGCTATTGTAGCGTAGACTACTTTTTTTGGGTTAAATTTGAATACATATAACCAAGGTATGTACAAAGTACTTCCCGAACAAAAGTAATACTATACAAGATCTAAACCACATTAAATGCATAATGGAGGCTAGATTTAATAATTTTCTGGTGCTTTCTCTCGGTGGACTCCGCTCAGCCCTCGGTCTGTCCCGTCAAGACGTAGACGCTGCTGACGGCGCTTTAGTCGCAACATACTTTCTTGCTTGAGCTAGCATGTCTTGGAGGTTTTTCGGTGCATTGAGAGTGAAGTGGGATTTGAGATAACCCTTTCCCAGCCCTGCTTCAAAGCTGGTCATTACCACATTCTCAACTAAACCTCTAGTCTGCTCGTAGACTCTGGTGAACCGATCAAAATTACTGCGAGTAGTTTCATTCTCACCTTGACAAATCTCATGCAAGTTGGTGTGTGTTTTCTTTGACTGACCCACGGACTTGAACTCAGTCGTAAACTTGTTCACTAGGTCATCCCATGACGTGATTGACCTAGGGGTAGACTGCGGATCCAAGCGGCTGCCTTGTCCTGCATAGCTCCTACGAAGGCTATGCACCATGCCTCCTCACTGGATGTGGCTAGACTAAACTTGCTTTGGAAGGCCGACAACCAATCGAGGGGATCAGTGGTTCTATTGTAATTTGTTGCCGTTGGATAATGTATTCCTCCCTTTATGGTTGCTTTCAGGATGCTCTCGTGAAGCACACACGTTCCCCAAGTGGGTGTCTCCTTATAAACTTCTTTTCCCCTTTCGAGATCCGTAATCGACTTTTTCATTAATCTAAACTCATCTGATACCTCTGAGGGGAGAGCCGGCTTCACGGTACTCTTGGCGTAGTCTGAGTCATCGCATATCTCTATCCGTGGTCATTCCTGTCGGGTCTCCTCTGGTCACTTCGGGTGATCACGTGCAGGGGCTGTACCACGGACGTTATCCACGGGCCTGAGGTGATGGAAAACCGATCTTCTACCCTTTTCAGGGGCTGAGGTCTGATGTAGGTCAACCCGATGATATAATTTCTGATGATTTACCCTTTTTTTCTGGTGTAATTAACGAAATTTTGATACCAATTTGAGCAATTTGTATGATGATTGGAACCATATTTTGTGTACATAGATTTTGCAGAAAAACCGTGTTTCTAGTTGTATTATATTAGTTATTAGCCGATTTTGTTATCAGATTTACGCGTGGTATCTTTGTGTCTATTTTGCAGCACATATATCACGGTGGGGAGTGTGGATTCTGACCACATGGTGGCTTTTGATTCTTTTGTGATGATTTTTGTGCTGTGGCGAGGATTTCAGCCCACGAGGATTATTTGATACACATTAGAGGGTTCAATCCAAGCCAGCCGGGAGAATAAATTATGATTATATGAAATCATATACTGATGACTCACGCCATGTCACATGACCTGAGTCATGGAGTAGTTGAGCATTTAATGCAAATGTCATTCAGCCAGCTACCACAAACTGGACGTGACCCACGCCAAGAAGCTTTGACCTGCGCCACTAGTGCATTTTTGGGCGTGACCTACGCCAAGATGGAATGACCTGAGTCACCAGTGAAGAGTCAGCAAAAGTTTAATCTCTTTTATTCTTCCATTCACATTATCATCAAAGATACACTTTATCTCCTTCAACTTTTCCATCTTGTAGGCAACCCCCACCCCTTGGCTTCCATAGCCGAATTTTAGTAGAAATTAGCACTTGAATTTGATTGTAACAATTAAGGATTCTAGTTTAGCTTTTTGATTTCTTGTTTGAAGCTTTACACACTAGTGTTAGCTCCATTGAAGCTTTTGAGGTTGGATGATGAACACCAACTCAAATTTCATCATTTGAAGTGGTAATCTTTAATCTTTATTATCATTCAATTGTTCTTATGTTTATGAATGTTAATCTTGAGATGTTAATGTTTGTAGACATGAGTGGCTAGGTTTAACTAGCCAAGATTATGTTGTAGTATTAGTTTTCCTCTTGTGATTGATTGGGAATGATTGTTTATGTTGTTAGTTTTGATTGTTGTGAAGCTTTACCTACTTGTATTGCATTGTTTGTTGACATTGGAGTAATTGCCTAGTGTTAACATTTACATGTTTAACGGATACCGAACGGAGATGTTAAACATGGGATGAGGGTAGGTGAACCGGAAGGTAAAATTGACCTTTTGTAGGCATTCGATTTCTTATCCGGGGATAGTTGGCTTTGCCATTGCATTCACGGGCGTAGCATACCGAATCATTAGGTTTAGGGCACCTAGACCAAGGAGGAGGTAGAGAGCAATTTCATTCACTCGTATGAGGGGGAATTGCTTGTTTAGGAATGCACCATTTCACAATTTCAAACGCGAATGGTAGGAAGGTAGGAAGTCATTCCCATTACGTTGCAAGAGGATAGCTAGACTACACGTTGTCTTGGTTAGCTTCTTTCATATTTTATCACTATCGTTAATTCGAGCACTTTATTTATGCAATTGGTTAATCTTTCATTAAATTGCGACCTAGATCGAAGTAATATAGACTTTTTAGTGTGTAACCTCACGAGATAGTTCCTCGAGGAGACGACCTTGACTCACCAAACTAGACTACAGTCGACCCGGTGCACTGCCGGTTAGATTGGACACCTCGTTTTGGCCCATCAAGCTTTTTTGGCGCCGTTGCCGGGGAATTTCATTCTTTTTGAGTAAAAGTTACTACTTGTATCAGTCTTAAAATTTTCGAGCATAGGGTCGAGTCTTTTTCTAATCACAATTCTGTTTACTTTTGTGGTACTTACCATGTGGTAAGTTACCAAGTGCGTTTGATCATTTTCTTGTTGTTTCACTTTTGTAGTTGATGACTCGGTCCCGAACCGGTAAAGCTCCCCTTACTCCATATCGTTCGGACATTAACACGTACGAAAGACATTTGAGAGCTGAGCATAAGGTTGCTCAGTCTAGTGGAGAATCACTTGGTGAAGAATCATCCCGATACTCATCAACTCGAGAAGAGATGGCGGAGAATTTAGAGAATGCACAACTTGAACCCTCACCGGAAGATCCAATTCCTAAACCAAATCCCAATAACCAAGGCCAAAATAACCAAAATAACCGAAACAATCGGAACCTGCAAAACCAAAACCATAACCAAAACCAAGGCCAAAATGACCAACTTTTGAGACCTCTTTGTGATCAACCTTTGAGAAGAAATGCGCCCAATGATCCTATTAGACTACCCACTGAAGGGGCAAATAATTTTGAAGTGAAAGGGCATCTCTTTTGGTTGATCGATAACAAATGCCAATTCGCCGGCGAAGATTTTGAAGATCCACATTATCATATCTATTATTTTGAACAACTTTGTAATACAACCAAGAGTCATGGAATTCAAAAAGAATTGACAAGATTGTCTATGTTTCCATACTCTTTGACCGGGAGAGCTAAGGAATGGTTTGTATCTTTACCTCATCATTCATTAACCACTTGGGATGAAGTACAAAACGAGTTCTTAAAGCAATATTTTACACCCGGAAGGAATTTGAAGTTGAAGGTTGCAATAGCTAATTTTGCGCAAGGACCCGATGAAACTTTAGGTAGTGCATGGGAAAGATTCAAGAAATTGTTGAAGGCTTTCCCCGATCATGGTTACCCATTTGATATGCAAATACAACTTTTCTGTAGGCAGTTGAGGACAGAATCACGTGCTACTATTGACCACACATGTGGAGGATGCTTGATGTCCCTCAATGCTCAAGAAGTTTGTTGGACTTATTTTTAAGTTTTAGTGATGAGTGCCAGACTAACTGTTATAGAGCAAAGGCAAAAATATGTCTAGATCAAATGTATAGGCTTATTAGAGTTTGATCTTTAACTAGGTTTGATCAAACAAGCACTGTAATAGTCAGCTGATTTATATCAGCAGACTGGTCTAGGTCAGTAGGGTAGTTAGGTCAGTAGACTTGTCAGTAACCTGCTGAAGACTGAAGGCTGAGGGATCAAACTCAGTTAATGAAGGCTAAGGGATCAAACTTAGTAATTAAAGTCAAGGATATGGAATCAGAATTTAGGCAAGTGTGTGATGACCTAAACTGATTACATATACCTTGTGTAGAAGGTCTAAGTTCCTTAGTTGAATGGTGATTGGAACTTAGTTATTTGCAAAAAGGTGTAATCTAACTTCACAAATAAAAGTTAGATAAAAGAAGTCTGCTGCATTGTGTTTTAAACACAACAAATTTCAGTTCAGCAGACTGATGGGTATTTCAGCAGACTAATGAACCTGCTGATATATATACCTCGATTAATTCAAGATTACATTGGAAGATTACATGGATAAGGACAACCAACTAACTCTGATTTATCAAACAAATCAATGGCTGAGATTAAAAGGACGTTGGGATGATTCAGGACTTTATCCAATGAATATAAGTCAAGGATGGACAGACTGCACACTGTCAAAAAGGAATCTGGCACTGTCAGTCCTATGAATAGTGACAGAAAGCAAGTCAAATGGGACAAAAACTAGGAATGGTTATATTTGAATTTCAAATAGAAGTCACATGCACTCCTACCTATAAATAGAGGACTTTCAACTCAGAAAAAAGATGATGAAGATTGATGAACTTTTAAGAGAAAAATATAAGAGATAATTCGAGCCGCAAGAACACCTGCTCGAACCTACGAGCTTAAAGCTACCGATCCGAGAAAATCTTCAAGTGTATTCTATATTCAAGCTACTTCAAGTTTACACACTTGAAGACCGCAAGCCGCCGATTATATCATCCTAATCAAGTCGCTTTACCGAATCATTTACTTGATTCAATATTTATTTTACAAAGAACCCGCCGAAGACGTGAAGCATCCGTTGGGTGTGAAAGACTCGTTGTTTGTGGTGGAGCCGGTGAAGAGGCAATCCTACCCTTCAAGGACCAAGTGGAAGACTCGGAGCAAAGCAATCCTACCTCGCTCCAAGTGTTCGGTTGTGAAGCCATAGTTATTGGTGAAGGACAAGCAACTTAGGAATCTTTGTAACAGACTACATCAAAGATCTCTAGTGAATTACCTCCAACATCACGGGAGAAGAGTGGACTGACAGGATTACACCACCTGGAACCACTATAAAATCTGCCTACTTACATTCTGCATTTAGTTTATTATACACATCAACCTACTGAATCTAGCAACTGAATTCACACACATACACTACTGAGTATCTAATACTTAGTATCATATTTAACAACAAGTAACAAGGCTTTATTTTTGATATAATTCCGCTGCACAAATTCAGGAAACTCAACCATCAGTAGACAATCGTGTATCGGCGGAGCTGCGAGGTATCAACGGACTACGAGGTATCGAGCGAGTTTCTTTGAAGTTGCTGAGTTTGTTAACTCCAAAAATTTTTAAGTGTTAAGTTTATTCACCCCCCCTCTAAACTTAACCAAAGCCTTTTCAAGGGACCAACAATTGGTATCGAAGCAGTGCTTCTATTCTGAAGTTTTCCTACTTGTTGTACTTGTGAAAATTATTTGAAAACTCTTTCAAATTTCTAACTTTCATAAACTTTGCATCATGGACAACAATCAGTTTGCTAGAACAATGTTGATGTGTTCTGCAGATCGTTTTGATGAATATAAACGTCGTATGCAGGCTTATCTAGCTACAACTCATGATGAAATGATGGATTTCCTGACAGATTGACCACTGGAGATTACTAAGTCAGTAACAGTGGGTGAAGAGACACAGTACATTCCTAAGCCTAAAAAGGAATGGACTGCTGAAGATAGAAAGAGAGCAAATCTGAACAACATTGCTATTGATATTATCTACAGAACTCTGGATAGCAACATGTATATGAAAGTGAAAGATTGTAAAACAAAGAAAAGAACTTTGGGACAAGCTACGAGCTTGATCCGTGATGGCACCGATGAAATAAAGAAGAATAAAATCGTGTGGCAAAGAAGAAGTTCCAAAAGTTTGAAATGAAACCCAATGAAACCATTGAACAAATGGAATCTAGGTTCAATGCAATTACGGATGAACTCACCTGCTTTGTGTGTTAATTACTCAAAAGAAGAAATAAACACAAAAATCTTGGAAGCTTTACCTGCTACAGATGAATGGATGATGAATGTGACAGCCATAGAAGAAATGAGAAGACTGCATGAAGAGGATACATTCAAGTTGTTCTCAGATCTTAAGGCATATGAGTTCAAAAATAAGTTGTCACCTACTACTGAAAAGGAAGAGCCAAAAACCACTGCACTGGCTGCTTCACATCAAGAAGAAGCATTAGAAGCTCAAAATGAATTACTGGATGAGATGCAAGAGCAGATTGCACTACTGAGCAAGAAGATTAGAATGATGAAAACTGGAAGAGCTTCCCCAAGGAATTTTACAAGGAAATCTAGTGAAAAGAAGGAGGAATCCAGGAAAGACAATGACTACTTGTGCTTTCAATGCAAGAAACTAGGACACTTCAAGCCTGAATGTCCTGAACTAAAGCAGAAAAAGGAACCAGATTATATTTGCTTCAACTGCAAAAAGCCTGGACATTTTAGACCTGATTGTCCAGACCTACTGAAGACCAAAAGTCAACAAAGAAGACTTGGCAAAAAGGCTATGATTACTGAAGATGAATCTAGATATGAAGTGGAATCCGAAAAGGGAAATGAATCAGATGACACAGCATTGGTTGCTAATATGGAAGACTATGCTTTGATGGCTACCATGGATGAGACAGAGGAGGTATATAACTCTGCATCCAAAAACACTCATGATGAAAGTGATTGTGAATCAACCTGTGGTTCAAATCCAAAAATTTCTGACAATGAAGAAACTTTGGATGCCATCCTTAATCATCTAAGGAAAATACAATCTGGTTATGAGATTGTGAAGGCAGAAAAAGAAGCCCTTCAATCAGAAGTTGAAAGATTTAAAGCTGAATTGAGAGTTCTTAAAGGAAAGGAAAAAGAAGTTGAATAGAATCAGCATAAGTCTGCTGAACATTCAGTTGCCCCTGAACTGCTGAACAATCTTGTTCCTATGCTGCATTCAAATCTGGGAAGCCCTATGGTGATAGGACAGGTCTTGGATTTGAAACTCAACAACCTAACAGGAGTGGATCCAGCAAGGTTACTGAACCTAGTACCAGAATTGGTCCTAAGTTTGTACCTGCAAAAGATCCAACTCCAAGTAGGGCTGCTGAGACAGCAAAGCCTGCTGAGAAAGTCTCAAGGAAGCAATATCAGAAGTCAAAGAAGTCAACAGCTCCTAATAAAAAGAATAAATCTAAAAATAGGACTGCTGTGCCCTCTAGACCTGCTGATAGCAGACCTGCTACCAAGTCTGCTGGACCACAAAAAGGTAAAGATCAGAAATATTCCAAAGATAAGACTCCCAAACCCAAAAATGTCAATCATTCTAGGGATACTTATCTCAGGGGGAAAGGTAGATTGTTCCCTACTGATGATGACTGGAATATTCCTGCACCTACTGCTAGAAACAATAAGTATAACCATGCAGCTAGGGTAAAACCTAAGCAATGGAATCAGCAGAGGACTCAGCAGAGGGCTTACACAAGACCTCAGCAGGGACCTCAGCAGACTCCATACTACAGGGCTGTTCCCAACAGACAGCAAACTAATGGTTATTATAATGCTTCTAACAACAAGAATCACTTCAAACAGCATTATAAATCAAAAGGCCAGAAAACATATGTGAATCCTACACAACCAACTGTTAGAACTTATGGATGTGTGGAATACATGTATGAACCAATGTATGACACTTTCAGGAGAAGACCTTATGGAAACACCCCGGGGGTCATGCTTACCACCGACCACTATGGACCCAAACAGATTTGGGTACCTAAAATGTACTGATTCTGTTTTGTAGGGTGTCTGGTACTTTGACAGTGGATGTTCCAGACATATGACAAAGAATAAGCACTGTCTGTCAAATTTTGTGGCAAAGGATGGTCCAAGGGTGAATGTTGGCAACAAGAACACACCTGGATACACAAGAGACTATGGCACACTTGTGAGGAATGGACTTACAATCAAGAATGTTGCATATGTTAAAGGACTGGACTACAACTTGTTGAGCACTGGTCAATTCTGTGACATGGGATACAAGGTCACTTTTGACAAAAACAACTGTATTGTCATTAGTGAAAGAGGTGATCAAGTTGTACTTGCTGGTAGAAGACAACAAAACATGTACATTGTGGATTGGTCTACTGCAGTTCCAGAAACCTGCCTGATTGTGCATACCAAATCAGAACTCAACTGGTTATGGCAAAAGAAATTAAATCACTTAAATTTTGATGACATCAATCAGTTGGTGAAGAAGAAACTGGTGATTGGTTTACCTGAGATCACATTCAAGAAAGATACTATATGTGATGCATGTCAGCAAGGTAAACAGACCAAATCAAGCTTCAAATCAAAGACTAAGCAATCAACTAATAGAGTCTTGGAGCTGATGCATATGGATCTTTTTGGACCAGTTACACCAACAAGTGTTACAGGAAAGAAATACACCTTAGTGGTTGTGGATGATTATTCTAGATACACTTGGGTGGTATTTATGAACAAGAAAAGTGAAACACTCAAGAAGATGCCTGATCTTTTGAAGAGGTTACAAAATGAGAAAAAATTAAGAGCAGTAAAAATCAGATCAGACAAGGGTACTGAGTTTCTTAACAAAGTTATAAGAGAATATTGTGAACAGAATGGAGTACTACATCAACTTGCTGCTGCTGGTACACCTCAGCAGAATGGGGTTGCTGAAAGAAGAAACAAGACTTTAAAGGAAGCAGGAAGGACAATGATTTGTGAAGCATTGCTGCCTGAAAGGTATTGGGCTAAAGAAGTTAATACAGAATGCTATACACAAAACAAAACATCAGTGAACAAGAAGCTGCTGAAGACACCTTATGAGATTTGGAATGGAAGGATACCTAATATATCCTATTTCCATCCATTTGGAAGCAAGTGCTTTATTTTAAATCATAAGCAACATTTGAAGACATTCCAACCTAAATCAGATGAAGGAATTTTCTTGGGATATTCTTCAGTCAGCAAGGCATTCAGGGTACTGAACAAAAGGTCATTAAAACATGAAGAAACAATCCATGTTGTGTTTGATGAACCTAAGTTCACTGGTATGGAAGATAAAGGTTGTGAACCTGCTGAGAACCTACAAGTCACTGATCCAGATTGTGTTGATGTTTTGGAAAGGGTTAATGACTTAAAAGTCTCCGAATCTGCCCCTGCTGAACACCCTGCTGGTGATACTACTGATGCAACAACTGAAGCAGTTCAAGGATCTGCTGAACCTCCTGAAGAAACAGCAGACCCTACTGAAGATGAGGTTCCTGAGAATCAAATTAACCAGAATCCTCAATGGTTAAGAGATCACCCTGCTGAACAAGTTATTGGAACCATTCCGCAAGGTGTAAGGACTAGAAGACAACTAGAAGCTATGTTTACATGCTTTCTATCTCAAATGGAACCAAAAGTTGTTGAAGAAGCAATTTCAGATCCAGATTGGATAATTGCTATGCAAGAAGAATTAAATGAATTTGAAAGAAATCAAGTTTGGACACTAGTTGAAAGGCCTAGTCATGCAAATATCATTGGTACTAAATGGGTATACAGAAACAAACTTGATGAATCTGGTACCATTGTGAGGAACAAGGCCAGACTAGTTGCAAAAGGCTATTCTCAAGCAGAAGGAATAGATTTTGATGAAACTTATGCACCTGTTGCAAGATTGGAAGCTATCAGATTGTTCTTGGCAAATGTTGCATATAAAAACTTCAAAGTATATCAAATGGATGTCAAAAGTGCTTTCTTGAATGGCATTCTTGAGGAGGAAGTGTATGTTCAGCAACCTCCTAGATTTGAAGTTAAAGATCAAGAAGATAACGTGTATAGACTCAATAAAGCACTTTATGGTTTGAAACAAGCACCAAGAGCATGGTATGAGACTCTATCTCAATTCTTGGTGGACAATGGTTTTACAAAAGGCACCATTGACAAGACTCTTTTCAGAATCAGTGAGAAGGACAAAGACTGGCCGGGTACGCATTTATGTTGATGACATAATCTTTGGTTCTGAAAATGAATTACTATGTGAGAAGTTTGCAAATCTAATGAAGAGCAAATTCCAAATGAGTATGATGGGAGAAATGAACTACTTTTTGGGATTGCAAGTCAAACAGTTGAAAGATGGAATCTTCATTCATCAAACCAAGTACACCAAGGAGCTGCTGAAGAAGTTTGGTATGGAAAATAGCACAAAAGCATCAACTCCTATGAGTACAAACATCAGATTGGATGAAGATAAATAAGGCAAAGATGTTGATCAGACCTTATACAGAAGGATGATAGGCAGTTTGCTGTACCTCACTGCCAGCAGACCTGATATATCCTTTGCTGTAGGTGTTTGTGCAAGATTTCAATCTAAACCTAAAGAAAGTCACTTAGGTGCAGTCAAGAGAGTTCTCAAGTATCTAAAAGAAACTTTGGGAGTAGGGATATGGTATTCCAAGGATGGAAGCTTCAAAGTGATATCCTACTCAGATTCTGATTATGCTGGATGCAAGATTGATAGAAAAAGTACCACAGGAACCTGTCAGTTAACGGGAAATAGACTGGTTTCCTGGTTTAGCAAGAAACAGAATTCTATATCAACTTCCACTGCTGAAGCTGAATACTTTGCTGCTGGAAGTTGCTGTGCACAAATACTGTGGTTAAGACAACAGTTAAGGGATTATGGAATTGAAGAAAAGGAAGTTCCAATCATGTGTGACAACACAAGTGCAATTGCAATTACTGAAAATCCTGTTTTGCACTCAAGAACCAAGCACATTGATGTAAGAAATCATTTTATAAGAGATCGTGTTGAAAATAAGGATGTGGTGGTTCTGTATGTCCCTACTGAAGATCAACTTGCTGATATATTCACTAAACCACTTGATAGTGAAAGATTTGCTAAACTAAGGACATAACTTGGAATCATTAAAGTTGACTGATCAGCAGTGTACTGGAATTCACCAAGGGGATTAGTCTTTGCTATGTTGGGTGGGCTCACTTAGCAGATTAGTCATTGGTATCAACAATTCCATGTACTTATTATTGGACAATTGAGCAAATGAGGTTACCAAGGGGATTGGTCTTTGTCATGTTGGGTGAGCTCACTTAACAGATCAGTCATTGGTATTAAACTTCATCTTGTATTATCGGTTGGACAATACAAAGGAATTTAAGCATCGACGAGTGACCTTATCGCCAGACCGCCGAGACACTATGTCGAAAGTACCGCCGAACCAACCTGCCGATGACAAGTCTGTCGAATATTACGTTACACGAATCAAACTTATTAAAGCCAAAAAGCAGATTGGCGGGATATTTATTCTATCCTTTATAACCGCAGTTAACACGATCTAACGGTTAGAAATCATTATGGAAAGTAATGGACGACGTGTCTGAACCGCATTCACTCAGATTTAATCATGGTCAATGTAACAGTACACGTTCTGACAGTTACAACCTTTCTCTGTCTATATAAACACAGGCTACTACACAGAGTCTACTGCAAAAATCTCAGATTGATTTTCTCTGTATTCACTACAAAAAAACAGCAGTTTTGCGACGGATTTTTTGCGACGGACCTTATTTCCGTCGCAAATTTACGTTTGCGACGGATATTTTAATGTTTGCGACGGGACACTTGGCGGGACCGATTTTTCCACTTGGCGGGCAATTTTGCGACGGAATTTTTATTATTTTGCGACGGACTATTCAATAAAATTTTATAAAATTATTTTATTATTCTGAATTTAGATAAAATTTGCGACGGAATTTAAATTCCGTCGCAAAATGCCGTTTTGCGACGGAAGGTTTATTATTTTGCGACGGACTTCAATAAAATTTTATAAAATTATTTATTATTCTGAATTTAGATAAAATTTGCGACGGAATTTAAATTCCGTCGCAAAATGTGGACCTAAATTAAAATCGGGTCCTCTTCTTTTCTTCTTCTTCTTCATTTGCATACTTTTTCAGGCCGCCGCTGCTAGCTTCTCCCCTCTCCTCCTCTCCTCTGATCCTCCTCTCCTCCTCCTCCTGCAGCCGTCTCCACCTCCACCTTCAACCACAGCCACAACCACCTCCACCTACAGCCGCACTTCCACCTCCTCCCCGCGGCCGCACCTCCACCACCTCCGCACGGCCACGGACACCTCCACGCCATCTCCACCTCCCTTCTACACCTCGTTTTGGTCCTAATTTGGTAAGTACAGCCTACTCAACTTCTCAATTTTGAATTTTAGGGCTTTTAATTTTTGTCCAATTCATCTCTTGACTCGATTTGGACTTCAATTGACTCGTTATATGTTTTGTTTTTGTTCTGTGATTGTTTTGTGTTAGATTTTGGATGATGTTTGGGTGTGGTGTTGGTCATTGATCTTGGATTGGTGTTGTATTGTGGCGGTTTAGGTGTTGTGGTGGTGGTGGTGTTAATCAATTTCTGTCGGTCTTTGTTGATTATATATGAAATACTGTAGGTATCTATTGTTCTTTGAATCACCTAGAAACTGTCTTATAATCTTCTAGTGTATAAAGTGTGTGTTTAGCCACATTTGATGATTAGCAAAGCTAACTGGGCCTTTTTGAATCAGAGTTTTACATTGGTTTGGATACTTGTTGAAGTTTTTTTAGATTGTCATTCGTTCTAGCTGTGTTGCCTTTTAGGATACATTGGTTTGGATACTTGTCGAAGTTTTTTTGATGAACTTTTGACCTATGTTTATCTCACTTTCTTACTATCAGAACGAACTCAAAATCAGTTGGTCTAAGAAGATAAAATGCTCATAATATTCTGAATTATAATCCCTTAAATTTTCAGCTCGTTTGGGCTTCAACCCGACATTCAAAAACACCACACACCTAATTAGCTCCCACCGGACAGTTTTGACTAAGCAGTTTGTGACCAACTTTTAACTATTATAAAGGCCTCAAACCAGAATGGTTTCTCAATGAAAAATGTACCCCTATATGCAATATATAACACATCAAAAATTCAGCTCATTCCAAGTAGTATAGGGTACTCAAAAGTTCGACACAAAACCACATCGAAAGCTGTAAAACAGATTTTCAATATCGATGCGTTTTTGTTTGACATGGTGTGTGATGTGTGATGGATGAAAATGAGATCTGAAATATGCGTTTTGTAGCTTGCATTCTGAGCTTTCCAACCATATAAAGAAAATGCAATTTGGTGCAATTGTGTTTTCGAGGAGGTGCTGTCCGTTTGGATACGTTTACGAATGATTGATGTATTTTACTTGTTGTTTTAAGTTAATAATGTCTAGAGGCTTACATGCTTTGAGGTGGAACAACAATGTAGTCAATCATAAGACTACGGGATTTATGATCATCATTTTGGTATCACTTTATCTTAGCTTAGTTTCACCTTTGGAATCTCAAGTGCATCTACTTTATCTTAGCTTAGTTTCACCTTTAGATTCCTGCCACCTTTGTTTGATTGACATATGATACTCGGTGTGCGGCTATACTTACCTAACTTTTTTTTTTTGGCAGGTCCACTTACTTTGCTGCACTTTTTTTACAGTTTCCGAAGAAGGTGTTGTAGTTACTCGGCTTAGCAAACAAAGAAATTGCTTGAGGTCGGTGTAGTTAGAGGTGCTACCGCAAATCTCAATAGTTAGGGGATCTATTGCAAACCCCGTAGTTACGAGATCTACGAAAATCTCGCTTTCCTTGCACATATTATTAATTAGTATAAACGCCTTTTTATTATAATTGCATTTAGATTAGTATAAACGTCATTTTACGTGTCAAATAGATGTCGGGTAGAGGTAGAGGTAGAGGTAGAGGTAGACGCGGTAGGGGTAGTTCCTTGCACCTTGGATTGCCGGTTTTTATAGTTATTTTTTTTTATATTTTTTTATATAGTGTATCATATGTAGTATATATTTATAGATATATATGTGTTGTAATTATAAGTTAGGAAAATGCTTACTTATGTGTATTAGTTAGATAAGTTAGGAAAATGCTTAAGTATGTGCAAAGCCGGATGTTGGTTGAATTGGTTGAATTGGTTTGTTGAATGCTTAAGTATGTGCAAAGCCGGATGTTGGTTGAAAATGCTTAGTTTAGAAACCGGATGTTGGTTGAATTGGTTTGTTGAATTTGGATTGAAATGATGATAAGTATGTGGTTGAATTGGTTTGTTGAAAAGGGTGCTTGTTCCTACCCGTTTGGAAAATGGTACTTGGGGGTACTTTGTTATACGGCAAAGCCTCCGAATTATTTTGACGTCGAACCTTTGACCATGAATTAAAAATTTAGGTTAAAGTGTTGTTAGTTTCATAGTAAGTTGAGTAAAACCCGAGTTTGCAAAAGTGTTGAGACAACCTTCAAAGACTATTGTTAGTCTCATATTTTGTATGATATGATGTGTAGGATTGAAAATGAAGAGAATAGAACGGAGTTGGATGTACGAGAGGTTGGATGCTAACAAGAAATTTAACCCGGTATTTGTGAATGGAGTGGAGGAATTCATAAAACATGCAAAGCGATTAGATTCGTTTCGGGCAAATAATGGAATGATGAAGTGTCCATGTAGTAAGTGTAAGAACACTAAATTTTCAATCGAACATGACGTGAGATTACATTTAACTAAATATGGGTTTTGCGCAAACTACTATGATTGGGTGTGTCATGGTGAAGAGTTTCCCATTCCGATCAACGTTCGGCAAGAACGGAATGTGAACCCTTATCGGGACATGGTTAATGACGCATTACGTGATAGGATTGATCACGTAAGAGAAGAATTTCTTAACCAAGAGGAGAACAATGAGACACCAAACCACGAAGTTGCATCGTTTTTTGAAATGCTTGAAAAACGCAGAGGAACTGTATGTGATGGAAGTAGTGTCTCCGTACGCAAGCGGCTTCTAGGTTGCTCACTTTGAAATGTGATCACAACCTCTCTCACAAATGCGTTGACGGGGTTACCGGTTTGATAGGAGATATTCTTCCGAAGAATAACTTAATGACCTCGAACTTCTATCAAACCAAAAAGTTGTTAAAGGCATTAGAGCTACCCCATGAGAAAATACACGTGTGTCCCGCGGGGTGTATGTTATTTTGGGAGGAGGACGCGAATCGGACAAGTGTCGGAAGTGTGACCTTGATCGATATAAACCGAAAACGAACGCAAGAGGTCAACGTGTGCCTAACAAAGTGATGACTTATTTCCCGATTGGACCTAGACTCCAAAGGTTGTACGCCACAAAACATATAGGCAAGGAAATGAGGTGGCACGCGGAAAACCCCGGGACAAGCGGTATAATGGCCCACCCAAGTGACGCCGAAGCTTGGAAGCATTTTGACCAAATGCACCCTGAGTTTGCTAAGGAGCCTAGAAATGTGCGGTTAGGACTTTGCACAGACGGTTTTGCACCTTTTGGTAATTTTGGGAAGAACTACTCTTGTTGGCCAGTCATGGTTACACCATACAATCTTCCGCCCTGGTTGTGCATGAAAAGACAGTTTATATTCTTATCAGTGCTTGTACCGGGTCCGAAAAATCCGAAAGGAAACCTCGATGTTTATTTGCAACCATTGATTAAGGAGTTGAAGCAATTTGTGGGAAACAGGGTTGTTTACTTACGATGTATCCACAAAACGAATTTTCATATGAGGGCCGCACTAATGTGGACTATCAATGATTTTCCTGCGTATGGCATGTTATCCGGGTGGACTACGGCCGGTGTGAAAGCTTGTCCCTATTGTGGTGATGGAAACAAGTCGTTCGGCTCAAACATAGTGGTAAATGCACTTGGTTTGATTGTCATCGGCGATTTCTCCCCGAAGACCATATTTTTCGCACCGATAAAGGTTTTTTGAAGTCCAAACAAGTATGAACACGCGACTCCACCCCGTAGATTGAGTGGTGATGAGGTATGGGAATTTGTACAACACCTACCAAGCATCATTGATGGCTCAGATTCAGACTTGAAACGGCTTAAAAACTCCAAGAATGGTTGGTGGAAAAGAAGCATTTTTTGGGATCTTCCGTATTGGAAAACATTGTCTTTGCTTCGACATTGACCGGATGTGATGCATATTGAGAAAAACTTCTTTGAAAAACTGATTGACACGGTTATGGACGTTAAAGGCAAGATCGCTTTGTGGTCCAAAATCTGCTAAAGATTTGAAAGAGCTTTGCGAAAAGCGCCCCGATTGTACACTTGTTCTTGACAAGCGAGAAAAGAAAAGTGTTGTGTGAATGGGTCACCAAGTTGAAATTCCCGACGGTTATGCTTCGGACACGAGTAGGTGCGTAGATCATGATGAATACATTCTACGTGGTTTGAAAAGCCATGATTGTCACGTTTTTATGGAACGTTTGTTGCCGGTTGCCCTTCGAGAATTGATTCCGAAAAATGAATGGAATGCATTGACCGAGATAAGTCAATTCTTTCGAGACTTGTGTGTTTGCTACCCTAAAAATAGAAGACGTGATTCGTTTAGAGAATAACATTGCTTTGAGATTATTTGCAAGTTAGAGAAGATTTTGCCTCCGCGTTTTTTAACTCGATGGAGCATTTACCGGTACACTTGCCGTATGAGGTCGAGTTGGTGGTCCCGTGCAATATCGATGGATGTATCCATTCGAAAGGTTTTTGAATAACTTAAAACAAAAGATTGGTAACAAAGCTTTCGTAGAGGGATCAATATGCAATGCGTATTTGTTGGAAGAGATTTCAAACTTACGTTCTATGTATTACGATGATCATATTGAAACAAAAGCAAAGAATCTTCTTGTTGGTGAGACTTCGGCATCAGCAATCATTTCAGATTTACTTGAGTTATTCCGTGATCATAATGGTACAACAACTGGGAAGTGCAAGACGAGGTTCTTGGATAATAAAGAATATGACTTTGTGCACAAGTACGTATTGGCTAACTGCGAAATCATGAAACCGTATGAACTGTAAGTACCTCATTACTACATATATACAATGCTTAACAGTTTTTTCTGAACAAATATACATTAACTGACAAAATGATTCATTCTTAGATTGTTCGAGCAATTTATTCGTGTTCAACGACCTCAATTGACCTCGACGGATATTTGGAATAAACATGAACATGAATTTACCAAATGGTTTGGACAACAAGCATCATTGTTGAATGATGATTTGCTAAAAGCTTTGGCAAGTGGTCCTTCTCGTCAAGTCAAAACTTGGAAACGTTATTCGATTAATGGCTACAACTTTCGGACATTCAACCGGGCAACGATATTGGTAAATCTTCGGTCAACAACGGAGTTTGTGTCGGTTCCACGGAAGGTGCCGACTATTATGGCACTTTAAATGAAATCATTGAGTTGGTGTATTATGGACATTCGATTGTCTACAAAGCCGTATTGTTCAAATGTGATTGGTTTGATAATTACGAACGGGGCATGAATGTGCATAAAGATTATAAGATAGTTGAAGTTCATCGTGGTAGGAAATATGGCGCTTATGATCCATTTGTTCGGCTTATCAAGTCGAGCAAGTCTACTATGCTCCATATCCAAGTTTGAAAAAAGACAAAGATCAATGGTCGGTTGTTTTCAAAACAAAGGCAAGATCGACTATCGATGCTCCCGTCGAGGAAACCGTTTTCCAAGAACAAGTGATCAATGATGTTTCCCGATTATCGATCCTCTTAACATTGTCCACCAAGATCTTGATGTCGATGTTGACTCCGATGTTGGGGATAATGACTTGGATGATGATGAGATGGAGGATTTCATTCAACAAGAAGATGGAGAGGAAGAAGAATCGGTTGATGATCTAGATACTGATGAAGAGGAGGAAGAACTCTTCCATTCTAGTAGTGATAGTGAATAATAATGTATTAAATATTTTATTTTGTCATGATAGTGAATAATAATGTATTAAACATTGTAATTTATTATTAATTAGTATAAACGCCTTTTTATTATAATTGCATTTATATTAGTATAAACGTCATTTTCTGTGTCAAATAGATGTCGGGTAGAGGTAGAGGTAGAGGTAGAGGTAGACGCGGTAGGGGTAGTTCCCCCTCCCCGGAGCGTCTTCCTCCTCACGAACGCGAGGTTTGGATGATGAGATACACCGGATGAGCGAGGAGGATTTTGGTGTCATTGTCAATGGTGACCTTGGATTGCCGGTTTTGGATCCCGAGGGGAAATGGTAAGTTAATACATATCTTGCTTTAATTTGTTTGTATTTTTATTTATATTTTGATTAACCAAATATATTAACAACTTATTGTTTTCAATATGACGGGTTTACCGACAACTATGTCAAGAAAATGGCCAAGAACGCCATAATCGCGGCTTCAACACTTTTGCCACCACGTGGCATAATGCCGAACAGAGCGAAGCAGGGATAGGTGGTGGAACGCATTTAGGGTACGTCGTTCATATAAATATAACTATATATAAATATAACTATAATTATAACTATACATATAACATATATATATATAACTATGTTGCGGGGTCATTTCGGCTTCGAGTTACGCCACGAGCGCCCGGGTTAGGGAAGCTTTTGAGCGGTATGCTATCAACGGGGTCCCCGATTATATGTATCGGGCTCAAACAAACCCCCGTGCTCGGCTTTGGATGACCCCGGATATTCTCCGTCAGTTCGAGGAGTGGATTGGGAGTCCCGTAAGCAATTATTCAATATTTAATTAACAATACTTGTTATATATATATATATATATATGTATGTACTAACTTGTTTATCTTATGTCGGAATAGGCGTTCCAGGAAACATCTACGAAAAAGAAGCTAAACCGAGCTTCTGGATCCGGTGAGGAAGGGAAGATCCCTGGGACACATGCTATGGGCAGACGCGGCGTTATCGATTTCGCTCGGGCCATGGAGGACAATAGAGGAGCGCCCCTATCAGTCGGTGATCTGGTGAGTAGTTCGAAGAAGAAGAAGTCGGGCAACTTCGTCTCGAGGAAGTTTGAGAAAATCATGGTACGTTATGTATTCTAAATATTATATATACATTATATATATATCATGTAATTATTGTTACTAACAAATTTATATCATACTTTGCGGGACGTCTTCACCTCGAAGAAGGCGAAAGCCCGGAGACGCAGCTCGACACCCCCGTCGACGAGTCGCGTCTTTATTACGAAGCCGCCGCCGGTGGTTACGACAAGAAGGGGAGAGTTTTTGGCATGGGGTCGCCTGCCTCCATGTACTACGACAGCCGCTGCCGCTGCTCGACACTCATCCGCCGAGACATACTCTCCGGGCATAATCACCCGTCTCACCCGGGAGATGGCGAGAGACGAACGGACTCATGCGAAACCCGGGCGAGGTTGGAGGAGCTGTGAGAGAGACGAAAAGCGTCGGGATGACGGACTAGCGCGGATGGAGGCGTGGATTACCCGGCGGTTAGGCGGCATCCCTCCGGAGGGATGCAACCCGGGTACGAGGCGGCACGAGAGATGACCATTCGATCATGGACCTGAGGAGGTGACGTGGGTTTAGGTAGTACACCGGGTCCGACGGGTGACATTGTTTTGATACATTTTTATTTATTTTGGCTTATCGTATCCCCTTTGACGTATTTTTTGACATTTCCCCTTTGACGTATTTTTTGACATATCCCCTTTGATATCGTATTCCCGTTTATATTGTTGTTGTTGATAGCCGGTAGCAATTGTAATGCTACCGGGGAAAATTAAGGCTGTTTTGCAGCGGTGGTTTGGCCGGCTGCGCAAAACGACCATAATTTTCTCGTTTAATTTTATTTTTTGCGACGGAATATATCCGTCGCAATATGGTATTTGCGACGGAAAAGGCTCATTTTGCGACGGATATGAAAAGATCTAAAAATAAATAAATTATTTAATAAAAATAAGTTGCGACGGATTATACATTTTTTGCGACGGATTATACATTTTTGCGACGCAATTTTACATGTTTGCGACGGAATATTTCCGTCGCTATTTGTTATTTGCGACGGACTATACATTTGTTTGCGACGGAAATTATAATTAAAAAATAAAATAAAATACGTTATTATCCGTCGCAAAAGCCGTCGCAAACAATTTGCGACGGATAACCCGTCGCAAAACTGGGGTTTTGCGACTAAAAAATGCGACAAAGAAAAATCGTCTTAAATCCGTCGCAAACTAGGGTTTGCGACGGAATAACCCTTGTTTGCGACGGTAATATTCCGTCGCAAAACTGCTGTTTTTTTGTAGTGATTTACACAGTGTGAACACAGATCTACAAACTATCTTCTTCATCTCTTTTTCTTTTAACGATGGCCGAAAAGATTGATGTTCAAATTGGAACAAGCCAAAGTGTGAGAGGTTTTTTTGTTGATGCTAATAAAACAGAGTTAGCCATTAATATTGGTAGAAGAATAAGG